>VXBO01009740.1:6218-85085 GCA_013400135.1 Rhinoptilus africanus
TTCCTCCAGTCTTCAGGCACCTCGCCTGTTCTCCAGGACCTTTCAAAGATGGTGGAGAGCGGCCCAGCAATGACATCCGCCAGCTCCTTCAGCACCCTCGGGTGTATCCCATCAGGGCCCATGGACTTCTGAATGTCTAACTGACCTAACTGATCCCTCACTTGGTCCTCCTCCACCCAGGGGAAGTCTTCCTCTTTCCCTGTTACTTTCCCCAAGGCCTGGGGCTCTTTTATTTGATTCCAACTTTTATTTGATAAATACTTTTATTTGATTCCAACTGAGAATTTCTTTATAGAAAGGGCAATGAGGAAAACATCCTCCATCACTCAATGCCACCGGTATATTTCAGCTGGTCTTTGTATAAGTAGAGTTTATGAAAGATAAAGGTTCTCACTGCCAGCCTCACCTCCTGAACAAGATGCCACGTGAGGCCATGGTTGGTGGAGTAGTCCAGTTTCACCTGGTTGTCCATATGAGGAGTAAATGCCTGACCGCAGCCCATCACTAAGTTGAACTGTATCATATACGAAGCTCCGATCTGCATAGACTGCGTCTCCACGTATCGCATGCTAGAAGCTAACTTCGAATCTCCTGTAAAACTGAGATGTAAGGAAAGAATCAAGATCCGTCCCCAGAATAATTCAGAATGGAACATTATGAACGGTTCTGTGTTAAATACAGTGATACTTCTTTCTTTGTTCTGTAGACTGGCACATGGGATGAGACCATGCACAGAAGCATCTTTCCGCTGGTACTTCTGCAAATTACCAAGAATTACCTTAATGTATCCCAGAGTGTGAAACACTGAATTATTCTGTTAGCTCGTACTATATGCTCTTTGTATTAAGGATCAAGTTAGGATCAAGCCAAGGATAACATACAGAAAAAAAACAACAAAAAGAAAGTTCATTCCCCAGGAGTGTCCATTGCCTGAGGTCATTTCATTCAAGCACTGGACAGTAAAGATACACAGCATTTAGCTAAAAATATTCTTACTACATAGGCTTTTCATTCCATTGATTTTCAAGTGATTCTACATGCAATGCATCCACTGACTTTTGACTGTGTTTCGGAATTAATATTGCTTATCCTTAGCTTGGTTTCTGCAGGATGTACTGATGCAGAGTCATAACACACTATCCAGTGGATTACAGAAGATAATTTTGTCCATAGTAACTGACAACTTGGAACACACCAAGCCTCATATATGATACAAGGTGCCCAGTTATCACATATATGGTAACACAATATGTAGTTTGAAATTTCAAGGTTAGTCAATCTAAATGGAGGGTTTTTTTCCACACACTATTCAAAAGGAAAAAAAAAAAAATTCGAGAGAGGTATGAGGAGGACGTAATAACAACGTAAACTTTGAATCCTGCACACTAGCTTTCAAAACAGAATGTTTTTAAGAAAGTTCACACAGAATGAAAATCACCTCCCTCTCTGTAGTTTGAGAGGTTTAATTAGTGTCTTCAGAAGTACAGTAGTCCTGTCAGCTTCAACATTTTCCAAGACTGTTCTTAAATGTGAACAATTTGGGATAGGGACTGTATCTATTTAAAGAAAATCCCTGCAAAGCATCATGCAGCAGTGAGGAACTACATTCAGGACACTGGTGTGATGAAGAAAATAATCTAGTTCAGTGTTGCTCGTATGGTTGAGTAAGTTACAGTTTATCATCTTAAATGAGAAATCCTAATTTTCATACAAGAAAACATATTATCTTTTCCCCCTGTAAAATTCAAGGTCACAACAGACTCAGTGTAAGGACTAGGAATACAAGTCAGCATTACTTAGCACTCTCTTAAATTATTTCACTGACCCACACTGTTTTCTATAGCAGTTAAGCCCAAAATGTTAGCATCCTACCTTAAAGTTTTAGAAGAAATTACTGAGAGTTCACTTTAGTTTTTCATTATCAAATTGGTGTTGGCACCAGTTGAGATCCAGGCTACTTTTTACTCTCTGACCTTGTTCTCTGTGGTTTCATTTCCTAAAGGATGATGCAACTCATGGCATTATATGAAACGACCCAGCCTACAACTGATCAGCACCATGAGCTGACTGTGGATGGATGTTCCCTTCACTGCTCGGGCACTGTCATGGACTACTGTACCAGAAGGCAGCAAATTGCCTTGGAAAACTGTATCTCAACTGTTTGCTCTTTCAGTCAGTGTTTTTCTTCTCAATGGGAAGGATAATTTTAAGTCGAGCAGAGGATATGATGTACACTCGTCAGCGGTCCAGCTGGCAACCTATGGTTTGTGGCTTCATTGTTAGGACTGAATGCAGCTCAAAAGAATTTGTTTAGATAATGCCTGAATTTATTTTTCTTCCAAGCTTTATCTTGTACTTTTCAAAATGACAAATACTGCAGATTTAAAAGTTAAAGCTGACTTGGTCTGACGTGGTTTTAATTTCTACAATGCAGCTTGAAGTTTCATGGCTGATGTGGGAAATCAAAGTTTTACTGAAGCCCACTTGTGCCAGTGCAACCAGGCCCTTCAGGTATCGGTCAGCCATGTGCAGTCTGATCAGCTGAAAGTTATATGTAGCGAAGATTTGGAAAATGATTTGGCATTGCACACATAAACCTGGGCACAACACACCACAGTTATCTAAAGCTCATCTGAACAGAATAAAGGAGTTGAAACTAAACAGTTTGATGAACGATCTGCCCAGAACCTGTCTTCCCCAGAGTGATGAAAGAAAAATGAAGGACTGGTACTCAGCATAGGTGCAAAGAATCAAGTCTTTCATTTTGTCTTTGCCTCCACAAAAATTTCCTCTATTCAATATTACTGGTGTAAAACTAGAAAAAATATAATCTTAAACACTAGTCTTTCTTACTGGTAGCACTCGGGTCATGATTAAAACACTTCAAGTTTAGCGTCATTTTCATTTAATAACTTAGCCACAGGATATTGTACACAGTACATTAAGTAAGCATTGTTTTAAAGTCAAAACAGGTCTTTAAAACGGGTATTAAAAAAATGTGAAAAAGGAGGCTAATGATGAGATGAAGACAATCTGTGATGCTCCATAAGAAGCTTTTTTAAGGAGAGAAAATCACGTTATGGGTTCACAAAGTCCTTTGTCATCCACAAATTGCCTCCAGCTGAACAAGGGTAGCATTAAAGGTGGGGGCTCCACCTCACTTTCCACTTCTTCACTCTCCAGCTCTCCCATGTACGCGGTCAGGGGTATGCTCTTCTGCTGGAATGCCAAATGTTTTCTTTGTTCTGTGAGTCATGCAGCTGGAATACATTTCTAAATTTTGTGACAGACAGAGTAATGTCCCTGGCATAACAACAATTAACTAAAAAATCTTGAGAAATGAGAATACAGAGGCTACATTTTTGTATAAATATGTAGCTGTTAGTTGGTTTCTCGCATGTATATAATTAGATCTGCAGAGGCACAGGAACACAATACCCATAGGTGCCCCCACAACGATCGCTCTCCCTCCAAGCACTGCCAACTAATTGGTACTTCTGGGAATGATATCACAGACAATGTCAGCCAATCTGCGCTGCTCCAAACTGCTCTGGGATTCCCAGAGTTACCACATTTTCAAGGCCGGTACTTTCAGGAATACTGAAAAGCCACATGGATGCAGCTGGTTTTGTAAAACTGCATCGATCGAGAATATTGACGTGACGGCCAAACGCTCATGCCAGCCCCAGCTCTGCTTCCATCAAACGCAGGAGACGTTTATGTCTTTTTACATCACATCATACCTACTTTGCTAAGTAATTCCTAAACCTATTAACATATTTTAATTAAGTCTATTACCCGAAAGAAACTTTTTGCATGTTACAGAGTAATAATTAATTTTAAACATTTAAACACTTTATAAATACAGGTGAACTATCAAGCTGATGTAAGGCAACTATATTATATTGCTCCAAAAGAATAGTTAATTGTGGGCCAGATTTACTGTACTATATTATATTGCTCCAAAAGAATAGTTGATTGTGAGCCAGATTTACTGTCTTCCCCCAGGCTGCTCCAGGGCCAGTGGGACACCGTATTGTCTGTTACATTGAGTTAAATCATAATGTCATAATCTGATTGAAGACACTTGATTTATATAATGCTATTTTTTTGTGTGTCCAGATGAATATTTAACAAAAAGAGAAAAGTAAGTGTTAGCATCCTTATCAATGCTTAAATGCACTTCAGCAAGTGACTGTAAATAGTCTGTAATGCTCCAGAGGCATTTGGGTCAAAACCAAATGCTGTGTACGAGTATTTTTGAGAAGCGATGAATTAACGTACATCATCAAATATTTCATTTTAAAAGTGTTCTGCCGTCGTTTCAGTATACTCTATACATTTGCTGTAATAAAGTCTAAGAACCAATCTGAAACCAAATGTTGACGATTACAATCAAATAAAGTGAGTGTTCCAGATAGGGACTATTATAAAACACTCAAAAATCACCTTTGCTCAAAACATGTGTATCAACAAACCCCTCTTTTCTAAATGAAGCCAGATGCTGAAAAGAAGAACCTCTCTCTTCAACAAAAATACCCGCCTCTCTCAGATTTCCCCTATTTTAAGAATAAATATTTCAGACTTACAGATTCTGAGGCAGAAACTGAGGCCTAATAGACAATTAAAGGCAATTCAGTGAAAATGGGCCTGGGGATGACACGCTGTAAAATGATTTATAGCATATTTACCATAGTTCTTCTAATGAAAAACCAGTTGTTAGACTTTTCTCAAGAGGACGGTGTCAGTGCTACTGCAAACCCTGCCCATAGAAAGTCATGAGTTAGAAAATGAGAACCAAATGGACTCACAGCTGGGAAAAGCCAACAATAATTAATTTAACTAGCAGCCATTTGTACAGACTTTGTGTAAGTTTAAAAATTTCCCTTGAGAGAAACAAGGTCAGTGAAGGATAGAGTTCACATCTTCCAGTGATAATGAAAAATACTTATACATAAATAGTAAGAAAATATTGCAAAGGCTTTGATTCTTTATTTGATGCATGTAAAGTTCAACATTTCCACTATGACTGAGCACTACAAATCCGAGCCAATATATAGGATGGAGAATTTATCTTCGCTTTTACTATTTTGATTCTGATTTAGAGTGATAGAAGGAAAACAGAGGAGTCTCTGCTATCTTAAATAACCTACCCCCTTCCCCATGATAAACTGCCCTTAGCAAAACAGAGGGAAAACAATGCCATTAAAGGGCTTTCATTCCAACTCTTTGATGAAGAAGACGCAAACAGTTTCAGCTCTAACATGTTGTTTCATTTTAATGAGCAGCGAGTACCTTCCTTGTCCTTATTAAAGTGGTTAATGGTGCTTCTACTGCCTCATTATCACCGCTAGAACACATTCCGTGTTGTTCCTACTCCTAAGCCAACTCCTTTTAGTTTGACAGATGATCAGAAAGTCAAATCAGATTGCTCAGAGATACTTGTTAATAAAATTCCAACAGTGCTTCTCTGAGTGCCCATGGGGACACTAAAATTATTTATATTTTCTTGAGGTTTCCTATAATTACCGTGATTCTACTTTCTCCAAATACATATATCTGTGCCAATTAAAGCCATACTGGGTTTGTATGTTGATCAGACTAGCATGAAACTTATTTAGTTTTAATCAAAACATAGAGATTAAATTGAGCTTCCCTTGTATTAATTTCAAATGTTACATTCATGTACTCCAGAATTTAATTTTTGTGAAGCAGCTTAGTATTTTACTAAAAAAGCTTTTTTTCATAATCCTAACAGAATTTTCTTTTCCTTTGTTTTTCACTTATTTTTCTTTTCTTGCCTTTTTTTTTTTTTTTGCTTTGGGGTAGGTGATGTCTTCTTGCTTCTGTTTCTAAATACACAGCACATTTTAGGCTTCATTGCAGTATGTCATAATGCTGATCCCAGTGTAAATGACTAAATGTATATAATACCATACAAAATAACTACAAACGGCTAACGTCATTCTACCAACATTCTGCTGCCTTTCCTTTTTGGAGTGTCATCTAACAGCTACATACACAGATCTGAACATCACTTAAAAAATACTCAGAGTTTGTACTTAACAGATTATTTCATAACCTGAATACCCATATCAACCTGACTGGATTTTAAGTGAAGATTATGAAAATTTTCTAAATTGTTTCTATTAGGATATTCTTTAAATATTTTGTGGGGAAAGAATGCTATGTTCAAGGTTCCCATCAAACATAAATCTCTGTCCAATGAGGTGTAAAAAGTTACTGCTAATTGCAATTAGATTAGCAACTGTATTTTTGTCCATGATGTCAGGATGAGACAAAATTACTCTGAATAGCTGCCAGCAAGACTCATTTGCAGAAATTGCTTGGTTCTTAACAGGATGAATAGACAAAGGAAAGAGAAGTAGAACAGAAATGAGTGTTTCTCACCAAAGAGTCCAGTCATGATCACAGTAGGGCTGAACATTTCCCAGGTAGAATCCCAGAGACTGTGTGACTTCAACTAGGTTGGTGAAGTCCAGACTGATGCTGTTGAAAAGCACAGAGGTCATGATGATTTCATCTATCGCCCACACATCTTCGCCTTGAGAAGAGTGATATGGTTGCCACCATCTAAACTGAATGCCAATCTGTCTCGCATCTTCAGGCAACTCCACTGAAATTATTCTGGAAAACAAAACAAAATTGTTATTCAAAGGTTCACTGCTCGCAATAATTCCATGGGAACATATGATATGGTTATTTTTTCTTACTTACTCTAAAAATCATGGGTTAAAGTCAGCCCACAAATACCTCAGCATCTACTGGAATAGCTTCTACAGGGAACAGGGACAGGGGAATCGTTAGTTCTCTTGGGAGTTAATGTATTTACTGAAAGACAGCCATGTGCAAACCCAAACAATGTTGTAAATGTTGCTGCTACTTTGGAACTCTCTGTAAATTTTACAGTTGCTCTGAAGGCCCTCCATCTGAAACCCAGCTGTAGGCCCAGGACTTAGACTACCAAAGGTATGATCAGCTGACAAAGATTTACAAATTCCAGATCCACTTTCTCAGACTTGGTGGATTTTATATGGTCTGAAGAGATGCATCTTCTTAACACTCGTGCTTGTTTCTGCACAGCACTGACGTCATGCCTATGTTGCTCTTCTCCTAGAAGAACTCATCCCTATAAATTGCCACAGTCAAGCCGGAAAGGTTCATCTTGTCAGACAATGTGATTACGTGTAGTCTCTTTTCTCTAGAGTTGCATAGAGATGCAACTGTAGGCGAGTCCTAGGCGCTTCTCCTGGTATGCAAGGTCACCTGATTTGTCATGGCAGCTATGTCAACAAACCTATAATTGACAAACTGCAAAGAAAATTAAGAGTAATATCTAATTTCCAGGCGCAATTATCGTACACAGCAGCAGGGAGCATGCATTAATTGCCACAGCAACGACACCTTCTTGAAAGCTCCATAAATCACCAGGTCCGTGGTGCCCCACGCAGCGCACATGAGCTGTGAAGCAGACCGGCAACAGGGACATTTGTCTCCATCCGTGTACAATTACTTGCTGGCAAAAGGGTTTTCAGGAAGCTCATCATGTAGATGATATTTCTCTTTCTCTTTTAGAGGAAATGTGGATAAAATGACAAATTAGGTAAACTGGAAACATCATTTTATACTTTAGCACCAAGTTTTTTCCATATTTAAAGCTTTCTAAGCTGCCCGTTGTTGTAACGTTTTGTTCTGTGCTTATGAAACAGTCTTGTGCCTTTGTCGCTCTTGGTGCAAAACCACACTCTTAATAATGACCTGCTAAACTGTCATTGTAAAGAATAAATTTGTAATACTGTTGTTTAATGTCACATTGATTTTAAAGAAGAATACATCAATCTATTAGCAAGAAAAAATCAAACAGCTTGCCTAAACAGGTAGGAAGCACTCAAAAAGTCCTGGCTGGCATTTCGAGGAGCTGCTTTCTGCCAGTCGTAGACTGTAGGGAGAAGCATCGAGGGACAGCCAGAGGTGACGGCTGCCACGTGGTCCCTGTGGCAAAGGACCAGCAGTGCACACGCTTTATGTATGGCAGATATATTTCCTCTGCCGCTCAAATTAACATGCTTGAATGAGTTCATACCCTTCTAAGAGAAAGACCAAGACCCATTACTCTCTGGCATGTGAAGAAACTACAATGACTTTCTTTCTAACAAGGGTTCCCTAATGAGCAGCAACTCTACGACTTTTTGGGTCAATTTTTAAAAGCACAAATGACACTTAAGTCGCTACGGATGCTAAAATGCACAGAATAGTTTTGTCTTCTGTGGTTCAGTAGAGTGAACCTGAGGAAAGCTGGTGCCCTGGCTGGGAGGAGCACCGTATCCAGCGCACGCCAAGAAGCACCTGGCACTTGTGTGAGCTGATGCTCTGTTATAATCCTGTGCGTATTTCCCTGCTGGTGGCTGTCTCTGATGCCTGTGTCTTCCCTTTCACTTTTAACTCTCATAAGCTCACCCCCGTGGACGCTAATCCTCACTGACAGTAATTTACAGAAAGTCCTAAATCATGACACACACCACTGATACACCTATCAGATGTTAAAATATTTAACACGTGTTAAAATAAATTTCTCATCCCAGGGGATTAAGCAAACGCAATTTAAAAACGTTGGTGTAAACTACCGCACAGGGCACATACGTTAATATGCAGAACCTGACTACATCTCCAGTTATAACAGCTTCTCTGTCTGGCTTTGATTTGTTGGAGATAGATAGAGAGGGAGGGGGATTCTTGCTAATGACTATTCTGCTGCAGAGAAGAAAAGTGTTCCTACTCACATCACCAGCTACCATTAGATTTCTTAAAAACCAGCTGGGAGACCTTTGCTCTGATCTCATTCTTTCAAGCTATGCGCATACCTAATATTGAAAAGCCACCGCTGTTCTGCTCAGAAGAAAAATGCAGCTGTCAAATGTTAGCAGATTAAATGCACCTTTTCAGTAGAACATTAAATGTGTAATTATTTTTGGTATGACTGACGATTAATTAAATTTCTGGATACAGATTGATTGCCAAACTTCGCAGCAGTCCATCTATGTTACCAAAAATGCTGATATTTTCAGACAATATAATATGAAAAGGTGAAGCTTTCCTCATGTTCTTCATCATAATTATTGCCAGCATTATCTTCAGGTTTGTATGTCTGTCATTTTTCTATCTACCTAAAGTGGACTATACATATCCCATGGCAAAACCTTTCTAACATGTGTATGTTGTGCTCAGCTCTTTGCCCTGTCAGAACAACAGAGACAGTGTTTCATACTCAATATCGAAAAGCAAAAAAAGTCTCTGGCATCAATATAATTTACTACATTTATATCTTAAACTTCATTAAAATCAGTCACTGGAATCTGTATTTTCGTTTTTGTTATAAAAATTTCATAGTGCTATATATTAAAAACCTTTAGGGAAATTAGTTCCTACAGCTGTGATCTTGTATCTAAGAATTGGAAAGAGGGCCATATAAAATATATATGTGACTATAATAAAGAACGGGAAAGGAAATTTTGAAGAAGGCCTATGAGTGTTCCAGTTCATAGGATCTTTCCTTTGCAAACATTTAAAACTTCAGAAATTAAAGTCCACACGCAGTATACTTCTACCAAACACAGTCATTCCTCTCAGATTTTTGAGTATTTCTCATAGCTCCCAGGAAATATATTTAACGTTACAAGTTTTCTTTTTTCCATTAGAATATTCTTAATCACATTTTGTATATCATAATTTTGTACTGAGTTATTAACAAGATGAAGAAATCAATTTTTTTTTTTAAATGCACTGATCTGAGCTCAATAAATACGAATTAAAGTAGTTAAAGTGACTTGCTACAGTGGCACCCCGGGCTTGACTCAGGCCTTATCCTGGGACTGAGTGGAGGGGTAGAGAAGAGGACACAGGGCAACACCCAGTGCAAAGCCACCCTTGGGCAGCAGTGGACCAGCTGGGATGGGACTTGTGATCCCACCCTCGGCTCTGCCTCCCGTGTGCCCCCTCGCAGAGCATCTCCTTTCATCGGGATTTATCGGCTCTGCTGCAGCAGCCCGAGAAGGTGGATGCTTCCAGGTCTGAGTGGGTTCTCACAGAACCAGCCCAGCTTGCTCTGGGCTTGCGGTGCAGGTGTGCTCACGGAGACCCTGGATTTTGCATTGCTTTATTATAAGTGGTGGATGGTCTGACAAATAAACCAGTAAAGAATACCTTCCTCTCTAAATACACCAGATACATTCCTCTCTAATCTGACACCAAACATAGGTGCCGCCAGACAAGATGAGCTCTTTGTTTGGCTTCTTCATGATTTGCACAATTCCCAGGCACAGCCACCAGCAGGACCTCTCAGCCCACCGAGTCCCACCCCAGGGCACCAACACAAAGTCATGTAATCCCCTTCACAACAGGAGCAGGCGCAATTTCCCTGCTGGCCTGGAGAGATCCTCACAGTCAGAGTTTGTCTCAGCCGTCCTGCGCTGCCTGCAAACTCCTAATCCCAGAGGATGGTGTAGTGAAGGTATCTATGCCTTCAAAGCTACAAATAATTTATGTTAATTTATCTTTACAAGTAGCTGCTTCCACGGGAGAAGGTATGTCCCTATTTCCCACAAGTACATTTCTACCCCTTATCCTGCAGTGCCTTGACTTGCTTTGTCACATCACCTGAGACTCGGATGCCATTAAATCCATGCGTTCATTTTTATAGGAGCAGGCAAAAATGGGAAGTGACCAGGACAGCTGCAAAATTTTAAGGAAAAGCAGTAACTTTCAGTGTGCAACAAAAGACCTTTACTCCACTCACTCCCGCGCCGTGTGTGCAGTTGTACTTTCTGCACTGCAGTGTCTCCCGCTACCAGCATTAACCGCACGTCGGTAATGCTCCTCGTAATATTTGTGCTTATACCTTGGCTCATGGTAGTTGAGGTAAGAATAGTGTTCCAGTAGTTTCCAGGTAATCCCGTTGTCGTAGGAGTAGTGCAGCAACACTCCTTCCCCGGGCTGGTCGGGTGCTTTGCAGGTGCTCAGCACTGACTTGCTGCCCAGGCGTAGGGTGAACTGCAGGAACCTGGATCGGAATTACACAAATATTTATAGGGTACCATTTGTATAGCGTGGATTTTTGTTGTGGGTTTGGTTTTTTTTTTCATAACCAGATTGTTTTCAGATCTTCTCAACCTAGACAAATTCTGATAAATATCAGGGATGGGGCTTTGTCGGTGCAATTTGTTTTTACTGTCAAGTAATGCAATGTGGCACATATAGTTAAAAAGTGCCAATCATTACAGCATTTAATTATTTATTAGGCACTGAAGGGAGGGAGAGATAGTGAATGGATCTAATCAGCTGCCACAAGCTGTCAAATAAACACAACCTTATAAATAATTAATTAGCACTTGGCTTTGACACTCAGGTTTGAAATTAACATTTCATATTTTCCATCCAAGCTGTACAATAACTTCCCTCCAGTCTGTTTTGGGCTCTGTTGTTTACAAAGCAGGAGGAAAAAAAGACAAGGCTATGAAATCACCCTCAAAACATGGAACTAGGAGTATTTAAAAAACTTTTCTTCCTGATAAAATAATCGGCTTAACGATACCCAAGGTCGTTGCTGGAAGGGGAGGGGTTCCCCAGCTTCTTTGCCTCACATTACTGCTCTTTCCCTCTCACCTGGACTGGGAGCTGTCAAGGAAGGAGGTGATGAGCTGGCGCCTCCCATCCTTGTTGAAGACCAGGGCCTTGCCGCTGGCCAGGACCCCGCAGCCGAAGCTGACCTCAGCCCCCCGGATGGAGTAAAAATTGTGGTAGGAGGAGAGGCGGGAGCTGGCGAAGCTCTCCGAGATGAACACGGGGAAGGTCTGTGACGCCATCTCGCACGCCGGCCCTGAGAAGCCCGGGTCACACCTGCGGGTAAGGAAGATTGAACAGCGTAATCAATGACCCCTCTTCTCCTGTGCTTGGTTGGCAAACCAACACAATGGCTGCAGTTCTTCAGGAACTGATGATGCCCACAAAGTCCCTCTCAAATCTAAGGATCAAGAACCTCTTTAAGCTTTATTTAGGTATTGCATAGCAAATGACTTTCTTTTAGCTTGTACTTACTTTTCCAATTTAAAAAAAAATACAGTTATCAACACCCCACCAATCTACACATAACACACAATGCAGAAATATTTTTATTCGTTTTTGGAAAAAAAAATGCTGCCGACATATTTTACAGGGGTTCATATGTAAAATTACTTTGCTTGTATCTGTAGCATATCAGATGTGATTACAAGAAATTGAGTAACAGAAGAGAATGCCCTGTGGATCATGCTCATGTTAATACCTAAAAATAGTTAAACCAGTATTTTGAATGTCCTTACTGCTTTAGAGTAAGTACCTTTACTTTTTAGGCTGGAACTCTTTTAACAAGCCAGACTTTCAGAAAAAAGTGGAGTGCTGACCTTCTGTCGTTGAGGTCTGTTAGGCTACGGGATATCAGAACTATGAAAATTGTGATTCTTTTCCAAAATTTAATATAAAAGTGATACAGACCCAAATCACCTCTAAAACCAGTATAAAGCATGCATTGCTGACATTTCAGTGTGCTCTGTAGCACATTTTAAGATAAGCTGGAAGTTAGACCCTCTCCCAAAAGACAATTACAGAAAAAAAATTACATACACTGCTGTTTAGAAAGACTGATCTTTAGCTCTCCAGTGAACTTTATGCATTCTTGGGGCTATTGAAGTTTTACATTTAGTCATCCCAAAAAGCAAGGACTGAAATGAAAATCACTTCAACTTTCAGATCATCCCGTCAACTATGTGACAGAAATTGAATATAAGTACTGAATTATAACTCTTACTTGCAGCCATTTCTAGTACACTGTCCTCGCCCTGAGCAGAATTTGAGGCAAGATGGACCAATATAAACTGCAGAGAAAAGAAATCAGTTAAATGAGGGGTTATGGTACGTGATAAACACAACATAATGAATACAAGAAAGTATACAGATTTGATCATACAGTTGTTGTATTTATCTTAATCTCACTAGCTGGAAGATGTTTACAAAAGGATAAAATGCATTTGATTGTATCCTTCTGTAAAATTGAGTAGTGGAATTTTGCTCTGTGTCAAGGATAGCCAGAAATAATTTATTATTTAATGTGTAATGTCTATCTGTGGCTTGAGACTCTAGTGATGTTTTAATCTGATTTTTTTAAGACTGTGAAAGAGATCAGATGATTTGCTATGCATTGGCCATTTTCTTGCCTTCCATTTTCTTCACCTTATTTTGGAAACGTAATCCAGTATTTGTACATTCCAATAGCAGTCTTGTAGCTTTTTAAAATGTATTGCTGCTTCTGAAATCCACACGCTTAACTTCACTGGACTTATTGGAATTTGAACCTGCCCTGATTTGGTTTTAGTAACTATTAAATATCATACACTTTAACTGATTCTTTCAAATGGAATAAAACTCCAAAGTATACGCACTCAAAAATACTCCAGACTTGTTTTACTCTTTTACTTCACCTTCCTCCAGTGACTCCAAATTGACAGTGTTGACATTTTGTGAAAAATATGAAGGATGAAAAGATGAGCAAATCTCAGTATAATCTACATCTCACTGCATTATTATAAAGAAGAGCATTAATCTGTATCTAGCCCATAATGTTAACTTGTGGGCAATGTTCTTTCAATACAATATGATAAACAGGCCTTAACCACGAATAGCATCATCTTTTCTGTTGAAGAATTCCTACTACTTGGAGTCATTCACTTGCACTGTGACTTTTGGAATATCATCCAAATGGCCACCAATTTTAAATCACCTATAACAACCAACATTTATTCTTAGTTTTATGATGCTGCCCATCATAGCAGTGTGTCAGTACTCCCTGGCAGACGCACTCTAAAGCCTTGTTAGCTGCTCCCTGTAACTAACTCCCCATCAGACTTCATGTGATTTCTAGATTTTCTCACTTTTCAGGGTGCAAAAATTCTATTCTGTCTGTTTGATTTATTCGTCTCTTTCAAGGTCTTTTTGAGGGGGTGGTAAAAGTAGAAGGGTTAAAGATGTAATGATGTCGTTCAAAATGAAAAAAGCTTTATGAAAATTGGCAGTTTTCCAGTATTTCTAAAAGATGGCCAGCTTCCAGATTTCATTTAAAGCTTAATTCACATAAGAAACAGTTGCGAAGCTAAAAGTCAGACTGCTGAATTCTTGAAAATCTTCCTCTCTTCAAGAATTTGAGCAGCGTGCCAATACTTATGAGTCTTTCCCTACAATGCCGAAGTGCAAAGCTTCAGTTCCAGTAGTATCTAACAAAGGAGGCACGCAAAACCTCATGAAGACATTTACCTTTAAGATTTGATTCCCGTGTCATTGTTCTGCACCTCAAATAAATTTCAGAGCAGGCAGTTTTATGGCAGATGGTTGTTAAAATTGCTTTTGAGATGGTACAGAGAGCGTGCAGCATCCTTTGATGAAGTGGTATTTAGTTGTACAAGCAAAGGGAGCGTAGATATATATGAACTGTCCATTAATTTTCAAAATATCAGCTTTCTGTTCTGTTGTAAGGAATTTGTATCCTTGCATTGATTTTATCTTGCTCTTATTTCTGTGAACTTCTGTGAGCATCTCCAGCACTTGCAGCCTGCATTTTGTTAGGCAGCAACTCATCTTTGCAGATACTCACCCACATCTTCTTATGTATACATACCTAAACTTTCCCTTCATGTTACTTTCGTTTTGATTTAAATCACCATCTCTAAAGACAAGCATGAATATTCTACCCAGAATGCCAAGATTATTCTACTTCCCATTATGTGATTAAGAGAACAATTTTCATTACTTTTTGTGAAAAAACCTTCATTTGTAGCATTACATTATCAAGACAGCTTCAAGGATTTTCTTTTCAAAACTAGGCAGTAATCTATTGGAAGGATTTTGCAAAATGTAACTATTTACCATTTTCAGGCTCCATATCAAACCTTACTAGGAATCACTACAAAATTTCACAGGCTATTGTGCACCACCACAAATTTTTAAATTATGTGCTTCACAAATCTAATAGAACAGATTCTGGATGTAGTTTACTTGGTCCCAAAACATCTAAGGCTAATGAGGAAAGCTAAAAAATTTGCACCTTCTCATTGTTAGCCTTTCCAATCGTACTTATTTCTGCATTCCATACCATGTACCTATTTTATCCTTTTTTCCTAAATACTTTTTCTGTGCTTTAAAGTATTTCCTTTCAAGACTGGCCCCAGTTATCCTCTGCACTAAGTTTTACAATTATGAGGCAATATAAGCTCATCCTAGTTCTTCACATCCATTTAGAGAACAGGTAGGTGAAGAATAATTTCTTAAAAGAAAAATAATTTCCTGAAACAGATGGTTCTTTCCCCCTGAAGGTGCTGTAAACAATGTAAAAGTTTTGTCAGCGTTTGGTAGCAGCATTGCTTTATGAAGATCTTCTGTCTCCAGAAGGAAAAATATGTCCCAGATGCTGTAACTGTTGCTTAGGCTGGTGCAATACACGTCCTTAATAGCACAGCGTAGTACCTATTTATGTAATTAGGACTAAGCAGTCAGAGGAAATGTTGTATTAAGCCTTTGCCACCAATATATTTTCCTGGAAAGCATTCAATTAAAAGAAAAAAAAAGGGTAATCCACTAGGCTATTGTTTTTTCAAATGATAGAATTCCCCTCTAGCTTCAAAATGCACTTGTTACCAACTACAGACATGAAGAAAAGGAATTTAACAAACTGAAAATCCTTTGACCTGTGATTCTGGAAAATATGTTTACTTGGAGCAGCATATAAAAATTTACTCCTCTGATGTAACATGACCACAGATAAGAGTACTAACTATTATCGATTGCCCACATATTTCCAAGGATTGGCCCTGTTTGTCTCCATCGAATCCTGGTGTCACTTGTTAACGCCGCATTGGGAAGGGGAATGGTTATTCGGTTCCACCTGAAATACATATAACACAAACACTAACATGTTACAGTGATAGTTATTAAGCAACTGTACATTTCTAGTTGCAGAGATTGTAGGGGTTATTTCTTTGGGAGTGTATGGTTGGGCTTGATGATCTCAAAGGTCCTTTCCAACCATGAAGATTCCATGATTCGATAATTCTGTGATTTTGCAGACGTGTTTACTTATACTGGAAGCTTTCTGACAATTTTTAATTCTAAAATCTGCTCAAATGAAACAGTGAAGCTACTGCGTCTTTTGAAAATATAAACGAAAAAACCCCACCATGGCCCATGACATTTTCATGCAACGTAAGAATGTTAATTATTCCATTATAAAACCCAGACTTTTTTTTTTTATATGCATGAATGCATGAACTCTGCAAAGTTCTTAACTTGCTTTGCTATAGCAACTCCTCCATCACAGTGAATATCCCTAAATTGCATACTGCATTAAACCCTTCCGTATGACTGAGCTCTTTTTGGTGGAAACCCTTGGGGGTAAGGAGAGGGGTCAGAAGATTTGGCCTGCTGTGGTCTGGGCCATCATTCTCATGTCATCCACAGTGGCTACACTTCCCCCAGACACCAGAGGTAATGGTTCCTGTGAAAATGGTACAGAAATGGGGGTCAACAGATCGCAGCAGTGCTTTAACTACATTCTCTTCTCACGGTCATACCCCCTGCTCTGAAATGCCTGTGGAAGTTGGGATACAGCGGGATACAGAGTCATGGGACAAGATGTCACAGTTCATTTTATGGTCAGAACAGTACTGAAGAGACTTAATAAAGAGAAGGGCTGATATAAGAAAGTGACACTAACAACCATCTCCACCTGCAGAAGTACAGAGGATGTGCTTCATTCTAACTAAATATTGGGATTCCAAGTGAGTAAAGGTGTCTGAGGTTGTAAATATGGCTTTGACTGATGGTTCCTCTGACTAAGAAGAAAAGTTTTGTGGCTTTGACAAGGCATAACTTTTCTTTTAATTACCAGCATGCTGTCCACAGGGATTTTTTGCAATTTATCTTTAGCATCAGAAAAATAATATTATACCACAGAACGAGCCCCATATATTTCAAATTTCATTGCTGGGCAGTCAGGGAGACCAGAACACTCCTTCCTTGCTGTCCTCAGCTAGTAAAAAATGAAAGATGACACAGGGTTGCCTGCTTTGCTGCTTTCTTCTGTCACCTATAATTCACTTCTCTAATCTTGCATCTCAGTTAGCTTTGCAGAGAACACTCTCACCCGCTGTAATTTTCAGAGGCGTAGACAGTGCTGTGGGGGAGGTGAGGCCCAGCACATATCTCAGGCAAACACTCGGTGTGGAGCAGGGCCCAAGAGCGACCATGGTTGGTTGAAAACTCCAAGCTGACGCTGATCACATAGTGAAGGAAAGAGAAGAGAAAGACATCGTGAGCTTACCTGGCATACATATCAATGTAAAAGTACCAACACTGAGAAATCACCAAACCTGCTATTCCTAACGACTGATGCTGAACGGTGAAAAGATTTTAAGCATGCTGGAAAGACAAAAAGTCCTGAAAGTACAAACACAAAACAGATATGAGTGTTTAAAAACCAAACGGCTAGCCTACAGACTGAGGATTGTCTGAACACCTAGGTCTTGTTCGGCTATCATCTAACTAGTGCTTTTATGCTGCTGCTGTTAAATGAGGTGATGTTACTCTTATATTCCAGCTAGAAATGGTTTGAAAAATAATGGTGAGAAAACTTAGATTCATCAGAGCTAGACAGCATCATGTCAGCACAGGACACTTAAAACTGCCAGCTGCTGACCATTACATCTTGAGAAAGTGCTAAAAGACCACTAGTTATTCACGCACTGGCTGGTTCTTCCCTTCCATTGTGGACAAAGATTAACTTCATTGGACCGAGTCATCTGCCTCCTCCACCCATACTGCCTAAATGGAGATCAGAAAAGCACTATGGAACAGTGAAAACGGACAGCCCCCACCAAGGACTGCAGAGGGTGGAGGGGACCTGGGGAAGGGCACCCTTCAAAGAGCCCCCGGGAGCCAGGGGAGGCTCTGTGCAGCCCAGCCATAGTGGTCTTTGGAGGCTTCCTCCCACCTCCCAGAACTTGGAGTGCTCCGTGGGGAATTTTGTGAGTCAGGGACATAACCATAGGCAAAACCTCCAGGTTTGCCACAAAAAAGGCTGCTGTTCTCTGGTTTCATTGACTATCAGAAAACCAAACCATCCATGTGCAGATAGTGACATTAGAGAACTGGAAACTCTATGAGACTACTCACTGAGTCTCTGATAATAAGTTATTAAAACCATTCTCCCAAAAGTTCTTTGACAAGTTCAGGTTCAAAAAGCTATTACTAGAATTTTTTCCTTCCCTGTTTCACTGCATTTAAAAACCCCCACTGTTTACAGTCTAGGAGAGTAAGGAAACCCTTAGATCTCTTACATTCTGAAGACCTTGAAAAAGTAATATAGAGAGTGCTTGATTTATTACAGATTTAGTATTTTACTGAAATACTATTGTAATTTCCTCTATATAATTAGCTCGTAATATTCTGTTTTATTTTAAGTAATGTCAGTGGAACATTATAAAAGTCATAATTCATCACCTCAGTACTAAATTATTGGATTATAACTTTTCCTTTTCATTATAATTTGCTGACAATATTACTTTATTTAAATGTACCATCACTAATATTGTAAGTGTGTATTAAAACAGTTAATGGAGGTTTTGACTAATTTATTTCAGATTTAACTGTACTGATACCTTGGGGGGTCATATTTCCTGCATATATTCAGTGTGAGTTTCTCACATTTGCAGTAATGAAAGCATTAAGAATAATGCTCTAGACCAGGAGGTAGGAAATGCTGCTGCATTTGGGAAATACAAATAGGGATAATGGGGACCTAGTGCTTCTTTTGTTATGAAGAAGCTCACTTCTGTGTCAGAAACAGTTTATGTGAAGGAAGAATATTAATCTTTCAAAATAAATACTAATCCCCATGAGGTAACAGACTGAGACAGAGACTTTATATAACACATGTTTACACGCCAGGAATGTTTACAGGTAAAGTTTGCACTTTCCATTTAGAAAACTGTTGCTGCCTTCCCCTCCTATCAAATATAAGTGCCTTGATTTTCACTGCCCCTTGAATTCTGCTGCCCTGCGTGGCTGCTAGGACTGTCAGTGCTACTGCAGCTCTTTCCAGTTGGGAGCAGATGCCACAAGACACGGATGTGAAAGCATTTACAGTCTCCTCCTTTAAACTCCGGAAAAATATAAAGTAACTTAATCCTCATAACATATCAGTCTCACAGGTAGATCAGGAAAAGGGGACAGTGGACAGTTTGGTTCTGGGTCCCCTATTTGAAGAATGATGTTAAGAAACTGGAGAGGTGGAGCAGAGGATGACCAAGATGTCCGTGGCCTTGAGCACTGGGCTAGGAGGGGCTGGGGAACCAGTTTGCTTGGCCTGGAGAGTTAGGGTGGGCTATGGCAGCCTGTGATGATGCCAAGGGCCGGCAAACTCTCCTCAGTACTGGCAGGCACAATAGGAAGGGCAATGGCCACAAAGACATGGCTTCAGAGTTTTGGACTGGACATTAGGAAACATTTTTTCACTTGAGCAGGTCACCCAGAGGGGTAGCACAATGTCCATCCATGGAAGTTTTCAAGTCATGGATAGGTAAAGCTGTGGCTGACCTGACCTATGCTGGTAACAACCTCACCTGCAACGGCAGATTTCACTAGATGACCTGCGAAGGCCCCTTCCAACCAAAATTTCTAATATTCTACAAAATGCAGAGCAGCAAATCACTCCCTTATTTCCCTTTCCCTCCACCTTAACTCCACAGAAAAAATAATGTTGAACGTCCCAATGAACTGAAGCCAGCAAGAGAGTTCTGTGGTCAGTGTACAGGCAGTGAGGTCCTCATACTGTTGGCCATCAAGATGAGGGCTATTACCAGTCTTACAAGAATTAGATATGCTTGTGGCATCAGTAACCTCTGGGAGGTCAGTAAAGCAGATTTCTGCTACCGCCTTTAATACTTGTAGCCTTACACAGTATTAAAAGGTAAATCTCATATCCATTAGAAACTGGAGCAAAAGTCACTCTGAAATCACGATCATATTTCAGAATAATGGACTAAGAAAGGCAAGTTTTGACCTGGAAAGCTATTTAATAGACTCCTTATCACACATATGGGGGATATAAACCTAGGCTTATGGAGATTAGGAGAAACAGCTTATATTTGTCGTTATTAATTGTCTCTGTTCTTTCTGAGAAAAAAAATCCAAATACCGATATAGATACTATAAACCAAAATGTGCTGATAATCAAAAGAGAAATCTCATCTGTTGTACCTGTTACCAGGTTGATAAGTTCCACAACCCAAGTTGATGGAAAACTGGATCATGTGAGTCACCGTGGAAGGGAGCACTGGGAGGACATGGAAGTAATCCACAGCCCAGACATTCCTGTTGTGGCCTTGGTGACTCTTTTGCTTCAGGCAAAACTTGGTTGCCGGAGTCTGCAGCTCCGGACTAATGACAACAGAAACCAAAGATGGAACCTTTAAAAGAAATTAAACCAGGCTTAAATAAAACAAATAATATTAAAAAAAGCTCACAAGGTACTATTTAAAACAGAGAAGCAACTTCAAATGCGCTGAACCAAACATGTAGTTTTGTCTCTCCTTGCTTCATTTCTGTTAAACATTTTTTGCTACCTTTTTCCGCAGAAGATCCCAAATAAAAGCTTTTTATATTATGTGCATAGCTGTTAACACTCTGGATACGGGTGCTGCTTACCACCTTAGTGGGATCAGTTTGTTTGGTTGTCAAGATGCTGTGGAAAAGGCTGTACCTTCTGCATTCTGAAAAATATGGGCTTATTTTCTCAGTGCTTCATTGGTAATGGAAGGTGCTACCTGTCCTGCAGCCTTTCAGCTCACAGAAGTAAAAGCAGGGTAATGGCATGGCTACTCTGAATACGTGAGAATGGAGTAACAGCATGAGTTCACAGGCGTATGCAGGGAGGATGTTATGTTGCGGAAATAAATGAAAGCCCGGCTTTATAAAGCTTAGCCTTTGTCCTAAAGCAACGTAATTAGACCTTTATTATGTCAAAAGAGGATGTCAGCTTTAAAACTGCTTGTTTAAAAAAAAACCCTCCACAATGAAGTCAGTGTAATTCCAGATCCTATCTCTCCCCGAGTTCCCCAATTGATTTTTTATTATTTTACAATTACAGTTTCCTTAGTTTTAAAAAACTTCTACCCCATCTTTCACACAAGAGCAGGCGAGGAGGGAAGCCACGCACAATGGAACAATGCAAGTGACTCAACCAAACCCAGGGCAAACCCTACTGTAAACATTTGCTCTCGGAGTGCTATAGTTACAGCGAAGTTGCACACAGACCTGCGCTTGAAATCAGCCGCATCTTTACCACCAGATTTCCCCCACACTGTATAAGCTTGCTGCATTTCAATCTCTACCACATCCACGTGTATATTTTTGCTATCATTTTACAGCAGCAGAGAAAGGACACCACAGGGCTGAGTCACTCAGGGCAGACATGATCTAAATGCTTCCTTGCCCTAGATGGGAGGGATCCTGACAGCCTGAGGTCCTTATTGTCCTGCCTGAGGTTGGTGGACGTGGTTGGAAGGAGACTGCACTAACGGCAGAGGAGAAGCTGCCTGCGCACACTGCCACCAACCACCCCCTACGGCTGAGTTCATGCTCGCATCACTGTGGACCCTCTTAGAGGGCACACAACTGTGTTTAAAATGGAAATATAAAAAGCGTAAAATGTGACATTTCCCGTATCAGGTGCAGAAAAGACATCCAGGCACTTCCCAGTCACTCTCCTCACAGCCACTGATCTCACCATGACTGACCCTCTCAGGACGGAGCTCCTGAGTATCAAACTGTGGTTAGCAGGAGCTTGACTGGAGACAGGAGTAACTATCTGTGAAGAGGTGTTACCACCAAAGTTTAAAGCTGATGGCTGAAAATTTTTTTCCATTGCCCACTGCCCTGTTATCTGAGCACTAGCCAATACCGCATTCCTGCTCTGGGGTGCAGTAACCAGCAGTAGCTGCAGAGCTGTGTCGCAAAGGCACCCCATCATTGTGAGATCTGCACCTGATTTAGGTGCTTGGGAAGATCATGTGTGACTGCCCCTATGGAATGCAACGTACAGCATTGTCGTGATGAATTAAAAGTAGATTGATCTGTCAATCCCATCCACCTACTTTGTTTAAGACGGTTTACCTTGTAAGCAGCATAGGTCAGGGTATCAAGAGGTATGTGTTCCCTCCTGCCTTCAATCTTCGCATAAAGTATGACATCATTTTCATGGGATTCTCCAGAATCACAAGTTCCCCCTGTATAATACATATTTGAGGGAGAAAAAATTAAATTGAAGCCCTTGTTTTTGGAAAGTGGAATCATATTACGCAGCCATAATTACAAAAATAATTACTATCAGATGCTATTGAACTTAGAATATGAAACAAAAGGATACCAGCCCTAAGGACACAGTGCGTAAGAACTATTTGATCAGATACACCATGCCGGAGACCAAGGGGGTTGACAATTATGAAAACCTCAAGTAACTCTCTTAATCAGCTTATCAAATCAATTTTAATAGAAAATGCTTTGCCCAAAGCAATACTTCTATGTGTGTGCTTTAAATTCTATTTACATAGAAATGCTCAGCTTTTTGAGTTCTTGTCAGTAAACTGTTATTTAGTACTCATACTCTATGTAGCCACACACACGGTATGTGAGGACCTCTTGAATATTTCTCAGCTGATAGTTTGGCAGCTGAGAATTTGCTCGTAGTAGGAAATGAGGAAGACTGCTGTGTACCTTTTTTGTTGTGCTGCTTCTTCTACTATTTACACCATATCCTAAAAGGGATGGATAGAGTCTATTGTATCACACAAAACGTGTGTATCATGGTTGCCTCACTGGGATGGGGCCACATTTGAAATATCTTTGTATTAATAGAACCCCAAACACTTATTAACCTTCTCCAAGACAGCAGACTATAAGCAAATTTGAGCATTAAGCTCTGCATTATAGTTACGAGAAGGACAGCATCACACTAGTTTGGCATTCTGGAAATTTTTTTTTAAAACAAATCATCTGTAATTGAAACAGGAAACATAATTTCCCTGTACACTATGGGTATTGCAGGTATTAAAAAAAAACCCAAACCAAAAAACAAACCAGAAAAAAACAGGATGAGGAAGCTTCTTTGGAAAGTCTGTAGAGTAGAAAGGTTGCATAATGAAACACTTTCTCTACTATTTTCACTGCAGGTGGCCAGTTCTTGGAATGGAACAGGCAAAGCAGTCCAGAGAGCTAGAGAAGATGTGCATCTTTGATGCGTATTATACTGTAATAAGGAACTCTGCTTGTCTGAATATTTAAATTATTATTTATTTAACTTACAAGTACATACAGAATACATTTTTCAAGTGATATCCCACTATCCTCTGTGCCTGCACGTGCTGACAACTTCTCCCCTAAGTTCAGAAGGTTGAACAAATTTCTTTCCTGTTTCTCTTGCAGGTGTTGTAATGCTTGGAAGAACTGGGAAAAAGCATCCTCTTTTTCCTGTGCTTTACTGATAATTCATGTAACACAGAGGAGATGTGCAACAATTTAGGACAACAACATGAGGTCTTCCACTCATTAAATAAAGGG
Organism: Rhinoptilus africanus; assembly: GCA_013400135.1. Lineage (NCBI taxonomy): Eukaryota > Metazoa > Chordata > Aves > Charadriiformes > Glareolidae > Rhinoptilus > Rhinoptilus africanus. The sequence continues at coordinate 29,928 of VXBO01009740.1, forward strand.
GGGTTTTTCTTGTTGATTCAGAAGGTTGCTTGTGGAGGTCACAAGTTTAGTCTCTGCTTCCTCCTTTATTATTCTATTATTCTCTGCTTTTAAGCAAAACCCCTCACCTCCTCTAAACCTGGTGTTGAGAGAATAACCTCATGCAATTTCCTTTATGTGCAAAATAAAAGTTCTGGAAAAACACCGTGAGGTACTGAGTGATAACCACCATGTTCATAGGGATTTGGTCTGTTGCAGCACCGAACTAACGCAGCGGCACTGACAACAACGGTGGGGAGGGGAAGTTGCAGGAGAGGTTTGTTTTTGGCTGCTCAGCCCTGGTAAACCACTGAGGTTGTGCTTTGTCCCAGCAGGGAAGGTCCACAGATGACACTAACGCCACATCAGTGCTTTTCACTAGGGATGCCACACGTAGGCCATACCTCCTCCCAGACTGTAGCACACTACAGCACTCTCTGTGTGAATCTCACCCGGGGCCAATACATTAGCAGAGGAAAATGTTTATTAATATAATATGAGCTTTTTGCACAGAGATTATTCTCTGTGTTCAGCCAGGTAAGGCCGTCCCACCTCTGTGTTACTCCTGTGTCATCCTCAGGTGCAACTCTGTTCATTCTGGTGGATTAACACCAGGGTTCACGTGGATATGACTGCGGGAGCATATGACAGGTACCTGTAAAATCCTCTGTGGTGTAGTGAGGCTGACAAAGATATGACCATCTCTTCTAATATAAGAAGTAAGGGGCATGGAATGAAATTAGAAGGTACAAGACAAAAAACTTCTTCACATGAAGAATTGTTTATCTATGGAGCAGCTACAGAGTCTTGTAGGCACAACAGGCAGGTTCAGTTGATAAAAACTACTGCCAAGGATCATTTTAAGCACTGTAGAGGGACTTGCATGACCTACCTGCTACTCCAGCAAATCCTGGGTTACAGCTGAGTGTTGTGTTGGTATCTCAGATATGCTTGACCACCTCATGTGGCAATGTGAGCTTGGGTAATGAATCTTGCCTGAGGACCGAACAAGAGTGAACCCACACCTCTGTGTGCACCAGGTCCTTAAGCTTCCTTGATATCAAGGGAGATGCAACCCATGCAGTTGGTGGAGTCCAGGGAGCTGCTCAGCTGCTCTAGCACAAATATTTCACCGTGAGCTGAACGGGCTTTCCCAGCAACAGTACTGACCACATCTCCTCTAACTATAAAGGAAGTCTTTAAGAAGGAAGTCTAAAGGAAGACACTGACCTCACATGGACTCACCTTCACGTAACTTCTATATTAAACTGTTTTAACCTGGAGGTAAATGTTTATATCAGCCAAAAAACCCATATCTGGATAAATCCATGGAAGAAATGCCCACCAATGGCTACTAAACTCAGAGTGCCGTGTCTCGTTCAGAAAAATTTTCATCTGCAAGTCAGTGCCATCTGGGATAATATTTTTAGGAGGGCTATTTATGTGCCCACCATGCTTGTACACCTGTGTGGGCATCCAGAAGGGTGGACTCTTGGTCTGACCAAGAGTGGTCAGTCTTACATCCTCATGGGTATCACAATCATGAATCAGACCTGTCCTCTTCTGAGGAGTATTTAAATTAGTTCTATGCACACTGCACAATTTAAATCTCACATGCTCCAGATATTGTATTACGTTAGGATTATATACTCACCCATACTGAAGTAAAATCTTAAGTTCCCATAACCAGTAGTGTCCATGTATGGAGTGCATATTTTTCTTTCTCCATCTCTGAGAAATACCATAGCTGAGCCAGATTCCAGTGTCCCACATTCAGTACCGATGACGGCTCCAAATATGTCCCACCTGGAGAGGTCAACAAGGGTGGAAAACGTGCACAGGCATGTTACCGATAAACTCATACAAAATGTGTTCCAGCAGTTCATTTGTACATGCAAAAGCAGCTGCTGCTACTCTTACAGAGGACAACAAAAAGCAGTGTTTCAAATAAGATTCCTGCAACATTACTTAAATATCCAATATCAGTTTTTAAACTCAGTTGACTCAAATAAAGCAAAGTAAATGTAAATGCTTTAAATAAATTGGCAGAAAAGCATGAATTACTAAAAAAATTAGGCTTTTAATGAATACTATTACCAAATATTCAGTGTTGTGTTGTGCTATCATCTTCATTATTTTTCTGGCATAAAAATGTTTAAAATCTAATTGCATTCTGTTTCATTTCATATAATCTAAGGTTTATAGATCAATGAAACTCGAAAAGCCACATAACCACCATATCTGCTCTACAGTCATTAAATACGCAGGTAATAGCTGTAAATGCTCTCTTTTCATCTTCTTGAGCATTTAGGGTAAGAGTTTTTAACTAACACACGAACAGAATACGAAAAAAGACTGCTGGGTTTTTAATATGTGATGATACAATCTTTCTCAGTTTTTCTGTGCAACATTTTCTCTTATTTTTATTCAGTGATAATTAAAAGAGCTGTTGCAGGATTTTCAATTAAGTATTTTTTATTGAAAATATGTTTTCATCATGAAAGCGTTGGTTTCTTCAAAACTCGATTAAAATATTTTGAAAGATTAGGAACCGCTGAAAATTCGTACGTTATTTTGGTCTGATAAATTATTATTCATGTTGAAGTCTTAATTAATTCATAATAAACTATTTTAAAAATAAAAGGCTGATAAAGCAATGAATTTATTTAGTATCACTAAATCTTGATAATCCAGTTGAACTAGCCGGCATGATTCAGGATGAATGAGAGAACACTGAAGTTCAGAAACCTTTTAGGGAAGGCAGAGTCTTTTTCTGTCCCCTTCCAGCAGAAACAATCTCTAGCAGCGATGTGCCGTATGACAATTTCATAATCTGTCATTTCAAGAACTTAACAGTCTATTTATCAGTTTAACCACTCCAACTATTTCAAAATGTATTTCTAGGATCTTCTTAAAAGCTGCCAGTTTCCCTATTGACCTAAGCTGTGACAGACCAGCAATGTGCCTGTTTGGAAATCCTGCTTTAAAACTGCCAGTCACTTACACAGGAATTAGCAAGCTTAACATCACTGAAAAGCTTTTCTGATATAAATATAAATATGATAGTGGCAGCACAGTTTAACCTAACCCTAACTGTCGGAGAAGTATTTCAGTCGTGCAGACTTTGTAAAGGTAATGTGCAATATAATCAAAACACAGTTTTGAAAATGGGTCTCTCGGGCTTAAGGCAAGTACCGAATTAAACAGTCGTGCCTGCTTTAACTTACACAACAAAACCTCACAATGCTTCATTGATCTTTTGTATGCTCTATTTAGCTCAATTAAAACACTCTCTGTAGTGACCCACAAAACAGCTCGGGGTCATGAATGATGCAGATCATGCATGTTTCCAGGGATCCTCTCCTTTTAGGCAGCATTAGAAATGAAGACCAGAAAGTTCTACAATGCTAAAAAACTGGCACTTTAATAAAAATACATCAAAACACTGTCTGTAAGGATAAATGGAGAAAGAATCTGGGTGATGGCATGACAGAGATGTGGACATTCTTGATTAAACCCTCTCCCTTACGAGGGATGCTTTTTCCCTTTGCTTTGAGAGCTGGCAGGCTCCAGCTGACCTTACATAGGGGAGCCGGAGAACTTCCTGCAAGCTCTGTCTCAGGTATAAAGTGCTTCTGTGACTATTTAAATAGAGCAAAACAGTATTTCAAATAAAGTTCAAATTGCATTAAAAAACATTTCTCTAAGAAGGGATTAAGGAAGCTCATCTACTTGCAGTCGTGTAAAATTCCCAAAGCAAAGCCCTATGGAAATGTTGCGAAGAGGGACAGTGGTGGTGACAATTCTATATGATAGGGATGTAGTCCATAACATCACCCAAGCTCAGTGTGCACTCATGGCTACATGCAATTTAAACCTCTATTCTTACAGCAAAAGTTGAAAGCAGGAAGTTTCCAATATAGAGTAAAATTTGAAAAACAAAAAAAACCCCAAAACAAAACGTGAGATCTTAGGCTGCCACACCACCGGTATTTTACATGCAGGGGGTTAGATCCGGACCTGGTTCCTGGGACAGCACCAGGAGGAGAGTGCAGAACTCACCTGCTGCTGCAGCCTGCCTGGCCCTGCAGGCAGATACTGTGTGACAGTGAAAATGTAATATTCCTAATTCAGAAGAAATTGTGCATTTGCTAACCAGGGTATGGTGTAAGCATTTTATTTTCATATTTCTACTCACTGTAGCATTTACTACTGTAACTAATTTTTAAAAGTTTATGCATTATCTAAGAAGGAGGTGTCCTGATTAGAACAGCTGGCGATGAGGGATCTGGCCCGACTTGGCTCCTTAACTAAACACCTGGTCCAGCAGAGACAGAACCTACAGACAGGGCAGATGTCCCCAGGTGAAACTCCCATCCTGCTTTTTCAAGATGAAAAATAGACTGAGAGAACATCTCAAACGTATCCCAAATGGTCACCTAACACACAACACACCTCCTCATTTTCTTTCCTTTGTCTGAAACAGCACCTGCTATGCCATGAGTTGATTATTCGAACTGGGACAGAGCTCACAGTGAATATTTCTTCTGTAAGCCCTGAATAAACCGTGTGTCCACAGGATGCATTAGCATGTATTTCTTAAAAGGTGCTCTTTACCTTCAGCACAGCATAGGCAGCATTTGAATCAGCTGCTAATGATCTGCAGCACTTTGTAAGTTAAAATCAACATTCAGTAGAGACCCACAAATTAACAGTGTACGTTTCTCATTGCCCTGGGGTTACAACAACTAATGAAATTCTTCTTTTTTTAAAAATAAAAAATTGGTGGTTATTTTCTTTTTGTCAGAATTTATACACTGCAGTATATAAAATGATACTTCTTTACCAGGACACTTCTTTTTGTTTAAAGCTCACTCATGTTTTGGTAAGAGTGGTAATTTTGCTGTCCTAGATGGCTTCCTTACTTTCCGTGCCCTTGCAGCAGTCCCTGATGAATCTGGCTTTATAGGTATTCTTTGAATCCTTATATTTATTTAAAGTAAAAATAGCAAAATATCAGCAAAATCCTCAGCCCTGGCACAGTAGGCATGGCCATGCTCTTGGTGCTGGAAGGTGAGAGCAGGCTGCTGCTTCAGCTGTCCTGTCTCCTCCTCATCCTCCTCCTCCTCCGGCACCTGCAGGCTTCTGCACAAGCAGGAGCTCTCTCATGGCAAAGCATGGCTTACAGCAGAGATCTAGAGGCGGACGAATTTCTCAAGGAATTTGACTTCATATGGATATGAGTTTGTTAAGAACACTCAGGTGTGACAGAATGAAAAAACAGATCAACATTCCGTGTTTCTTCAGAGTGACCATATAATTCACAAGCATGACTTTTTCCAGAATGGTCTGGAAACACACTGCTCCTCCTCAGTTTACCGGACTTGTTCCTTCCCAAAATCCACAATCACCTGTTATTTACCGTATTACTATTTATTCTAGTCTTGGGGCCCTGCACAAGTGAGGGGCACTCACCCTTTAGGCTGGCTCTCAAACTCTTCTGCCCACTGTTCCTGGGCATCCTCCGTGGAAAGATCCACATCCCGGGTTGTGGCGAAATTGAACTCGCTGCCCTCTGTCCCGTGGAAGTAGATGGAGTTTCCATCCGACTGGCAGCTATGCTGTGGACAAAAGGAGGTGACATTACATGGGGTTTGCAAGGGCAGCTGTCCTGCTCACGCACCACCAGGGCTCAGAGTGAGCTGTACGTTATCTAATGACGCACCGACACCTGAAACCAAATAAAAATAAAAAATGGATGGTCATCTTTTATATTTGTTGGCCCTCCCCCAATGATGAGTGCATCCTGATCTCATACCTGCTTCCCTACTATGCACTTCAGACCATTGTAAAGCTGTGTTTGCATAGAAAAGACATGTGCCATACCTCTGGGTGGTTTTTATTTCTATTTTAAAGCATTGCCATTATGTCTGGCACTCACACAACTGTGTGTACAAATAGCTTTAGTAGTATATCAAATACTGCTATGGATACTTTGTCGGCATGAGAGTTTCATGCTGTGAAACACATGTGGGATCTCCATGCCTGAATTTTGGTGAGCAGAGGTGTTTGCATGTAAAATTGCTATGCACTCATATACAGTAAACTTTGTGTCTGAGTGTATGAGTGAAAAGGCCATATGTGCCATATTTAATTCAAATAACAATAGCTCTACGTGCAACTAGCTCTTGTGACAGAGCCGTCCCAGGGAGCCTCTGAGGCTGTCCCCACACACAGTGCACCTCCTTTCCCATTGCATTTCTGCATATACCATCTCAGCAGCAGCAAATGAAGCCACCGGTCTGCCCCAACGTGCTCTGACTACCAAGAGTGTCCAGGAGTACTGGTCTGGAAGAAGCTGCCCATGAGGAGCACAAGGGGAGGAGCACAGACTTCCTTCTCTCTCCCATCCTGCTTTTGCATTCTTGAGTGTTTGATAAAATAGTAAAAGTCTGCAAAATCCGTGTAGCTGAAAAAGATGCTGGAAACTTCTAAAGAAGACTTACTTGGTCTTAATGCAGACTGAGAACCTGCCATTTTATTGAATTGTTCATATTACAACAAATACTGATAAAAGTAATAATTAGCTCAAACACTTTTTTTGGGTGGAATCTCGGTCGCATTAAAAGTGATAACTGAAATAAGAAATGGTTAATTGAATTCTGCATTCTTACCACAGTTCAACATCTGAAAAAGAGATACAATAACACGGAATTGCATTGACCTTTTCAGTACTGTCTATGCAATGCCCTCTTGTCTCTGAGCCCCTTTATAACGTGCCAAGGGAAAGTACAACGATCACCTCTTCAGCCTTTAAAAAGGTCATGGTAGTGTCATGTAAGTGAATAATTAAATTGTTAACAAAGATGTGGCAAAAAATTAAAACTGCCCACTACATCTTTGTGTATGGGATTTTATGCGCAAAGTGCAAAATAACACATTTTGTCCTATTCTATAACTCTTCTTTCAGTTACCAATGCAAAAAAAAGACATCTGAAATTGTTTTGTTGATGATTTTCAAGTATGGTTGCCTATAACTTAGCAATTAATTTATATTTAGAAAGGTAATATGTGACTAACTTTTTAGAGATGTCTATACATTGATAGAAAAAAACCTAAGTACCTGAATTCTGATTTTAGTGTAGAGACTTTCTGTTTTATAGTGGAATGACAACAGCTCTGTGTATATGAGCACTGACTAAATATCACTTAAAGAAATAAACACACTGTAAAAGTGTAAAGACTGTTTCAACTGCTAAAATAAGCAAATTGCTGTTAAAGTGTTTTTCTTTCAAAGAAAGGTCAGAGCAACAGAAAGATTCTGGTGTTGATTATTTATCACAGCCTTCTTTCTCTGTTAACGCACCATATACACAGTGCACCATATATGCAGCTGCTGCCACTGAAAAGGCAGAATAATTTACACATAAAATATTTTATAACTAGCAGATATTAATGAAACAGTTTTGCATTTTACTTCTCTTTGAAAAATACTGTTTGTACTACGCTGTTCTTTATAGTTGACTGAGAAACAGCTTTTGTTCACTGACATTATCCTTCATGCTCACAGGTATTGCTAACATCAGAATTTTCAGTGTAATTTGTTTATTTTGTTCCTTTCTTTTCAGAATTTTCTTCATTTGTTGAACAGAAATTAAGTATTCTTTATCTGTCAATCAATCTGCCACAAAACTCCTATTATCTGCAGGCAGTCAAGTAAATACACTAAAAATAAATATACAGGCTAAAAATTCAAATTTATACATAACCCTTCATCTCTTAGGAAACAAATAGACAAATAGATCCTACTGAGCTAGTTATTACAATTGCATAAAAGCTTTGGAAAATCCTTTATAAGCCTTACTTATTTCTCAGGTGCTAAGTTATATGTAAGTATATACTTGATAGTGGGGCACGTAATTAGTAATCTCTTGCCTGATGAAAGCCACCTATTAAAATAAACACAAAACAGATACAATGCCATTATCATTTAATGTTGGTATGTCCTTCTGCTGCCTTACAGAATATTTACTGAAGTACATCTGATGGAGTTTCCATTTAGGTTGTCAAGATAAATAAATGGGCAGTTTGGCAAAAGGGTGAATATGTAATTATTTATACAGTGGTGTATGATCAACCCTTTATGAAAGCTCAAAAGGATACAGAAACCTCATTTATTTCATTAGTTCTATAAAACTATCTCTATGCTTTTATAGACAGATGCATAGTATCTACGAATATGTATTTCATACGTATTTTATGTGTTAATGACCCACGCAACGTATGCCTCAAATCACCCTCTGCTCATGTTGGCTTTGAAACTCCCTTGAAACAGGTACACAGAAGAAAACTTCCAACTGGGGGTTAACCTTCTATTATTCTACATACCTATGAAACCAGTAATAGAAGTTCATTAACTTTAAAGAAAGATGCTAAAACCATATCTATGGCTTTTAAAGAAGTTCTGAGGGAGTGCCATCATTTTCTGGTACTTTTTTGCCCCAGTGACACCGTTTGGGACCCTGGACACATGGCCATGGGAGAAGGAGGTGAGGACCAGCCCCACCTGCATGAGCTGAGCTGCTCCAGCAAGGGCCAGGGCTCCTCTGCTCATGATCTCATCCTCTCCCACCTGCCACATTTCCCTCGCCTGTATAATCATCACCCCCCGGTTCACACTTAGCTTCCGTGTATTTCTTTCCATTTTCCAAGCAGTTGCTATCCAACCCTGCTTTAACTGATCTTTTTTTTTTTTCATCCAGTAGGCTGCTGAGAGGTGAACAACCTCAAAGAGCACTCAGCCTAATTTTCTAGGAGCAAAGGAAGCTCCACAGGAGATGGTCCCTCACCAGCATCACCCCCAACTACCTGTCAGTCTTGTTCAACATCCAGGAGGCTGCTGACTGTGTTGGATTATTTTGCAGTTTTGTAATAAGACTTGAACAGATTAGAGACTGAATTGAAACCATCAGACTCCTTTTCTCTTGGGTTCAATCCAGGATTTGAATCCAAGCCTTTAGAAATAAAGAGCTGAAGTACAATTTACATCCTGTGCTGCCTCTTTCCCAAATTAAAGGCTTTACACTTGCAATGTCAGTCTATATACTTCCACCACTTAAGGACTGAATTTTACAGGTCTTTTTTTTTCCTCATTCTTACGTGATAAGAAATCTGGAATGAACAGGTACTGCCTTTTGAAACTAACTGAATTACGTTGTCCTTAAACTGTAGATACTACAGATCTCTCTATGTAGATATAGAGTTCTTTCTCTTACAAATTTAAGATTCAATTTGTTATCTGTTTAATTTTCATTTAAAATTATTTATAAGGTAAGAACAAATTATCTTTCTGAGCATGTTTTGTAATCAGAAAGGCCAAATGACAGCAACTTGTAGGATATTTCCCCTTGTTACCATGGAAGCATCAGCTTTAGGTCCAGAACTAAAGCAGAGTTTAATTTTATTTAAAGGCAAGTAAAAGGACCCGGAACATTTAATGTGTCCTTGCACAAATTACAACACTGAAAAGTTAACTAATTTGTGAGCAAAAATTAATTTGTGGAATAAATCCTTTGACAAATCTGATAATCTTCATTAAACAAAGTTTTCTCCAAAATCACCTATGTAGTGGAACGCAGGACGCTGGCAGGCACTTGAATGGAGCCACTTCACAACAGCAGCTACTTCCCATTGTCTGCAACTGGAGTGGGACTATCAGCCTGCCGTAAGTAAACTGTTGTATTCCTAAATAAACAACCCCTGCCTGTTGCCAAACAGATAGAATCCAAGTTCTGTTCAGGGACTGTGGTCATCCCAAGGGAAAAATAAAAAGTTTCATTTAATCTGGCACTGCCAATACTATTATTCGCTGGCTGCAATTGTTAAGCTATTGCTTTGCATGAATAGGGCAAAATGAAAATTGTCTGGATGCGTTCCCATATCTCAGCATGCTTGGATTTGCTTTCAGTCTAATCTTCACTATGAATTTTCTGTGTTTCTAAAGTTTGTCTACGGGATAGTTATGGTACCACTGCTTTTCCCCTACTTTCAAGGTCCTGCATGGCTCATCCTCACCTACCTCCACCATCCCCAAAACGTACCATCTCATGGCTCACTTTTCCTTGACTGCCAATACTTCCCACTACTTCTGCTGGTGGGACGACAGACTTGCATGCCCTTGCCCATTCCGCCCACCATGTTCGGTGAATTTCCCAACAGATGATGTCCTTCAGACACTTAGCGTTCTCCTCAACAAGCTCTGTAATTGATTACACTGAAGAATGCAGTGCTTACCACGATGAGCACTCTCCCCTCTTGCAACATTTCCTTTCACTCTTGCATCTCCCCAGACCCAGCTTATATCTGGTTTTATAAATGCATTGCAATTTCATGGGGCACAGGCTATCTTTTTGATTTGTGCCTGAAGAGGCAGCAGTGGTACGTTCCTTGCTCAGGGCTCTGATGGCTACAATGGTACTGCTACTACAAAAGATACATTTTCATCCTTAAATTGCTGTTATCTAAGAATATTCCTAGTCTATGAGTATTTCTAGTCTATGAATATTTCTAGTCTATAAGCACAGTTCTTAGCCAAGTTGTCTATGAAAGCGAGCAAGTCATTAATTCAGGTGAGCATTCTGTTGTACATTATGAGGGCATTAGCTAATAATCTGAGGACACAGACTATGGGAGAGAGTAGTGCATGGTTTCAAAATCAAACTTTCGTCAGGAGTCTGTCACACTCTTTATCCTACTCTATACTCCTTACATGTTATATCTTCTACCTACAGCTTTCACCTTTTTTGAGTAGGTGCTTTTGGGAAAGCCTCTTGACCATCTGAGATGCAGACGGGTTTCAATTAGGACTGCTCAAAATCATGGGCCAGCAAGAGCAGGGAAATCAGATTTGGTGAAGCAGGTACTTTTCAACTGGACTTGTTTAGTTTTTCATAAATAAACACTGACCAACTTTCTATGGCATCTAAACGGTTTACGGGCCCCAAGTAAGATGAAGCATGCCTGAACAATCTCTGTATTTTTAAAGACTTGCATGAGAGCACCACTTAAAGAGACATCTGTTACCCTCAGCATGACCCATTGGCTGGGAGGGACCTCTGGAGGTCTCCTGTTCACCCTGCCATGTGAAGCAGCACAAGCGTCAACCAGATCAGCCTATGCCACAGTTGCAGCTAAGGACACAGCCCTGACGATTTTTAGAAGCTCAAAAGACAAAAATTGGGAATGTAAACAGAAACACTGAAGTTCATCCAAACCAGCTTCGGTCCCAGTTCTTCAAGTCAAACTTGTGAATCAATAAATACCTCTTGGCTTTACAGTATGGGATTTCTTTACTTGGAGAGCAGAACAGAGGGCAACTAAATGATACAACTGTGCCATTCGGAGAAGCATCAACAGGAAACACTAGTGTGAAATTCCTCAGTGTAACAGATTTTTGGCTGAGGTGCTGCATAGTATATCATCTTCCTGAGGCTCATCCCCACACTCCCATGAAAATGTCATTCACCTCTGTGCCTTTAAACTATCCACAGCCATCTTTACCATCATTTAATTAGGTTTTTATCAGAGACAAACACTGATGCACCTCTTCATATTATCTCTCCTGGGCCTAATGGCCCCGATGATTCTTTCAGACAGCTGTAGCCTCACAATTTATTGTTGGCGACATTTCTTGCATTGGAATGAATGTGCTGGGCATTTGGGCAGTGCCAGCTTGCAAAGGGCTGACAGCAGATGGAAAGAAATCTGCCCAGTATGCCTTCACCTCTACACGAGCAGAGGGCCATCAATTTCCCCCATTAAGGAGTTGTCACGCAGCCCACCCAGCTGGAGGAGCATCTCTCATAGCCAGGCTGGCTGGTGAATGCTATTCAAAGACAAAATGCACTTTAAAAGGAAACGAAAATGTCGTTTGTCGGCAAATTGAAAATGCATGGCTTTGACCACAGCCAATTTTTTAATGACTGTAATATTTTAAGTGATTATTTTTGCCACTTCAGATTGCTCCTTAGAGAGGAGAGGTTTTTTTAATTAAAATCTAGGCAATGCAAACAGATGAGATATGAGAAGCAGAGGAACAAGAAAAAAGATGAAGAAAATTAATTAAAGCAGCATTGTCAATGGAGCCGTAAATTAAATATTGTGTCTTTCTGGGAATGAGTCACGGAGGTTTTCAAAATTTTTAGATGTTGACATGATAGCAGGTAGAAGGATAGATTCAGTCTTGATAAAATTATACTCTGTATGCAATGACTTCTCCAACAAAGGTACGATGACAGAATCTAAGACAGATGCTAAATTCTGAATTCTGTGGATTTGGTTATTAATGCTCCTGGCCTGAAGTCCCTTCTTTAACCAAAGGAAAAACCACAACATGGTTGGAATACTTTCCCATGAGATAAACAGGGCTTTAATCTTTTCCACACGTAACATTTTTACATCATTTAATACAGGTTACAGAACAAAAACCTTGGCTGCACAAGCAAGCCAGGTGCATGGGGGGTTATAGTGCACCCTCCCTTTCCAAAACAATGGGATGAAACTTGCCTTGTGACATCGTAACGAACAGTTTATAAAGTGTGTTTTCACTCATCATTTCTGATTATAGACTGTTATTCAAAGGCTAGTGCTCAAAACACTTTGCTTGTTTATGAGGGATTCATATGATTTGTACAGTTCTCAATTTTCTAGGACGTTTCATGATGTTTGTACAACATCGGTCATTCTGGCAATGACTGATTTCCTTAATGAGTCATTTAACTGGCGTGAACTGAACTACTCCTCTATGTTATTGGGAACTATTGATGTTTCTAGCACTCTGCAGTGAGCATGATCAAATCTCATCTGTTCTTCTGAAAGTAATGATGTGTATTTACACCACTGTAAAATTAAAGTGAGAAAAAGTCAACCAAAGTAATTTCTAGTCTTTGGTATCTAATGGGTCAAGACCGGATTCTTTCCTTCTAGGAGGCAGGAAAGACCCCTGGTGCTTTGACGCCAGCTCAGAGCTAATGCTGGCTCCCTGCCACCCACGCCACACTTCCGAGCCACGGGGAACTGGCAGGGAGAAAGGTGCAGGTTCAGCATTGCTGCCTGACAGCGATGCTCAGCTGCCCAAACAACTCACAGCACCGCGGCAAACCACCTATCAGTTCCAACGACCCCCTAGGCACTGTATCTAAGTATTATTATTTTAATTAGAAGTGTGATTGTTAAAAAAAAAAAAAAAAAAGCAAGAACAAGTCCATGCATGGGCTAGATCTGTGGATATATGTATCCTACGGATGTACAGATGCCTCCTGATGGGCACAGCTCAGAGTGCCCACACTCTCACTAAAGGGAGCCGGCCGACAGGTTTTGTGCACCCTGCTCTGCTTTCTTCACCTCTCCTCCCCTTTCACACTCCTCCTTCCACCCACAGAGAGGCAGGAATGGCTCCCAGATGAGGTGCAGCAGGAAGCCTGCTCACCTCTTCCCAGGAAGATGTGGTGGATAAGGGCTCCTGCAAGGCAAAGCAGCTGGCTAGAAGGCTGGGTTTGGCCCACAGACCAAATACTGCCTTGCTATATCTTATTCAAAAAAAAGACAGTCTCATCAGAATCATCTATACCTGCATAATTTTATCCAATATAAGGTCATAGCAATTTCAGTCTGCCATTTTCACACTGGCAGACCTAGAGCATCCCCTTTCCTCATGCAAACAAATATATTTGATCTAATTAAGACACTGGGTACCTTACCCCCTTTTTAAACAAGAATTTAAAACCAAAAAAAGGAAAAAATATCTTGTTAATTTCATCACAAACAACTAAACCTGACAAAGATATATATGGACTATCAGGGTGTTTGTTTTCAAAGAAGACTATCCAATGCCATTCCTACTAATTAATAGAGTATTCAGACATTTGGAAGTCTGCTCTGGAGCTGGGGGTGTGGAATAGCTTAATCAGCCTTTTTTTTTTTTGCCAAACTCCTAGGCTTGCTTGCATATCTTCCCTGCTCAGTGGCACACAACAACACAGGTTCAGGAAGGACTCGCAGACGTAGGATGTGCATAGCCCTGATGTGCTTAGAGTCTGGTGGGAGGTCATGGAGTTTTATGGACACATTTTCAGCATATTTTTCTGAGTGTAAGTATTCAGTTCTACCACTCCTCTTTTATGCAGCTTTCTCTTCTGCTAAGATGGCATGCATTTCTGGGAAATTAAAATGATCTGATTACTCTATAAGGATATTGGGACTGGGGCGTTTTCAGGATTTATCTGTCATGCCTATGGTAGTGAGTAACATGCATCAGGTACCCAACTGGCTCAGTGAGGCTGGTGCAGACCTTCCCCCCTTTCCCCCATCCCATGCTATGCCAGGCTGCATCCTTGCAGCTCGGCAGCACAGACAATCCCAGGTGTAGTCCCCAAATCCTGCAGACCAAACCAACTAAGTTGACCAGCTGGACACCAGATGAAGAGGGGCTGCAACTGCTGTGAGACAGCTATTCTGTAACTTGACTCTTCTCAAAGGTGAAAAGTGTCACTGGGGTAACACAACATGACCAAACACATCGCTGCTCTGGTGTCTGTAATGATCTGCACTGCTTTTTCCTAGATGTGGAAAAGTTCTGGAGACGGGTGGCTTGGTCTCAATGCTATTTTTATGTAATCAAAGCACTGCAGAGACATGCACTATAAGATTGCTGAGGTTGACTCCCAAACCTCAGTTTTTGAGCTTGCACATCCATCTTGGACCAGGGCAATTGGAGAAAACTAAAAAACTTGGCAAATGTTGTATGTCAAATCACAACAATTTCTGGTGAAATGTACAAGATATATGTATGAAGTGATCCCCACCGAAAGATGGGATTGCTTTTCTGTTTCATAGGAGTAGAGATCCAAGAAGCATCAGTGAAGGAAGATGATTTCATCTTTTCCCACAATTAGCTCTGAACTCTTGAGGTTCACAGACCTTTACCAGCTCTCAGAGCACAGCACTGCTTTATGCCTTACAGCGATCTCCACCACCAGCGCAACATCCTAACCACGCTCAGCTGCAAGGCCGTGTTCACGCTCAGAGCTGTCACTGGAAATATTGAAATGCAGTCAGGAATTTATCCTGTTCAACACCCTTCCACACAGTCCAACACAGATAAATACGTTCCAGTGGATCCAATTAATCTCCTAAGGGTTGCTTGGCCTTGCTAACAGCATCTTTCCTGTCTTTTGCTGTCTTCTTTGGAACCAAAACACACAAATTCAGTGGCTTATCTCTCAGCTTGCTTCCTATTTCAGTAGCCAGTTCCAGCTGCGTCTGCAACCAGCCATGTGCTTTCAAAAGAGCGGCAACCGCTCCCGAGTGCAGCAAGAAACGTAATGAAATTCCTGGTCCAAGCTCAAGCAGGCTGGGAGAGGAAGAGAAACGGCTTCCCAGGCTGGGCACAGGCAAATTCCCAGAAGTGCTTATTGAGAACACGCTGTCCCAACTCCACCAAACTGTGAACACGTTTGAACACGTGTTCACACAAACTGTGAGCACGACGAGTGAACACAGCGGTGCATAATTACCATCACTGCTTGCACTGTCCACTCCAGTGACTGAATCCATCACGGAACCTAATCTAGGACCCAGACAAGTCTTCACGGTAGCAGTTTCCTTTGTTTCAGCTGCCTTTTTACCTTATTAATCCAAGCAGCTATTAATCTGAGCAGTTTTATGAGGAAAACTGGATTTGTAATGTTTGCTATTTATTTCAGTAGACCTCAAGTACTACCAAAGTAAACCTTCTACAGAAAAAAAAAGTGCTTTCTTTTCATCTTGATATGCATCCAACAAGAGCATGTACCAGGTATAACAAGCAATTCTAAGAGCCACATACTGAGCAACCATTGGGAAAGAACTTGCTGAACCACACCTAAATATGTGAGTAACAGCAACATTTATTTTAAACTACCAACAAACCATATCTAAGCCTTACTAACGGAGTAGCCCACTAAGGCAACAAAACGGTATTTAATTAGAATTCCCTTAAAAGGTTTGGGAAGGCTGAAGAGATGGGTGGGGTGGGCAGCTGTAAAATGCTAGGACCATAATGGTCACTGGATTAGGCCAGGGACCATTCTTTGGCCTTGACACCAAATAACACAGCACAGTTTGGACCCACCTGGGCAAACACACCCCTCCCAGAAGAGTGGTTTCATCCTTGCTGCCTACTGGAAACAGTCCCTGTATAACCCATGAGGGTACATCCCTTGAAGATAATGCCTGGGAGATTGCCCGAGCCCAAGCCAAGCAAGGGGGTGTTGTAAAAACTAAGGTGTGCAAAATCATGGGCTCATGTTCATACCCTCGTTTGCTTCATTCACTACCCTGGATGTGCCACAAAGCCTCTGAGAAGGAGGTTCCACAGTCTGAGCAACATTTGCTGGGGCAGCCCAGAAGTGAATAGTTAGAGAGAAAGTAAACAATTAGAGAAAGATTGTTTCTACTCCTTTTTCTGCCAGAAATAAGTATGTACTTTTTCTTCTTCTTTCAGTTCTGACTGCCAGCTGGATGAGCTATCTCAGATTGGCACTGCATTTCCACCTGAGAAATATGCAAAATCAGTTATTTTGGCTGGTGAAAGAAGGTGGTGAGCAAGAAACAATGAATATAGAAAATAACCCCAGTAAATTGAAGAAATTTAGAAAGATAATTTTTCTTGTTTCTTTTTGTTTGTCTTAATATTTCATTCACCCAGTCCAACGAAATTACTTATCTTTATGGCACAATTTAGGAAAAGAATTGACCCACAATTTTGTATATACTCATCAAAACTGAGTTAGACAACAAATAACACCTAGAAACGTGACTGTTCATTGGGACTGTCAAGGAAACTCATAAGGAAAGCACTGAAGGAAGGCGGTGAAGAAGTTAAAAACTTCAATAAAGATTTTAAACACCATTTTATCTATAATACTAATTGAAAAAGGACAGGAGGATATGAATTGAAACTTGTAAGGCACAGACAGGCTTGGATGGCAAAGAAAAGGTTTCATCAGCTTGAAATGGAGTTTGACATAGTCACAGACTCTGGGTATGGAAACTTCTTTAGAAAACACATAGATGAGAGTTACAAAAGGTAACACAGTATAACAATGAAATTTGCTGATCCCTTAGTGAAAATGTAAGTAAAAATTTCAAATTGATATACAAACTTTCTGAACTAACATTAGGACTATTTAGCAAGTTTTAGATGTCTGGGAAGCAAAAGGACTCGTAGGAAAAAAGAGAACCAGAATTAGCTTTGATGCAAGCTATCCCTGTAGCGCTGTCAGGGTTTCTCCAACATTATTTGGCAGGAAAATGCCTTCATCTATGAGAGAGAGAACTCCTAAAAGCTTCCCCAGTTTCTGTGAACTCTTGCAGCCTGAGAGCATTGATAATACTGGGAATCCTGTGAAGATGTACCACCCATTGCTGCCGTCATTCTGCCATTATACTGGCCAAGTTATCCGAGTGCTGTGAAATGCTGCTTGAAACAGAGGTGACTGGTACGGTAACGTTTAAAATGTGGTTTAATACACAATGTACAAAGACTCTCTTCTTTCTATTCATACAAAATAGTGTGCTTGTGATGAACTGAGATAAGAGCTAATGTTTCAATCCTGAAAAGCACAAGAACTTTGTCAAAAAAATTGTCATTGGTGTTACAATGCTATGACAGGGTCTATGGTGAATCTGATTTAAATCTTGACCCAATTTATAGTTTTACTTTGACATAACATGAAATTCGCATTGCAAAATCTGTTCAAATCATATGTGGCAAGATGATTCCTGAAAATTTGAGGAAAACTGGAGCAAAACCCTTAAAAATGAAATGTGAGTACAGGAGTGCTCTGGTGACAACCTAGATACACTAAAAACGTTTGAAATAACTACAGAGTCCCATGAAGAATAAAAGCCCTGCATCACACATAGCCTTAATCCAGTGTGGCTACACCACAGCCTTACACACTGACTTAACCTGGTGTAAATGGCTACACAGAGCCTAATGTCACCTGGAAGAGACAGACGCACATTTCGCTTGCCCCTAAAACAGAAAATTACCTTGGAGGAACGGCGGGTTGGCGGATCCTCACTGGCATCTCATATAAGGTTTGAGCTTGTAAGGGATTTCTGTCTAGAAGCACTAAGGGATCTCTGAGTTTAGGTCCCTTGTCTTTCATGTAACTATAGCTGTGTGTTGACACAAACTGTCTGAGTTTAAACAAAAAACAACCCCAATAACAACAAACAATCAACAACAACAAAAAAGAGGTTTATTTGCTAAAGTGTACATGTTGTTTGTGCATGTTTCGGAAGACGCAAGCAGTGTTTAGGCTTGGTCAGCTGAGAAGTAACTGTGCCTGTGGCACATCAGTCCTTGCTTTGCTTTCACACCTTCACATATGTGAACTGGATTTTAAAATCCAGAGATGAAACTGACAACACAAAAAATGTGAACTGTTCACAGAAAATTACTCACTTAAATGCGCAGGACACTATTTGATTCTAAAATTTCATCGAAAAACTTTGTCATTGTAGTTTAAATGGTCTTACTGAAGTAAAAAAAAGTCAATATGCAGGTACGGTGAGTAGATTAGTGGGATTACGTATTTTTAAAAAGATTAATCTGAGACCATTCATATCAGGTTCTGTGGGAAAAGGATGAGGCCATAACCAACCTCTTACTGCCCTCAGTATTTGACATCTGTTTCCTGTGCAATTGCCAAAACCATTACCAGCATTGTAAATGAACCCTGACATCAAAAGTGCCTTTTTTGTGAATGAAAGATAGGATGGAAATGAAAAGTCATCTGCTGTTCAACTTTTGGCTGCTTGGAAACATAGAAATCAAGAATCCAACTGATTTCCAGATGTTGAACAACTCTGCATTTGAAAGAACTTTGTGCACAGAGATCTTGTAGGGCTCCTTAGAGTTTTTCCCAAGGTTGTATGATCTTGCTGAATCTTATATATCAAAACAGGATCTTAATGAAAAAGAGACTTCGAAGAAGCAGCCACTACCTGAATGCAGGCTGCAATGGTGATGTGATACTCACAGTCAGAAAAAGTGGGAAAACATAATTTTTTGTGATGGTTTGTGATGAAGCAAGTAGTGGTAGCGGAACACCACCAAGATAAACAAAC
Organism: Rhinoptilus africanus; assembly: GCA_013400135.1. NCBI lineage: Eukaryota > Metazoa > Chordata > Aves > Charadriiformes > Glareolidae > Rhinoptilus > Rhinoptilus africanus. The sequence goes on from VXBO01009740.1 coordinate 49,122, forward strand.
AGGTAGACTGCAAATTATCCAATGGAGAGACTTTGAATTTGTTTCAAAAATATTGCACTGTTTTGCTAAAAGGAAGCTGTTTCCCATTTTCTGTTACATGATCTTTGACATGACGGTATATACTGTTATTCGGTTTTGGTCAGGGCAGAGAAGTTGCATTGTTCTAGAAAGCCCCAATGGGACAGCAAAAACGTAAAAACAAAGTAAAAAAGAGCCCAATTCTATAAGCAGATGAACTGGCCTAAACACCATTGTGTGTTCGGAGTTTGGTTAGATGTTACTGTCTTCTACATACAAGAGTAATAAAAACATTAAGCCATAGACAATCAGACTAACCTTAACTGTGGCCCCAGGAAAGAAAAGCCAGTTGCCAGTATCCACCGGATCAAGATTATCTTCTAACATGACTTTTCTGTGAGCAGCATTTATGATCAGGATGTTGTCCAAGGCCCAACAGGCTTCATACACATCACCAGCGTGAACATAATCCTGTTTCCACTGAAAATGGATGTTCTCCCCTTTAGCATCTTCAGGAAGGTACAAGATGTGGATGATTGTGCTGACATTGGAAGGGGCACTGAAAAACAATGATAGGGAATTAGACCAAGTTTGAGCCACAGCCAGGAACGCTTTTCCCTCATTTAACACATTTACTAGGTGTGACACGGCTGTGCTGATGTCCTTTGTATGCTGATAAATCTTCTGTGGCGATCAGAAAGTACCTGCCCTGAGGCAGAGTGCCCCTGTGCCAGGCAGTGCACATACAGCCCGAACAGCCAGCCTTGCTTCAAAGAAAGCGCAAGCTAAGGCAATAACTAACGGATCAATGCTGATGTTTGGAGAGCAGGAAGAAAGAGCAGGGTGACATTCATGCTCGATGCTGGTCACAGCTCCTCGGTGACTGGGCATTGTCAGGTGTTTTGCAGGTATGGCCAAAAGGAAATGTTAAGGAAGCACTTTACAAGAAAAAGTCTCCAAAACCGTGATTTTTGCATGAGCTCACACCAAAAGAAGCTCCTGACTTCTGGAGTCTCAGTCCCTTATAGGTCTGGATGGATCAGAATGGCCACAGGGAAAAGCTGGGAATTATCTCTGACAAACGTGTTTTTCCAATCCCACACCCCTGCCATCAGGATAATTCTGTGGATGGGGAGGGCCAGGTTGTCTTTCTTTCCATGTTCTGCTTCAAGAAGAATACAGAAGAACGAACCCATTTGTCCTCTCTCTTGCAGCTGAAAACGGAAAACGTGGGGAGGAGAGGCAGACCTGGAAAATTAGTGTTAGCAATTAGCAATGATCAGGGCCTTCAGCTCTGCTTCCTCAGAGCTGTGAAAGGACTGAGGTCCCAGCCCAAGGTGAATGTCTTTACGTTGCTAGTGGCAATGAAAGGACTGAGGTCTGTGTGCAAGGAAGGGATGCTGAGAATTAGTATTTTTGTTTTACTAATCAACCAGCGAGAGAATTAGCTACATTCAAACATCTGGCTGCAAGGAGCTACAAAACTGGGGTTTGCAAGATGTCAGCTACTCATCCTTGCCTCTGCCTTGGTAGCGATGCCTTGGTGGGTGAAGAGTTTGTCAGAGACAATCCAGAGCTTTTAGGGGAAAAAAAGGCACCAACAGCTTGCTTTTATCACAGAAAACAGAGGAACTTCTCTTGGTAAAGCAAAACATTAGAGTGTAGTGAAATGTCGAAAAGCAACTGTATTTGTTCCATATTCACACCTAGAATCTGCCCCCACAAATCACCCTGCACTTGCTAAATGTTTTGTCTGTCACCCTCCACTGCAACGCTGCTCTGAGACGTTCTCCTCGCTTCTCCCTGAGCCCACACACAGCACCCGCATTCCCCGAGAGACCCTTCCCTTCCCTCCTGGGAGTCCTGAGCTGAAATCCCACTGACACAACATGCAATGACACACTGACACGACGCCTTTCCTCCTGTCCCACCTCTCCCCACTCTCCTACTGTTTCTCGGAGCTGCACGTAGCACAGTGAAAGCCACTGAAGCACATTCAAATAAACACTGTAATTCACACGGACCACAGGAGAAATAAGCATCCTTTCATAATTCATCCTCTCAGCTTTGCTCTATTGACCTATTTTCTCCTGCTGCCTCCAGCAGTCAAGGCTGAAGCAACCTATATCAAACTGGTTATGCATTAACTTAAAAAAATTTGTGTTTCAAAGGGTTACATTCGCACCTTTGCAACTCCCGAGTTTCCTGGCCTGCAGAGCTATGAGGGGAACTCGACCGATAGTATGGATGAGGCATATAATTTCCCATCGGTGCGGGAAAAAAAGAAGGCATTGTGTGGTTACTCTGAGGCAACTCCAGTGGCTGCAGTGAAGTTACTCTTGCTTTATATTTTTCTGAGATAAAAATTAGCGGCATTTGTTTTATTAAAATTGTTTATAATTTGTGCCTTTGCCAATGAAATTGTAATCCCACTCCCACAAGGAGTGGGAAGATGAGATACTGAAATCCCCAGACTTGCAGCTAGAGTTCGGTTTACCAATCAGAAATTAAGTAGCCTTTTGCACTGCAAATTGTCTCAGTGGACTGAAAACAGGCTCAAGCAAATCGCCTGCATGGCACAGACGCTAAGGTAGTGCAGGAAGGCAGATTGAGACACTATGAGGACACTATATATAAACAGCATTTTTTCTTCCCCAGGTGCACTTCTGTAGCTGTGTATATATAATCTTGTACAAAATACCTTCCCCTGTATTATTTAATAATATGTTGGTTCAGTTGTCTTAGAAAAACCTATCTCCAACATACATTCTCTTTTTAAAGGTGTGCATATTACAAGAAAATATTTTAAAATTCCCATTCATAATCCTTTGCATTTTCATGTAAACCAGTTTGTTTAAAAAACAAGGCATAATTCACCATAATTTCGTTATTATAAGAGTGTTAGGAGCCAAGTGTTCATATCAAACTATAAACTATTTTTATTGAACAGTTCATCCTACTGAAGTAGAAACTTGTAACACTATAAATTATGGCGCTTGCTGACATTAAAAGTGGTGCTAAAATGCAAAAGTCATCAAAATTTTGGGTTTTTTTCAGGCACCTGAACCTGCTGGTTATTGGGGTTGCATTTTAACTCTAAAGTCATTCTTTTCTTTACCTCCCACATAATCGATGGATGAAATTGTGGTTTACCAAACCCAGTTCTGCAATTAGCTTTAGTGACCATAATTTCACCCTCATCGTTTAAGGTGTATAAGCAAGTAAGAACTGAAAAGTTAACAATTAAAACAAGTTTTAAAAGAACCAGGTTTAAACACCACCTGCTCAGCCAGAAAGCATGAAAGTGATTAAAAAGCTGTAACAAACCTAATTTTCTCCAGCTGAGTCCAATCTGCAGAACTGTTCTTACTGTAGGACACGGTGATGCTGGGATCTGAGTAACTAAAGCGACACGAACCTGATCCTGAGAAAAGCAATAAAATGAGAAGTGTTACGACACAATGAAGCAATAAATGATCCTCCGATAACCACAGTTGCTGACTGTGCCTTTGTCACATCATCACTTCTCCCGATTTTAAAGCGCTTTGATTGATGATGAAATTGCCTGTGATCTGTTGCTGAAGGTAAACACAAAATAATGCATGCTTTATGAGTCAGAAATAAAGTAGAAATGATAAATCACAGCAGTGCCATGTAATCTCTGCAAATTTCCCAGGGGAAGCCAAGTAAATTACTTAACAACCCCCACTGCAGGAAAAAAACCCACCACATAATGTTTCAATGAAACCTTCTTATTAGAGAATAATCCACATAGCAGAATTCATAGGGAAATCAGTAAAAGATTGTTTTTCACATTACTATATAGAAAAAAAAATTCCAGAAAAATACAGTAAACAATAGGAAAACGTATACAGAATTACTTGAGCCAAGAGCAAGTGTGCTTTAGGAATTTAAAAGAATAAAGACGTTACAAAATTAGTTATTTTAAGGATGCCTGAAGAGAATTAAATTAAGAAATCATCCCATACACTGACTAAAGCCTATAATTAATAATAAACATTAGATGCTGATCTGGGAATCTCAGAACACTTTACAAAAATGAACTAATTAAGCCTTATGGCACCCCTGCAAGGTAGGGTAATATATTTACTTTTGATTTATAAAAGGGTGCCTTCTGGGTGTTGTCACAAAAGATAAGCTTAACAATTAATAAAGGGGACAGTCAAAATAACAAAAACTGAGATGGAAAAATTCAACCTAGAAAGCATGATAAACAACCCCAGTGGTAATTAAGTATGCTAAAAATACTATTTTTCCTCAGACACCAGATAATTCCTCTGCCTTAGACAATTCAACACCTAGTGAACAGACAAATCCTAACCTGCGCTCCAAAGATCAAAATTTCTACTTCATAAGCGGGTGACACGTGAGATTCAAAGCAGCCAACGCTGGCCGCCTGCCGTATTTAAGGGAAGCAGCTCTCAATTAAAGAGCACCTCTGATGGCATCAGGGTACAACTGAGTGAGTACCACAGCTTTGCTCACAGCAGGAGTATGTATTACGTACGCTATGAGTAGTACGTTATATTTATGTGTGCTTCAGATATGTTGAGTCACACTGAAAATTGTGTATATACATATTTTTATTTATGTATAAATGTATATACATACACACACACACACACACACACAGATGTGGAAACTGATGACCATAAAATACTCTCACTTTCCAACTCGGGGTAATTATTTTTGTAATGAAATAAACGGCCTGATTAAAAAGGTGTTAACCACTTGTACAAGAGAACAGCTTACACATTTTAATGGGAACATATGTCATTAAGTACACTGCTCGCAGCCCTGGCTCCCCTGAGGCCGTTCACGTTCACAGCTCTCAGCTCTACAGAGCTGCTTTTCTACCCCGAGATACACATCACGTATCACTGTGGGGGCAAAACCACCCCAAAACGCGGGATGAAATTCCGTCTCTATAATTTTGCCTGATACATCAACTAGCTTCCTGGAAAAGGCCCACAAAGTTGTTTTCTTACATCTTTTGCCAATGTTAGATTGTAAATAGAGGAACAGATACTTCTGAGCCCCTCCAGCTGCGTGTGGTACCTTCAGCTGGTCTGACACGTGTTCCTGCTGTAATGAGCCACAGAATAATTAATATTGCAAAGGCAGCAGGACTTTGAATTACCAACTATGTACCAAAATGACTACAAAGCAACTGTCTGGTTGTATTTTACTGACAAGGCATTTTATTTCTATCATATTAAACTCAAAAGATGGCAGGAAAAGCCTTTACGTTTCAAATTTGTCCATCTGCTGAGATGGTCTACTTTACTGAATGACATCTGCTGTCGGTTCCTACTTCTGTGGCATTTAGGAGTTCCAACCCTTAATCACACTCATTCGTTTTATTTCAAGGGAATTCAGTTCAAAAATCAGTGAACTTCAGCCAGTTAAACCGCTTTGGCTGGCCAGAGGCTGTGAGGCAAAACAGCAACATACTGAGTTTTCTGTTAGACAGAAATTAAGGGAAACATAAACAGTAAAAAATAACCATCAATACAGATTTTATAACACATGCCATTTCAGTCAGTGTTACAATCAACTTTTGGTACAGCGCTCTTAAACAAAGCCAAGTCCAAATATGCTGCTAAAAACACTGGAGAAGGTGATATTTGCTGCCCATGCTGCAAAGATAGTTGGAAATGAGTGCTCCCTGTCAGCACAATCAATATGAAAAATGCTGTCTGTTAAATCTGCACAGCCTCAAACTATGCAGTGAAGATCAAAGTTATTGCTTAAAAGAAACTGAGCCACCAAAAAAGGGCTTTGCAAGGTAGATGTGGTGTTTCACTGGTGTTACTGGAAAGAGTGATGGAGACAGAATGCAAAGAGGAGAGACAAGTGCTGGGTTTTATTATTATTTTATGCGGGACAGGTTGTATTAAGCCTAAAATTAGTTAGAGAAAGTCAAGGTCAATGTATGTAGCAATTACTGGCTGTGACAACAAATTTGTTTTAATGTTCTTGACTCAAATTCATAAAATAGCAAGATTATTTATCATTTCAGTATCTAATTCTGTATATCTCAAACTGACAATGAAAAGAATGAAAATTAAATTCATCCATTTAAAAAAATCAGCAAGGTTCAGGTATTACTGTTTGCCATTTGAACCACCTCTTTTAAATATACAAGAAGCACACGGATCTGGTGCTTGCCTTTTTTACAAAACCAATATTCGTCCTAACTTATATTAAGAGCTTCTTCCCTAGAAAAGGGAGGAAGGGGAATACACAACTGCACTCCAGGAAAGGGTTTACTGAGATGGTATTGAAAACCACTGGCTTTCAATATAATTTTCAATATTACTTTCAAAATTACTATTACTTAATGCTACTACTCTTACTCCACATTACTCTTATTCAGTAATCCTAAACCAGGATTATTTAAAACAGAAACCTGCAGTTTGGCCATTTGCCTCTACCTTGACCAGCAAAGCTACACTCTGACTTCGCGAACAAATAGATGATCAAAATTCAAGCAGCAACATCGCAGGAACCGAGGGCAAGTTCAGCCGGGGAAGGGAGGTGTCCTTCACACTGCTTCCAGAGATGGTAATAAATAGTTCGTCAGCTCTGAGCAGAGCAGCAGGGGTAAAATGTCACGCTGTAAATCTTCATACCCTCCCGTCCTCCAAAGAAAAAGTAGTACAAAATGACATAAACCCTTTTGAATGAGATTAGAATAGGCTTGTTTTAAATCTAGAATGCCCGGGTTTTGAATTAGCCATAAAAATGGGTAATAAATCACGCACAATGATTACCATAAAGAAGTCTTCAATTAGTAAGTTACTGTATTACAGAAAAATGCCATTTTTTCTCCAGCCGACAATGTCGCAGCAAACTCGATGCCTTGGTGAGGTTATTGCTAGCTAAATCTGACCCTTAGGATTATATTTTCAATATATCTATTTGAGGGGGGGGAACAAACCACCCCCCAACCAAGAACAGCCTCATTTTTTTCTCTACATAGGTATAGTCAATCTTGCCCTGGGGTTTCAGGAAAAAAGTATTTTTCCCCTCTAGAGTTATTTTACTCCTTTTGATAGGCTTCTAGCTGAAGTTTACAGACTTCAAAAACTTTTGGAAAAAGGCTAAAGGAGAGACAACCTTCATGGATTTAATTTTAAATGATACATTTGAAGCTCAGACAGCAATTTTGTCTGTTATCAAAAACAATGAGCATCTTCTGTTATAAAACCCAGCTATTTTCATATACTGAATGTTCTGAAACACTAATTTATTTGGCTTGTGCTTTTATGTGTTTGGATTTTGCCCCAAGCCAAATTTCAATAAAATAAATTTTGCTCAAAGTTGAATCCAGACACTGATGCTAGTAGGGGACAGTTTTGACTGGCAGAGCATGGGAATACTAAACAGCTCCTGACTGCTGCTTTGTTAATTCCACCTAATCTAAACAGAAAAGAATAGAAAAGGGAAACAAAAGTAGCTTCTCAACTGCTTTACTGCTTGTTTCGGAGGACTGATAACCCATAGCCAGGACGTGACCACCTGCAATGTCCAACTGAGATTGTCATGACTTTTTTTCCCTTTTTTTTTGGTAAGCTGATTTTGGTTTCCATCAATGTCATTGAAAGTATTAGTGAATATTTTATGCATTTGATTTTTTAAAGTATCGTGTAGGCAGAAGTACTAAGAGCACAGTATTTCAAGAGAGGTGTTATGAAGGCACTTCATATCAGGTATTGGTATCCAGGTATTCAGGTATCCAGGTATTCAGTTATTTGTATCCAGGCTGACAATGGCAGGCAAAACTAATTCTCCCTATGGCTTTGCATCCAACTGTGTCAGATTTACAGAAACCCGAGTCATATGGCTGTCGGTCTCTAAGATTTCTTAACAACACTGATTCTAAGCTGGTGTTTTGCTGAGATAAAACTGGGTGGCATCTGCAAGGGAAGCAATATTTTGCTCCTTATGGACTGTGACGTCCTCTGCCTCTTGACAGCCTCTTGATAGTTCCTGCAAGTGCTTCCGTGGATAAGCAACTATCCAGATATCTAATGCTGGCTTTAAGGAGAATGAGTCTATTGTGGAACTGTACAAGAAAAATTCACACAAAAAATCTGGAGGAGGGTTTGAATTGTGTCCTGACTGCGGTGTGAAAAACAAAAGGGAGCTGAAAAGAATCCCATTTCTCTAATGATAGAAGATTGCTTTTATTCATTTTGTTAATATGATGAATAAAGATTAGTGTTTGCTAAGGATTATGATTCGCTGATATCTCCTGAATTAAGCCAAACTGGATAGTATAAATTACTAGTGGTCAAATTTGGCTGGCTTGCTAATAGTTTTTTCCAAATTAATGAACCATACAGTTTGGTATAATGAATGCTTCGTGGATTCTGGTTTTTTTTAGTTGTATATTTATATTGGCTTCTGATCAAGAACCAAATGAATTTAACCATGTTAAATGATGGAATATTTTGTGCTGGATATACCAGAAGCACTAGTACAAAAACGTGCAACTCACCGTTCATCCCATTCTGCCTCTGAAAACTTCCTGAAGAGAAAGTGGCAAGAGCATTTTAATTTTTCTTTGAAGCCACAACTCTGAATTTAGTTACAAGTGTGATTTTTATGGCACATTTTAGATTTTTATACTATTTTTTAGAAGTTTGTCTTTGTTTATAGAACAAGTTCAGAGTACAAATACATATCTGAAGTGTAAAAAACGTGCATATGAAAATTTCTAAGAACCATATTTTATTTTACAATTGTAGTCTGCCTTTTCATGGAAAGAATTAAATATTTTTATTGCTGGCTGCTTTTTTCTCCCTTGTGAGAAGAGAATTTTGACTATCTGCACACCAGTATGTGTTCTGATAAACAATCTGAAATAAATACCTAACACTACAAACCAAAAATATCAATTTTGTTTGTCTTTGGTAAAAATCAGAACTAGAAATGCTGGGTAGTTACCTCTAAATAAAAATAAAGGGTTGACAAGCATGCTAAAAGCCTCCACTATAAAACTGTAAAAGATGAGAAGAATAATTAGTAAATACATTTGACAAAAATTAACCAGAAGGACTTCAGAAATGAAGTCCTAAAAATGAATCAGAGGTCAAACCCCGAGTGGACGGAGCCCTGAGCAGGCTGTCCTCACCCAGAGGGTGGTCCCGGTTGGAGCGTGGGGGGAGCACTGGAGCTGTGACCTCCCATGGTCCCGTCCCACCCACATCCTTGCAGGATTCCCAATAACCGCGGTCGTACATTTTATGAATTAATGCAGCTAATTTCCTTTAGATGAGAAGTGAAGTCTGAGGAAATATTTATCTGGATCAACTTCCTCTTAGTCTATTTATATTCAGAGATATGATGTGCTTCCTGTGCTCACGCAAATTTGTTCTTTTCTAATGAACAAGAACAGATCACAATTCATATTGCTTTTTGTGCCGAGAACACTACGGAGAGAAAAACAAGCCAGGCAGAAAGCTGTATTTCCCTCATGCCAGTTTCCAATTTATTCTGATGTAAAGATGCTCAGCTATTTATAGCATCTCTTTCTGAGATACAGCCAGCAGGTTATGTGCTTGGGTAATGTGTTTGTTGCCAAATAAATAATTAAATGATCCTTCTAAATTTAACCACATTCTTAAGTGCGCTAATATTGTATAGAGTACCTTGCTGAAGGCAAACTGAGTAAACTTGTTAAGATCTGGACACCCAGTAATTACAGCTACTGAAACAATAATATCATTAGCTCCCCAGAAATACTCTTACAATGGTTCTTGAATATCTGATCAAGCAGTAAGCTCTCTGCTCAGTAAGGATTTTCTACTTGCATACCCATATTGCATGCTTCAACATTATTGCCATTAAATGCTTAATGTCAGATTACGGGGAGATCCTCTAAGCGAGAGGTTGATCTTTCAATGCAGCTGGGCAAAATTTAAATTATACCATCTTAAACTTAAAGTAGTTCAGTAGTACAGTAGTATGTATCCATACGTAGAAAGATATGTTTTGTTTACCTCTGTTTAGCAGCTGAATCAGCTGTGAAAGTCAATAGTCAAGAAAATGAGCACCATAAGGTGCTCATAAAGGTATGAAAATACTGCAGGAAGGTAAGCGATGTTTTATTTAGATCCCTAGATACCAGTCCATTCTAGAAAGGCAGTAGGAAGCAGACAGTGGTCCCAGGAACTGCTGTGTAAAAGGAGGTATCCTTGTATATGAAGATTTGAAAGTCCTTTCCCTGCCTGCTTTAGTGAAATTCCCTGGCACCAAGAAAATCTTGGAAATATTTTTCTCTCAAGCCAAGTCCTGAGGTAAGGTGTCTCTCTTTTCTGAAGCCCTATAAAACTAAATACCTGCCTCTAACTTTATATCTGGGTAAATAATGATTGGCTTGACAAAAGCTTTTTTCTGCAATTCCTGATGGGCTTTTCTATTTTTATCTGCTTTTGTTTTCATGGAAACCTCCTCCCTCCCCCACTGGAGACAGACCCAGGAGTGTTTTGCTGAGCTGGGGGCTTCTCCGTTCCCCCCGGGAACTACAGATGCTTTGTTGTTTGAGTTAATTCAAAAATGGACAATTTTAATCACACAAAAGTGTTATCCCCACACAATGACATGAGCAGGATTAAGATGAAAGTCAGTCTGTAATCCAGCATTTATTATTTGCGGCAACCAATTCTGTAATGGCCCATGTTCGACCGCGAAGCAGTGGCTCGGCCACCTGCCCTAGCCCTGAATCCTGAGGCTCTCTTTATCTCCTCTGCTTTTCTCTGTATAGTAAATCTGTAACGCTCACATTTTAATTCCTAACAGTGGCAGAGGAGCCCTGGTATGGAAGTAATAAAGACAGTATTTCATCGTAACCTTGGGCTCACCGAAACAACACAAATCATTTTGCCCCAAGGCCATTAAAATGCCTTTCAAATACAGGATAAACTTTAAACCCCGGTTTCAATCTAGGCATTATCTAGGCAGCCCCTCTTGTATAACTCATCAAAATCAATAGACACCACCTAACATTTCCACACGCTATGTGAAGCGTGCTAGATGATGTTACTTACCTGTCTTATTCTTTCACATTAGATGTAATTTATAACCTATGCATCTGCACAAAGGATTCCTCCGCCAGGAGGGTGAAACTAGTAGGTTTCATGTCAGGCAATAGTAAACAACAATTTGGGTGGAGAGTCAAAAACCTTAATACTGTTTTATCAGGGGGAAAACGGGAAATGAAGCAATCAGAAGTGCAGAATGGTGAATTACACCAATTTTGGCATTAAATTATTTCAAATTCTCATACTTTTCCCAAATTTAAAGGACAGAAATTAGGACAAAATAAGACGGGGGTTCAGGCACACTCAGTGCTCTATTCTCATTGCTTAGAGGGGACTGGATCTGAATATAGTGACAATCAAGCTTCATTTCATAATCTTCATTTCTTATGGACATTAGGGCTTTAAATTACCTATTTTAAAATTTGTTTTTATGCACTATTTAAACTCAGTTCAGAGAGAGTTCTAACACAATATTATTAGCCAGCTTCCTGGCAATGAAACCCTTTAGAACTTCATGCCAGCCCAAAAGTGCTCCACGCTTGCCTAATATAAGATCATTTACCTCTCCTGTGGCCACCAGGCCAGCAGAACTGGCCAGCCTCTTCTCTGTTGGTACCACTACCAACACAACTGTATGGATGTGCCGTGCCCACACAGGAAACCTGGTGCTTCCTGGAAGGCACTGGAGCAGGAGAAATTTGGGTGATTGAATGAATCACCAATGAAGGTGACCAAAGTCAAGGAGGTGGCTCAACATGCCCAAAACATTTGGCACCACAGTTTCTTCCATGAGTTTTTCTGTTCAGCTAATACAATAGTGAGGGATTAAAAAGATGAAATACTTTTGCATGCTGAATTCAGAAGGGGCTTATTTTTCACTTTGTTATTTTTCTAGAGAGGCGTTGTGTGAATTTTCATAGCAGTTCTGAAGGAATTGCTCATTTCTGTCCCGTTCTGCTGAGGGCAAGCCCAGTGCTACCTCATGCAATGGCTATTACAGCATTTGTCAGTCATCAGATAGCTTCTGCTAATTGTTAAACTGACTAAACAAAACTGGAAATGAAGAGAAAATGATCAGCAATGGTTCCTCTCAGCCAAAGCTAAGGCTTATTTAATCAAATATGTTTGGATGTGAGCATTTCTATCGAGTGGTCTGAATCCAAGCAGAGGATAAATAGATGACAAAAAAGCAGTACCATCAATATAACAGCTGCCACCAGAACTGAATTAAAGCATGATAAAAATATAAATGATAAGTGTCTTCAGACTGTTAGATGGGGCCAAATGCAGTCATTGTTCATGCGGCTGAGCCCAAGTGGAGTAGAGATGTTTCTGGCGGGATGCAGAAGGAATCGCCATCCCCTGCAGATGCTCTGCAGAGTCCTCCAGATGCTGCCCTAGAGAACAGCCTGGACGGACTGCTACAGCGAATCAGCTGCACTATTTATGTAATTAGATAATTTTTGTAAGATTATTTTTTCCCCATTAACGGTCTTTTATTTGCTGAGGTCAATAATGAAGTAAATGTGTTTTCTGAAGCATAGAAGCTGTGCAGGTAAGGACTAATCCAAAGGGCACATTCAACAAGTCTGAATAATAATAACGATAATAGTAATAATAAATAGTAGTAGTAGTAGTTCGAATATGCATCAAGGCAAAAAATAAATATTTAAATTATCTACACAATCAAATACATTTTGTAATTTAATTCTGCAAGTCTCACACTGGTAACAAAGTCAAACTGCCACTACAAAATGAAGGGAAAAACCCTAACTATGAAAAAAATTTCATTTTTTTTTTTACTAAAGGTGATAAACACTATCGTGCTTTGTCTTCAGCAAACATCACCAAGACACTTAGCCTATGGATTTGCTGAGGAAAACAGCTCTCATGTAGACACCCTAGTGACCTTGTAGTTCAGAAAGAGTAATAGAGGCTGCTGGGTTAATGACTCACTAACCTGATGTCTTAGGGTGAGGCAGGCCATGACATGAAGAGCCTTTTGGAACCATTATGTCAAAGATCTGCATCCAATTCAATGACCCTTACTCATATGCTAATCAAAAGCAATCAATAGCATGTTTTAAATAGTTTTCTCCATTACACTCACAGAGGACTATGAAATCAGCCAGCATTAAAAATAGACTGCAAATAAACTAAGGCACATGGAAGTTCTTGGTATTATCTAAATTTCAGTTGATCTCTAATTTACAAATTACAATATAAATATAAAGTCATCACAGGTAACACAATTACTCTTCAGTCAAGTACAGATGATGGTCTGATGGATTTAAAAAGCTCAAGAAATCTGAGTGAAGACAGGGGTGATTACTCAACCAGAAAATAAAGTTGCAAGAGTGGAAAGTGTGTTGACCAAGACTGAAAAAAATATTAGCTTTATTGCCGGCTTTAATGATTATATGATAAGATTGTCAATGAAATATTTATGCATGTAAAAGCAGAAAGTTTAGTATTTTATTTCCTATTGGGGAAGATAGAAAATAGCGACAAAGGGGGTACCACTGAAAGAAGAGCACCCGAGTGATGTATCTGCACCCTGAATTAGTAGGGTTCTCTCTTCACCAAAAAGACCTGAATAGTTGAATACCAGCAATAATATTTTAACCATCTTCAAAGCAATATCTTCACACATTTATCCTTGCTATAGGGTTCCATTAAAAAGATATTAAGGGAGATTGATGAGATGCAGGTATATTGCTTATGATTGTAATAAATTTGTTTGATCCATATGGAACCCTGTAGGTTTTATCCTTGTCATATATTGTAATCATCAGTAAACTTGTTTGATGGATGTTTAGACAAAATAAGTTAGAACAACGGAAGAGGCAGCAGCAACAGATGTCAGAGAAGTGACTGGATGATGTGAAAGAAGGTACTTTAGAAGCAGCAGGAGAAAGGGGCCATTTTTACTCTACTGGTAACGTCCAAATGCTTGTGGTTCCAGACCAATGGGCAGATCATAACATGAGTGACCCATCTTTTGGATAATACCTACCGGGATTTTCCTGAGAGGACAAACAGAGTCCATCTGGCAAAGTCACAAAGCACTCTCCCAGATTAATATCTACTACTAAAACCCCCCACAGAAAACAGTGTTTTTAATGAAGATTGATGTGCTAGATACATGTTTTCTTCCTGTTGAGTCTGTTTTCTAGCAATAGCAAGGACTAGCCATATGATCCATGCAGCAAAAATGGCTAAGGAATATCCCGTGTCAAGACTGTTGGTTGTCCAGTCATTGAAATCATCTTTATCATGATTTTGTGGAAGGAAAAGTCCAAGACCAAGATTTTTTTCTAAATAAAGCAAAAAACCCGACTTTTTGACCTTTGGCTACTTCTTTGATTGCAAGACTGATGGTTTGATATTTAAAAACGGAGCTGAAGTGCCAAATGTCTGAAATGTTAGAAGATGTATTCCCTCTCAGAAGATATTTTTTAACTTACATCCCCCCACATAACTTTTGATTTAATATAAAATAGTAAGGGTGTGTGTGTGTAGATTTTTTTAGAAAATAAGGGCTAGGGAAGGAGAATTGCTAATTTGCTCTAGCAATGACAGAGGATCTTTGTGATAATGGCATAAAAGTTGAAGTTCTCTGAGGATTGTTCGAAAGTTTTACACAACAAAGCTGAAGAGCGGGAGCTTTGCTTGTCAAGATATTCCCATTTTCAAATATTGCTTAACAGCCTCAAAATGATCTAGCAGTACTAAGATGCAAGGAGAGAGCTATGGAACAAAGTTTTTCAAGGTAATGTCATATTTTCCATTAACAATTTTCATGTTGTGAAACACACCACTCTGAGGAGCACCCGGCCAGGGGGACAGGCTGAGTGCCACCACAGCACCTTTGGCTTCAGCTTGGTGTTTGACTCGGAGGGACTGTGGAGGAAGGAGGGATGGGAAGATCCTGCCAATACTGAACTGCCCACGCAGAGTGTGCACAGCCCCCACACACCACAGCCACGGGAATATATGCTCGGGGAGGACACCCAAAGAACAATGCATGAGCAGAACTGCTTGCACACCTCACGCCTTGGCATCGCTCCCTGAAAGCCTTTCCTCTTCTCCTTATGGGATTTCACAGATCTCTTTTTTTTCCCGTGTTTAGCCTAGTTGCTAACCTCTCAGTACTATGAGTCACCTCCCATCCTAGTGGCCTACAGGAATGACAGATCATGTTCACCCATGAAGAAGTTCAGGGCTGCAGCTAAGGGGAAAAGCCTGAGCTTTGGAGTGAGAAATAGAGAGAATATAGAGAAACAGAGAGAATATAATAGAGAAATTCAGCTAATGAATCAGACTAACACTGTGTGGCAGCTGAGTCCAGAGGCTTTTGTGTAACATCCTACAATCCCAAACTGTTGAACTAGAAGTTCTGTGCTGAGAGACCCCAAAGGCATTGCTTTAAATATCTCAATTAACAATCCTACTGAACATTAAGGAAACTGCTAGACTTTGTGTTTCACATGTCAGGGTTTCATCTTGGAGAAATGTAGCCATGGATGATTAAGACATCCAAAGCAATTGAAATTTTCTGCACACTTGGGCAGAGAGTGCATGAATGTAAACATCACCCCAGCCCTGGATCCAAAGGCAATGCCACCAGCCCCGGCTGGCTCTCAGTGAATACTGCGTGGCAGACAAGTTGCTCTCATTCAGAAAGGATACTGCACATTAATGTTGTCCTATGTGCTGAACCTTACTAATTACCTTTTTATCCTAATTAAGCCTTCATCTTAAGTGTGCCTTTTCAACCCAGCTGCCCTTTAAAGGGCCAGACTACCAAATAGGTGGTACATGTGGGACACTACACAGAATATCAATTAATGAAAAAGTCAGTAGGGTATTACCCTTCCTGATCATACAGTTTAAAAGGATCTGGGTTTTACGGTGAAATCAGGACCATTTTTTTTGCTTCATTTCCCAGTCCTCAACTGCTTATATACCTGCAAATACAAAATTCCATCTGATAATTAGTGGGGAGAGAAATCAAAGGGTAGGTACTTTAACATGGCCAAAGCTAGGCGATGAATTTAATATAAAGATACTCCCAAAAGATTACAGCTTAAGCTATTCCACGATCGATAGAAAGTGTTAAACATTCTTTAAAAAAAGGCAATTCCCTTGGATGAATCCCTAAATAGGGTTATGATTAAATCGGACATTTGGGA
The DNA here is from genome assembly GCA_013400135.1 of Rhinoptilus africanus. Classification (NCBI taxonomy): domain Eukaryota; kingdom Metazoa; phylum Chordata; class Aves; order Charadriiformes; family Glareolidae; genus Rhinoptilus; species Rhinoptilus africanus. The sequence goes on from VXBO01009740.1 coordinate 65,407, forward strand.
ATAAGCTGGAAACTGGCAAATGCCTAGTTTAGATTTATGATTCAAAAGCCAAGTACTGCTGAGCTCAGCAGCAGTCCCCTGGCTCACGCCGGTTTTTATCAGTTACAAAACCAATCTGCACTGTATTTCAAGCCTAACAGAGACACATGAGGAAATGTGATACATTTCAAACTTCAGGCTGAAATTTGATTTACTCTGACATGCATCCACCCCTCTCCTGCTCCATCATACTGGAGATTTTACTGGTTCTCACTGGTACAGGTTAACGTATATATTATTATAACGTATATATTATAACCATATATTCATCACAATCCTGTCATATAGGGTATTTCCTACTCAGCCTGCTTTTACCCTTTTTTATTTGACCTTCCCCAGCTGATAGGAACAAAAGCCACTAGTGAAATCCTAAGTAATTTTGAAACTTCCTGGGTCCTGCGCGATTTCGCAGTTCACATGCAGCGGACACCAGCCACCGAGCTGTGACAGCAGAGGTTTACCTACCAACCCATTCAGCTTACACTCCTATGAACCACTCTGGGTCACTGTGAGAATAAGCCATAGAATCACAGAACCATAGAATGGTTTGGGTTAGAAGGGACCTTAGAGGTCATCTAGTTCCAACCCCCTGCCCTGGGCAGGGACACGTCCCACCAGACCAGGCTGCTGAAAGCCCCATCCAGCCTGGCCTTGAGCACTTCCAGGGATGGGGCATCCACAACTTCCCTGGGCAACCTGTTCCACTGTCTCACCACCCTCACAGTAAAGAATTTCTTCCTAGTACCTAATCTAAATCTCCCCTCTTCCAGTTTAAAACCATTGCTCCTTGTCTATCGCTACACTCCCTGATAGAGTCCCTCCCCATCTTTTCTGGAGACCGCCTTTAGGTACTGGAAGGCTGCTATAAGGTCTCCCTGGAGCCTTCTCTTCTCCAGGCTGAACAACCCCAGCTCCCTCAGCCTGTCTTCCCAGCAGAGGTTCTCCAGCCCTCTGATCATCTTTGTGGCCCTAGAATATTTTTGTAAATTTTCCTGAAAAGCAAAATTCCTCCATCATTGCAAATTTGCAGCATTATAATAGTCACCTATCCTTGGACACAGCCAAGGGTGGGAAGGCTTCTGTGGGCAAGTGACACATCCTGACTGATCAAGTGAGCTGCTTCTCTTTCACTGGCTGAATGAAATTGCAGGGCAGTTCCAGGCTGGTTTTTGTTGAAGGTGCCCAATATTTATGCAATAGCTCAGTTTAGGAGTGAATACATTTTTCTGGCTTTCTCAAAACAGTATTCAAAATAGAAGGATAGATACTAATCCTTAGAACTATTAACACTGCAGTCAACTACAGGGTGACAGATAATGATGACCTCAAATTGTCGAAGAAACAACTTCAGGTGAAACCAAATTTAAACGACGTATTTCTGAGCCTTCTAGGATTTTGATTTCCAATCCATTAAAAAACCCAAGCTGCTTCCCAAGCTACCTGATAGCTCTTATTTCCAGTTGAGATTTCAGGAGTTTAATCACACATCTGCTGAGATACTTTCGGAGAATTACTTTTTAAAAAATAGGAATATGATTTGGAAACACATATCCAGGGGTCCACAGAGGAAGCAGGCTACATTTCCTGCTTGCTTTCTTATTGAACCATTTATATCATAAAAACATTTTTCCTTCATATTTTGAACACTGAGATGTGAGTTAACAAATTGTGTTCCCAATTTGCCCTCAGCCCAAGCCACAACTTCTGCCATAATTTATAGTCATAACTAGACAGTGAAAATGTGCAATAATTTACAGCGGGTATTCTAGGTAATCCAGCATACAACCACACTGTTGGTAATATGAACTAAACAGCATTTAGCTTTGGTTTTCCCTACCTATTCTGTTTGCACCGATGTGTTAAAAACAGCACTACCCAGCTGTAACTTGGAATAATATATCAAGGCTTTAAAATGTTAAAAAAGTTCATTTTTTAGATACCGTAATCACACTTCAGAGAAAGAGCAAGAGATTATGATGTTATCTGTCAGGTTATAAAATAAGTGAAAAAAACACAAACTCAAACATGACTATGCCTCCCATCATCAGAGTATCCACTGGAGTTTCTCCTTTCCCAAATTTAGATTAGGAGCTCTAGATTAGGAGATGAATAAATGTGCTGCATTTTTAAAAATATTTTTGAATCCCTCATGTTGAGTGGAACATTGACCAGAGAGGTAAACCTGAACTTGAGGGCCATCTTCCTTTGCAGAAATGACTTTTTACGCTTTCTCAGGCAAAAAAGTAAGCTAAACTTACCAAGGGAAAATTGAAGGACGGATGCAGTAGTTGTGTTAAGGCCAGTGGTGGTCTGCAGGATAAAAAGTAAACAGCAGAAAGGTTGTGTTAGATCAGCAAAACAATATATTCATCACTTGTTTTTCTTTGAAAGCACGGAAACTCTCTGGATACCCAGATCTCCAGTGCATAAAACTATTACTTGCGAACCCTTTCAGGTTGAGTGATTATGAACATTTCTGTTATGTCATTTTGATTATTGATATCTCATCACATGTCAAAGCTGGCAATTTCTTTCTTTCATTGTATTAATGTCTACAAAGTAAGCACATTCATGTGAAACTCTGGCACTTGACCAGTGTTAAGAAGATTGAAAACATGAACCTTGTGGCTTATGGTCAGCTTATGGTTTTCACTTCTCCCAACACACAACAAGAATAAAAAATAATCATAAATAAATATGAAAAAATAACGTTAAATAAACCTAAAATAATAAAATTAAATATTAAGATGGAATAACGGAACCCAAGCCTTCAACAGCAAAGGAAACAAAACCTTGGTGCATAATAGATAAAATGAAATTTTGTCATAGCATCTACACACTGTTGACATCCATTGTTGAAAACACTGAGCAGCTCACCCTGTATTCAGCACACCACCATTCTTTGAGGCCTTTTTTCTTGCCTTCTTTCAATGCCCACATATTTCAATAATTCAAACTAGGACTGTTTTCATGAAAATACTGAGATAAAAAGCACCAGCGTGTTGTGAAGGACACTATTTATTATCAATTAATTTTGAAAGCTGGACTTAACTATACTCCTACATAACAAGCAAGGCAGAAGCATTGCCTAAAAACCTCTGCTTGATCTAGTTATTTTGTCAAAGATCTGAAAAATCATTGCAACTGTTTATCAAGCAGAAAGACCAACTGGACAACATCCCCAAAAGAGGACACTCAAAATACTGTTAATTCACTTTAGCAAAAGACCCAACAAAGATGTAATTTATCATTATAAACAGAGTTTAAAGGCTACAGCGAAGAAGGAAAGCAGAAAGACAATGGCAGCATTAGAGAAAAGGGAAAAAGATATGATCTGGCCAGACAGTAAGTTTACACTATCTTAAAAAAAGGAATCTAATTGGAAGAACAGGAACAGCAAACATTTTAAATAAATTAATCTGATTTTTTTCCCCAGTGATGTCTGCATCCTAGATTTCAAGACCTTGGAGCAGCCCTTCCATGCATCCCTATGCAGACCCTATGCATCAGTACTTCATGTCATTTCCCATGACAGCAGTGGCAAACTCTTCCATCAGATGTGCTCCTTGTGATCTGCATCCACGCACCACATCATATCGTGGTTATGCTACAGAGAAATCAAACTTCTGAGCAAATTCAACCCCAGAAGTAAGTTGGTGGGGCTAGCAGGCTTTGGCTACCAGAGCTGAGCTGGCAATCTGTATGGAGGCAGCTCCAAGTGGAGCACCTGGACGGCTTGAATGATCCTCCTGCTTTACTTGTTTGAGTTATTTAGAGGAAATGGAATAGTAGATAAGAATGGGAAAAAAGCGGTAATCTGCAAAATACAGATAAACATTTGAACTCATGGACACTAAACTGTCAATTTCTAAAAAAGCCAGCACCCAAGTAAAGATTAGACTCAATGACTTGGAAGATGCTACAGTCTTTCAAGCTCACATTAGATAAGGGAGTATTACAAAGGCAATTTTATCAGCATTTTGTAATGATGAACAGTACAATTTCTGCATAATTTCCCTGAGTTACACAGTGAAAGCAGAGATTTCTCCATCATCAGGTATTCCTGCGCTCTTTAATTATCCACTATGCAGATAAACCTGAAAACTGCTGAGAGAGATCTCTCTCACGTCTGAAGTCCCTTATTGCTCTGTGCATCACTGCATGACACTGAACAAAAGCTAGTCCTAAATGCAGATGTTTTCTGACTGTTATTTAGGACTCTATTGACACAGAACAGATGTTATGTCTCAGTCACCTCTATTGGCTTTTCTGTCTTTGGAAACTTTCAAAAGAATTTCCATATCTTTGCAAATGTATATTCAGAATGTATATTCAAATGTATGCGATTAATAAATTCTAGGTGGTAGCTCCCTCTATTCCCTTCCATTTACTAACATCAGCTTTTGGGTAGTTATATGGTAAATCAGCTCGAAAAGTTGACTTTAGTGAAACTAACAGTCTTTTTCCTTTGCAAGTCAGTTTTAACCTGGATTCATTTTCTGGCGTGTTTTGCCATGCAACCCACCAATGCTCGTACTCTCCTCCCCGGCGGGAGGGGACAGGCAGTGATACATAAGACCAAAAGGGACTGGGCTTCTTCCAGAGCTGGCATGCACCTTGTTGAGGTATTCATGAAATGACGCCTTTGAAAATAATGGATATAGGCCTGCATGAGTTGGCATGAGTTTTTGGCGTGTTTTGATTCTTTTCTATATGCATATTACATATGGAGAGGAATTTCTTATAAATATTAAAGAATGGGATCTTCACTGAAATGCACTGAAGATCAGCTGATAACAAGACTACAGGTGCTTTAGGATGATGCATGGAAATTTAGGAAATTTATCATAGCTATTAATGCTCTACAAACTAAGATTCAGAGGGACGTATTCCCAAGGCTTCACAGTCATCTCAAGCAGCAACTTTTAAAACTACCTGAATATTTGGCACTATCTAAGCATAACATTTACTTAAAATACAGTTTTGCTCTCTTTGGAATATTCCTAGTGGGTAATTTTTAACTTTAAACAAGAATATGGAAGTTGCAGTTACGTGAATCCTTTAAAAATACCATCACATCCCCATTTAAGTCCGTTCCGTCAGGATCGACTGAGTATTAGGTATCACACTTATTATGACAAATAATAAAGTGCTTTCTGACTTGAGTTATGAGTACCAGTTTACACTCAATTAATTATGTTTTGCAAGTTCTGGTTTGAAAAAGAAACCCTTTATCAGTGTTCAGTGGCTCATATCACCACAAAATTAAATGTATCAGTTATCACAGAAAAGGCACTCATGTAGCCTTAAAAGAGACTGTGTCGTGAATCATTTCAGTAATGCTTAGAAAAAAGCAGCAGACTTAAAGACTTTTTCCAAAGTTCTGCAAGGGACTACTAAATTCAGATGCTGCAGAGAGGCTGGCAGGGAGCCTTTAGTAGCTATTTTCCTTTGCTTGCTACACCTCTGGCTCTATATATCTGTCCAGGATTTTGCCAGTGGTAAATTCTCACCAACCGACATAGACAGTTGGCATAAAAAAACCTCTGCTTGCAGTAACAGGTGGCTGCTGGGAGTCAGGAGAAGGGAGGGAGGTCAAGGAAGCAAACCGGCAGCTGTCACAGCTGTTGATATAATGCATTTTGCAAATTCAACTCTTCTTGACCAAGTATTTTAAAGCAATAATGTGGCACTAGGAGCCATGAACAGGAACCAAGATTTCAAGAGCCGTTTCAAGCAGGAACAGAATGGGATTCAAACACTAAAGGTGATAGAATAGAAATGCATAATGACTGGAGAAATGGAATAGGTTTTAAAATTTGTGACAGGAAGAGACACGTGAAATTGGCGAAACATGATGACAAATCTGAAACAAGTTGGTTTGAAGAAAATGGGGATTTAAACATATGCCCATACACAGAAATAAAACTAGGTCAGACCTCTGGCAGGAACACTGTCCTGTGCTTGTCCAAAATGTTAAACCATTAGCATGTTCCTTCAGAAAGCTTTGATTTTTATGCAACACTGCTATAATATTTATAAACACTTTCATTATTAGGCTGCTAACTGTTTATAAGCATGATGATTTTTTCAGTTGATTATGTAATCACACCACTTTGGCATCATAATAAGTTTTTCCAAGTTTCTCATGCCATGGTAGTGCTATTTTACTACATGGTAATACAACATATATGGTCGAACACTGGATTTTGAAGCCAATTCATGATGACTAAGGATAGTCTAAATTACATATCAGCAGGGAGAAGACAGCTAATTAATGAAATTTCAAACCCCCAAGAGCTGGGATCCTGGGTTTGGTAAATATTGTAAATAGGCTGTTTTCAAAGGAGTGTTACCTATGCTCAATACTACAACTAAAAACGAGTTAAAAAATTGGGAAAAACATCCTGCTGGTGTGACTTCATTTTTGCACAGGACATAAAACAATGCATCTCTTCTCAAGGTGGTTAATGAAGCATAGTACATTCAAATAGGATTCAAAGTAGCAGAGAGGCAATTTAGCATCCCTGTCAGGATTCCCTGGCTGGAGCTGGCTGTGAGGGAAATGACTGAAATTTTCCTTTATCTGTAAAACCTCTAAATTAGCTTTATATGTGCTTATGACTTTAAGTCACCACACCAGCAATATCTACATTGCATTTGTGGAATTCTGGTGTCAGTTAAGGATGTAATATTAACTCTGTTAAAAGAATTATCATTTTCTGAAACGATGGGAAAATGCCTGGCCAAAACCACTTCTGTTTTATGGCCCTCTTCCATGTGTGCTCTTCAAATAGCTCTAATCAGCCTCTCTCTCTACTCAGAAGACTGTTGAAAACATGAAAATTAATTTTGAGTTACACAGGCTTTGAGATGGTCTTTTAATTTTCCAGTTCTTTCCAAAACTCCCGTTTTATGTATATGGTTGCAGCTCGCTGCCCAGTGTCAACACGTGAACGTCCTTCAGTTCATTTTCCACACCTAGATGATCCCAAGTTAATGCAAATTGCACCATGTTATTTCTTACAGCAATTTTATGACCAAACTACTCCTCCAATTAAATTAATTCTGTCCCCTTCATCATGACTCAATTTGTTAGAGAGACTTTCCTGAGACTGGCAGCTGCTTGCTCCAGGCTGCATTTAAGTCTGTAGGATGCACTGTTCACAAGTCATGTTTTACAACCAAATTAACATTTGTCAACAGCGACAAGAAAAAATGGGACACAGCTAATAAAATAAGAGAAGAAAAATGAACCTTGTCTCTATTTCATCGTCAGAAATAAAAAGAGAATGATGCCAGTTTGACAACACAGTTCTATTTCCTTGCCTTTCCAGTATTTTATACTTCAAATAACTTGGATGCACACTGGATCAAGACACTTTCCCTTGGAAATTGCAATAACTTTTGGTTAGCATCTATTGTAAAAAACACTGCGATGTTCCTGGGGTCCTCTTATACAGCCCTATCACCTTACTTAAGAGCTTCTCCACTGAACACCAACCTTTGAAAGCACACTAACATCTCTGCAGCCAACGCAGCCTTGGTTCGTACCCTGCAGTCCCAGCCCCAGCAGATGAGCCAGCCTTCACTTACCAGTTCTCTGGGACCATATGGCTCGCAGAAAGTGACGGCGCTGCCGTGCATGATCACACCGCACTGCTCTCCAACCTCGCAGTTACTGCATTCAGACCTGCGGGAAGAACACACCGTGTTCAAAATGGAAATCAGAAACCGTACGTTTGAGATCACATCAGGCTTGCAAAATGTAAAATAAGACCTCTGTAGCCTGACACACAGGTAAATTGGACTGGTTTGTTATCATGGTGCTGAGCATAAAGGTTGAGCAGCTGTACATATGATGTAGTAGAGCTGCTTCTGAAGAATGGCCCTTGCGAATCAGTGCTTGCTCTCTGCAAACTGTTCCTGCTGCAAGAAGGAGCATCCCTGCTCATCAACTGCGAAACCATCGCACTACGGAAAACCTAAGTTGAACTCTTACATATATAATTTACCCTGAAGTTACTCTTCTTCCAAAATCCTTCTGCACACTTGATATACCATATGTAACCCCCCTGCCGCAGAGTTACTGTACAGAACAGCTCAGGAGAAGGGGGGTGGCTCAGCCCCGCTCCAGCCCCCAGGGTTTTTTACCCCAAAGCATAGATTCGAGGCTGCAGATCCTACCCAAAACAGGGCACCAAGAGGCTCCTACAGCCCAGCTGCTGTAACACCGCTCTTGCTGGTGCTTTCTCTTCATATTTGCTATATCCCATATTCCTGATAACAGAGAGCTGCCGCTCTGTTCTCCTTTTCGGGGAAAAATTATGAAGAAAATCCCAGAGAGGCTGGTAAGTGTTGCTGAGCCAAGTAATTGCACCGCTCTTGATATTTCTTAACTGAAAATGAAGGACTTTGCAGGCAGTCTGACTGTGGAGCAGAGGGAAAGGGCCTTCTCCCCCACCTTCGAGGATCGGGGTATCAGCTCTTGGCATGAGCAGCAGATTTTCAAAACACCTCGGAGATGATCCCAGCCCCTGCCAAACTGCCTCCAAAGAGACTGACCAACACTGCCTTCAGCATCCAAAGCTCAGCTTTGATATCAAACCTACAGCAAACATTTGCTACTGGAGCAACTCCAAGCCTTCTTTTTTCTTGCTAATGTCTGTCTGTCCTTTGATAACTGGTATTGTTAGAGTTTTAAGTGCAATGAACTTACGTAAGGGGCGTTTGGTAATTTTTTTCTTCGGCTTCTCTCACACAGAGTGCCTCAAGACTTGTCCACCCTTTCTGACATATAATGCCACCAAAATACACAATCCTGTATACATAGCCCAGATGTAGTTTAGTAGTGCCCAAAGGCTTGCTTTTCTTCTGTCTGTTCATCCTCCAGCTAATTTCTGGATGGCAGGTCTTACAGGAAATTGAATGGAAAGGAAGAAATCCCAAGGAGATAGGGACTTGCTGTCCACATATGTGACAGAGTTTTCATTGATCACAGTTGCTTCCAATACAAACTTAGCTGGGTTTTTTTCACCAATTTTCCAAATTTAAATTGCTTGTTTGCTTTTTCATTAATAAGTGTTGTGTTAAACCTCTGCAAGTCTTTCTGTAAAGACTTGGAGTGGGATTTTTCTGTTCCTGAATATCTGAAAACCATCAGCCCACTGTAGTCCTGGATGGGGCAAATGAAATCTCTAGCTGCATTGCTAGGAAGGGGCTGGTAGCTCTGTCAGGTACTCCATGGGGCTGGGGCAGCTTTTCCCTGCAGGCATCATGCATCCAAAAGGCCTCAGTAGGGGAGGGTGAGCTGCTGAGAATCCAGGTAGTGATAAGAAATAATGTTTAAATGAATGTGTTTAACTACGTGGAGCTCGGCTTAACTACGTCCTGCTCGGCTCCCGCAGCAGACTGGTGCTCCCCACCATTCCCTGGCTCCTGGGAGACCTTCCCAGGGCACTTTTGTCAGAATGGGTTAACTCATCACCCTGCACAATACCCTGCAGGTCTGTGAGTGCTAAAGTGTGCTGAGTGATAGATGTTAGGTTTTCAGATGCATAGATGTGGTGAATAATTGATTGCTTTTGTTATTTTAGGTCTCTTCTGTTGGTCCTGGGTGAACTCAGCACAGGACTGGCTTTCTTATGCCCAAGTCCATTACAGAAGTCAAAGACGAATGCCTCTTTCCCACTTTCCAAATCTCTACCTTATTCTGAGATTTTACTAAAGGTCAGTTTCAGCTCCACTTCCCAAAACAAAGTCAGATGTAAAAAATCCTGGAGGTTGTTTCCTGTATGAACATGTCAATAAAGTCATTCAGAACTTCACACTGATAGTATTTAGCATTTTGCATTTAAGTAGAAAATTAAATCCTCTAATAAAGTGATGTAGTTCCTATCAACTTCAAGGAGTTCATATCATACAAGCCACAGCTGGCCCATAATTTTATTTCTCACTATAAGGCAAGAAGAGAGGGTGTGAGTGTACCAAAGTGTACTTTAAGAGAAAGTACAAAAACAGAGTTCACAGAGGATGTGCTTTGTCGTTATCTAAATTTCAGTTGATCTCTAAACTCTGATAGCTGAAGAATGCAAGAACAGGAACTAGAAGAATACCTGTATTCTGTCTGTTTATGACATTATCTTCATGATCTGACTCTACATTTTGGGGTTTTATAGTAAAGCATCTGTCTGAACTCCTGATATGTGCAGGGAGAGGCAGATATGTCAGGAAAACTTTGCCTATGAATACTACGTAAGGAACACTTAGTCCCTCAAAAAAGGTCAGGCTACATAATCCAAGGGATATTTTAATTTTGTAATTCTCATATTTCAATGAATACAAAGAGATTCAGCTGTTGATCTATTCTATTTCTGTAATGTCGTCTGGAAATCCAGAAACACCATCCTTCTAATACGGCTCTTTTGTCATCACTCATCTTTTCTAGTATGACTCCTCTCATAAGAAATTGGATGGCTGTTGGTAATCCTGATTCAAACCTTAGTGCTCTCTTTGAAATGTATTACCTCTGACAATAAATTGCTCAGTAGCTTGACAGAAATGTATGAAGAGTAAGATAATTGATCTGCTGTTCCTTAGATCATCGTCATCGTATTACGTGTTTAGAAATGATCCAATTTGCTCCTCTCCTGGTGCAGACAGGAAGGTTAATTTCTTCTCCATTTATACAAATGGGAGACAGTATTAATTGCCCTGGCTGGGTGCAGCTTTTCACATTATCTTTCTCACCTGCCTGGTCTAAAATCTTAGCACGTTAAAATCACTTCAGCTTTCTCTTCACAGCTGGTACTCGCTGCCACTGTTGACGTGTGTCATATTCATCTAGATATCTTCTCTGCAGACCTGCCATCGCTCTCATCTCTGGCATAGAGAGTCCCACCTCTCTCTGCTATTGTTCTCACTTTGCTGAAGGGGAAACATCTGCTGTTTCCTCATCCCTATTTGTCATCTCGTTTCCCTCTACAATACCTGAGTTTGTGGACATTATATTGACTGATGTCTTTTGTGATGTCTGGACTATAAAGAAGATAAACATCTCAAGCTGTCAAGAGATTTTTAAACATAAATCTTTCTGAAGTTTAATCCCACAGTTTTAGTGCAATTTGGAAACCACTTTAGGACTTCTCTCTCCTGTCACAAAGCTTTCCTCCTCCTCTTTGCCACTGGAAATATCACTGTGCCTCTTCATTTCTCATATGCCATGAAGAAGAGATGGAACCCGTTTCTTATTGATTGATTTTACATGCTCAGCTTTTCTTCATGTCATCTTTGAAGAGTATATCTTCTGTATGTGATAGCTGTTTGGAATGCTGATAGGCTTTGAAACATTGGGAAGTTGGGAAGGAGAGTTTAGCTAGCCACAAGCTTCTGTACAGCATTTTTCTTTTCTAAATGTATCAAATCCCTTGTTGTCTATGGTCCTACTCTTAAAAGTGTTATACACAGAAACATACATTAATGCTAGTATCCCTTCTTTACCAATTTTTGCATCTTCTTTTCCCCCTCTTTTTGTCTCAACATTACATCATTTATCATAGGATTAAACAGAATATTTTTTCTAGATTTTCTCTTGCGTGGCCTGTTTTAGTTGTTATATAGCTTTTTTTTTTTACATTCTCCTCTGCAATTTTATGAGGTCACATGGAGGCAAGATGATCACAGAAACAGGTGCTCAGTGACCCAGACCGTCTTCCAGATATCACCCATATTGAACCTCCTCTCATCCAGCCTCTCCCTGGCAAGTAGGACACAGTGCAGATTTCCTTTCCATACAGAGGAAATCAATTACTTCCTGAGCTTGCCAGACTAACACTCTCCTACTGGTTCACAGCAAGCCTCATGGACCACCAGTCAGTTGTACGTTAACTTCCACACCTAATACACGTTAGATGTACAATGTATTGGACTTCTATAAATGTGTGAGGCATAGTTATTTCACAAGCCAAAGAGATCTTTGTAAAGTTGGTGGCAAATGAGACCCAAGAAATGAGGAAATCTTTGCTTAAGTAAACAGGCTTGTTCCTATGGGTTGGGGACTTTGGAAATAATCAAAATTGTATGCTGGAAGAAAAGAATATAAAAATTAGTTGGACACACCACACAAGAAAATGGTTGTGGTGGCTGAGTCCCAAGAAAATGAGAGAGATGAAACATGCTCTCATTCCTGCATTTCCAGCACAGAAATCATCCCTGCTTCCTTCTCCTTATGTGTCCCCTCCTGCTGCCTTCTCCTCTCCTCATCCTTTCCACTTTCCCTGTTCTCTCTCAGCCACCAATCTGTGATTTAGGTCAGATACCCCTTCCCCAGTGCTGTGATTTTTCTGTTTACAAAGAGCCACATCCCAACCTTCCCTTTCTCCTCCCCTTGTGGCTCCAGAAACACTCGTAGCTGCTCCTTCCCTGCTCCAAGCCTCTGAAGAAACAGATGGTTTCTGGGTTGGATGTGTCTTTTAATGCATTTGAAAGAGCAGAAAACCATAAAAACCCAGGCAGTTACTCTTGAAATCATACAGTGCCCTTGTGCAAAATAGTTATTTGATGTGAGGCCTCTCCCAGCGATGGAGTGACACGCCGGCTCTGCTGGGACTCATCAAATTAGACACACACAGAAACTATAAAATGCTTTGCTTGTGCGCTTGGACTGCACGTCTCTGCCAGAGCTGCACATGCCAGAAAGGGGATCAGGAGGAGCGGGACAATATTAATCACATCCAAGCCAGCTTTATGTAGGATTTGGGAAGAAAAGACCACAGGAAAACACAAATACTTCTCTTTTCATCTTTACACAAATAATGGTTTCAGAAATTATTAGAGTGGCTTAGTCTAACTGGCCCCTGGTGAGGGGGTGTCGCTGGAGTATCGGCGCACACAAGGCAGCTGCCTCCGCACGCTCCCAGCGCCGCAGCCCAGCGTCTGCGCGGGGCTGGAAATACCGCGCTCGCAGCCACCGCAATTGTTTGTGGTAAAGATGGGATTTTAGCAGCTGCCAAGGGAAAAAAAACCCTGCAATTTTAGGGTGGATGGTGTAGGCTGTTAATAACTCCCACTAGATAATCAAACGAGAATGAGCTTTCTGCCACTGAGCAGGTCTTCACTGGAGGCAGAGCTGCTGTAGAAATCCTTTATGCAGAGAAGCTCGTGACACCTCATTACAGTTTTCTTTTGCTTATGGCCCACTCCTATTCAGCATTGCTGAAGATGTTGGTTTTCTGATGTTATTACAGAAAAATCTGTCTCAGGATTGCGGTGAGCTTTGGGACTCTCTCTGCCAGCACACACCTCCCTGCACTGACCTACCAACCACAGTGGGTCAAGGTTACGCCAGGGGGACCAACCCCAAATCTTGGGGACAAAAGGAGCAGCAGACTGGAGGCTCTTTGAGTCTGAAATTTCTCTGTTGAGACCGCTATAAAGCAAGGATGAATTTAAAGGTAAGACAGCAATGGATAAATAAATTACAGAGGCTCCCAACAGACAGGCCCTCTGTGAGTTATGAGACATCTGCAGGGAAATAATGCCTCCTCTCATTTCTTTCCACTCAAGTCCATTTAACACTCTGCTGCTAAAGCTATCTACCTTGGCAGCTATTCTGTAACCCATTAAGAGTCCTTGATCTATTCATTCCCATAAAGAAAGAGGGTTTTTTTCATATTGTAGTATTCCAGGTGCTTAATGCATCCGTCCAGAAAAACATTTAAAGAGATGATACAAAAGGAACAAAAGGAGGAAAAATAGTAGGCACATACTAAAAAGTATTTCCTTATTGAACAAATATGTGCAAAAGAAAAATATCCATAAAATTCCTAAAGCACAATCTTTTTACATAAGATGGTGAAACTGTGAAAGACCTGCACAGATGGAAAACTGTGACAGGCCTTAATAAATAGGAAAATGAAGTCAGATTTCACAGAACATATGTATTCCTAACTAACAAATGCAGGTAACTGCTAAAATGCCCGTCAAGAATGTATCTGAGGAAGGCAAACTAATCCAGTAAAAGACTTCTGTGTCTTGTATGAATTAAATAAAAAAAAATAATTATATTTATGAAATAGGATTGGAAGGAACAGAAAACTCAGTAATAATCTCATATAAAAAAAGGGGACTCCAACCTTCAAATTTCATGTTAAGACTTATAGATGGGTTTATCTGGGTACAGCATGACCAGTAGAAATATTCACTAGACAGAACAGAATTGGTTTTGGTACTGTAAGAGACCTATAACTTCCTCTTTCGTGCTATACATACATACATCTTATGAAATGGGACTCTAACACTGTGATCATTGTGGTGGTAAAATTATTAATATTTAAGATTGAGTGGTCTGGCTAAGAATCATCTTTGCTAAAAGAACATTCCTTTTGACTAAAAGCCGACATACTGTGATTGTTTCCAACTCAGTGCTCCTGAGCTAAGACACCACTGTGTGTGCCACTCCTATAGGCTCCGCTGAATTGTCATGTTATTTACTGTTGGAGTCCTTAGAACTGTGGCAGCGACTCAAGGAGTCCACCCCTGCCAGTGATGGATATCTGGCTTTATTTACATTGAAATGATTGCTTTTCCTTACCTCTTTCCTTGTTTTCTGAAACAGTGTATGGGTTGGGTCCCTGCCGTCACTTGGCAGAGCGCGGAGGAGCAGAGGGGGAGATGCTGTTCCAGTGCTCTCTCACGATGATCAGAGTTAATAAAGCTTCTGCCTGACCTGTCCTAAATTCTCCTTGCTTTATTATGCACACGGAGTCTCGAGATTCTCCAGCAGCATCTCCTGGTTAAAGAATGATAACAACCTGTGCTTGCTGTTTGAGACATAGACTGTCTCAAACCCTACTCAGGAATCCCATTGTACGAAAAAGATCTAGGAATTGGGAGTTGCTGTATAGATGGGAAGGGAAGGGTTTTCCTTCCTATATAGTACAAAAGTTTTGAAAAAAATTGCCTTCCACAAAAATATAAAAAAATCAACGTTAGAAATTTTCTGGAGCTGAAAATTAGATGGAGGTATTTAATTCCAGTTAAATTTTTCTTTTGGATGATTTGGAAACATTTGATTTTGATTTAGAACGAGTTTTTATTATAGTTAGCTTCACCAGAAATATGTACTACATGAACAAGAACATTAAATAAAAAAAAGGAAAAAACAAAGTTTATTTATTGATATTCATCACCTATTCCATGAAACGATTTCAAGAAATCAAAATCTTCATATAAAAATATTCACTGAGCTCAACTCTACTCCTTCTTCCTATTTTTAGATTAATTCAAAATTTGAAGTCAAAGAGAATTTGTCACTTCAATGGTCTTAGAATTTCTCAGTCACTCGTTAATCAATTAATTAATAATCTAATATATTTAGGTCCCAATGGAGCAAAGACACACATAAGCTTACACCAATGTGAGCTGGGGTATCTCGGAATTAATATAATACAAATACTTCACTATAATAATCACAATGTTTTAATTTGCTCAAATGCCTATGAAGGGAGGCAGAAGCCTGAAACTCACCACATGGTAGGATTCAATTCTTGCTGATGGTAAGAGTCAAAGTCATCTCGTAGGATAATGCTGTCACTGTGCATTTCAGCTGCAAAGCAAAGAAAGCACTATATGAAAAATATCCATTGTAGTCATCCAGTGCTTTCAAAGTGCTGCCTCACCTAGAGCTAAAGTAATGCATTGTAAAATGAGGAAATCAGCTTTTTAAATTACGCTACTTACAAAAGCAGGGTTTTCTCAGCTACAGGTTTCTTGGCTTACTCTGGATCATAGTACCACATAAAATTAAGTCTCCCGATCTATCACCAAAGTGTGATGGCTATGAAAAGATGCAGTCTTCAAATACATACTAAATGTTTTAAAATGTTTTTTTCCAAATTGTTGGTTGCTCTGAATGTGCAGAAAAATTCCTTCCGAATCCCGATTTTGGAAACACGGGCAGAAGGAGGGATGAGGTGTCCTAGTGAGTGCACTAGTCAGGGGGTTCATTCTGATAACCGATAGGCAAAAATCCATGCACTCATTGGAATTTCTCTGCTCCTATCAGTGGAGCCGGCAGTAAAGGTCAGCTCATGTAAGGAATATAAACTGTGAGTTATGCTACGCAAATGTTTCTAACCTTGCAAGTCTGCAAGCTTTGGACTCCATCTTTCCCCCGAGATTTCCTGAATCCCTTAAGAAAGATAACAAAAAAATATCCCAAAACTTTGGCAGCTGTATTTCTATTAAACAGACCTTTCTCTACAAATACTTCCATTAAACGAATGAAGTGACTGCCACTTGCTATTCAAACAGAGCAAGGACGCCAAAATCTCCCCCGGATTAATCAACTTGCAAAGCACGGGTTAATGGGTGCTGTGTCACGCTCTGTGCTCTGTTTGGAGAGCAGGAGAAGCAGCGCCCTGCTCCCGGGCACACTGGGACAAAACCATCCTCCCAGGGACCCAGCACTGGTGTGACGGGGCTGTCCCACACCAGGGGTTGTGGGTACAACGCAAACAGATGCTCTATTACACGGCTAGGAAGAAAAGCTCTGCAGCATGATATACTCACGCTGCAAGGGCTCAAAGGCAATAAACAAACAGCAATAAAAATCACAATGAAAAAACAACTAATCAGAATTAGACATAATTCAATTCATTTTATGACTCTCATTTTTATTTGAATTCCCCAGAGCTAGTTTCATATGACCTTATACATTGTTTATTATAATAAAGTTAGTGATTCTGAGTTTTAGTAATAAGAATGACAAATCACCTACCTAGGTGAGGATGTAAGGGAGCTTCTGTCGGGGCTGTGGAGAACAAAGACACACAATGCATGAGTATCTTCTGTGATCAGGGCTTAATTGCAGCATTAAAAATCGATTCAGCATAAAACAAATAGTACAGTACATGTTCTCTTAAGTCAACTATCCCAACAGTTTAAGTATCAAAAATGTGACACACTCTGAAACCTGTAACAATCTAATAGGAAAGAAAAAAATAAATATTCTCTAATTAAAATAAGCATCAATAATGAATGAAAGACAGAAGTGGTTGTACAGCAAGGTAAGAAAGATCACTTCTTGTCTAGGATTATATTATTAGAAATAATTTGGATTAAGATTGACTAAGAGAGTGGAAATTAGGCTGAACAAAATAAAAGGTCTGGGGGAGGCAAAAATGGCATACTTTAACCCTTTATATTGCACTGGAGAACATTTTACTAGGTATATTGTTGGGAGAAAAAATTCCAACAAAAAATATTTCTAAAGCAACAAGTAAGGGATTGACTCAGCAAATCCCTGAATTAAACACTTATTTTAAAGCATATTTTCACGTGCGTTGCTGATTCGATTCCCCAGTACGTCTTTGTCTTCTGGGAAACAGCAGAATATTGTGAAGACACACTGTGCCAGGGGGCTGGGGTGTGTGAAATGACAGTATTTGATTAAACAGTCTTCTCCTAACACTTTGCAATAGGAGTCTTGGTGTAAAATGACACAACTTAAAATAAGGGCAGAGCTACGTCAAAAAATATGGGGGAGTCCAGAAGGTGGCTACACAGTCTGTTAGATAGTCCATGGAAGCTGCTACATTCACAGACTTGCCCAATTCTAAATTCAAAGTAAGCTACACCTCTTTCACGGAGCAAAGAAAATGCACTTCAGCAAGGTTCTAGGCAGCAGGTACCTTGTTTGTCCCTCAGTATCTTGTTCATGCAGCTT
The DNA here is from genome assembly GCA_013400135.1 of Rhinoptilus africanus. Taxonomy (NCBI): domain Eukaryota; kingdom Metazoa; phylum Chordata; class Aves; order Charadriiformes; family Glareolidae; genus Rhinoptilus; species Rhinoptilus africanus. Next base: position 83,171 of record VXBO01009740.1, read on the forward strand.
TATTTCTAGCTGTATTTTGTACTTTGGCAACTAGATCACCAAAAAAAGAGAATTTCTGAAGCCAGGATTCTTTTGATGATTCTGTGCTTCTTGTTGGCACTGACCTAAATTGTGTCAGTACTCCTGATTTCTTCAGCATATTTGCAAAAAATTACTGAAGTACTGCAATTTCTGTCACAACATCTGACAAATTAAAAACAGATTAAAAATAAACATAAAAATGAATGCAGCAATCTGTGTAGGGCCCTCACGCATAGTCATTTGAATAGAAAGTCCAACACAAATCTCAAGAACTCTGTTTTTCTCTTCCTGCTTTCCCCTTAAACACTGGGTTTGCAGGGAGGCGTGACATTCTGTAATAAAACTGCAACAATTCGTGGGGAAGTTGGTGATTAAAAAGATTGAGCTAGAAACAACTGAGGTATCTGCAGACCAGAAAAGGATGGCAAGCAGCCTGGATTTAGCTTAAACAGAAACTTTTGATTTAACTGACTTAGAAGTTAGAAGACCGACAGATTTTACTCCATCCAGTAACCCTATACATATATATATAGGCAACTCTGAAAACAACCACAGAACCACTGAAAGCTTTATTTCAGCAAAGAGCAAAGGCATGCTTAAGAGTCTGATGCTGAATAGAAATTGCAGAGATGCAGAAATATGAAATCTTTTTTTTTCCTTTATGCAGCTAACTTGCTCCATTTTTTATATAAGAAACTTATCCATGGCATCTTGTCTTCCCCAACAGAAATGCCAACAATGATTCAAGCAATGGCCAAGACCTCTCATCATGATGGTACAAAATCTGGAGCAAAACAACTCCAATGGCACCTTAAGCTTGGCACTGCCTCCAGGTAACACTGGGCTGCACTGGTGGGTACTACACAGGAAAAGGCTCCATTTGTCCCTTACAGTCCCAGGCCTTGTTTTCCTCCATGGAGGCATGTATAAATTTCTCTGGAAAACTTTTAAAACCTCTTTGCACAGGAGAAATGGATTAAACTGGATTAATTGAATTATTTCCCAGATTGAGCAACACAAACTGTTCTGGATTTTGCCTGGAGGAAAATACGTACATTATGGCATGGGATTTTAAGTACTCGTGATGTTGTAAGAGGTTGTGCTTAAAATAAGACCTCTGTCTCTGATGCTCTGTATTACCCCTTTTCATTGTGAACACAGGTGTGGCTGAGAGCCACTCTGCTAGTGCTCATCTATGAGGAGGACGGTTGTGTCATGGGCAGACTCATTAGTCAGCCACACAAATTTCATTAGGTTCTGAGAGTAAGTCAATTGAAAGAGACCTTCCTCTCCAAGAAGAGCAGCTCAGAACTCAAAATGAAAACAAAGGCTCTCATTCATCCCAGGTCACTTGGCATTGCTTTTTGGAAGAGGCTTTATATGGAAGGCAGTCCCACCGAGGTGTGCTGGTTTGAGGACAACATGACACCAAGATACACACAGTCACTAATGATACTTCCTGAAGTTATTGTGCAAAATTTCAGCATTCAAACAAAAGGCACAGGAATAGCACAAACTTGTAATCTTTACATTTGCAAACTCCTTTGACTTTGGCATTTTTTTAAATGTAACTAGCTGTTAGGAAGATTAAAGAATCAGCTGGGATCTAAGAATTTTTCCTTCAGCAGCTTTACAATTACATTCATAGTATATTGCAAAATAAAACTGCTTACCAATAGACAGAAATGAAGGAAATTGTGCAGATGCATACTAGTGCTACTGATCACTCATTTAAAAAAATAAAGGTGGAGTTAAGCAAACATGAAATGTTGGACAAAAAGTTGTTCTTACAAATAAAGACCTTATGTTGAGGAGGGGTTTTTTGTTGGGGGCTGACCTGCTGGAGAGCAGCTCTGTGGAAAGAGACCTGGGAGTCCTGGTGGACAACAGGATG
>VXBO01009740.1:91688-151929 GCA_013400135.1 Rhinoptilus africanus
TCCTCTTTCCCTGTTACTTTCTCCAAGGCCTGGGGCTCTTGAGGGCTGGGCTGAGCAGTAAAGACCGAGGCAAAGAAGGCATTCAATAACTCCGCCTTCTCCGCATCCTCCGTCACCATGGCTCCTGTGTCAGTCAACAGTGGTCCCACAGCTTCTCTGGTCTTCCTTTTTCCTCCAATGTACTTGAAGAAGCCCTTCCTGTTGAGCTTGACATCCCTTGCCAGGCTGAGTTCTAGGGCAGCCTTGGCTTTCCTCGTTTCATCCCTGCATGCTCTGGCGGCATTCTTATAGTCCTCCCAAGGGATTAGGCCATTCTTCCACTTAGTATAAACTTCCTTTTTCCATTTGAGCTTGTTGAGAAGCTCCCTGCTTAGCCAGGCAGGCCTCCTGCATCCCTTGGCCGATTTCTTGCTCTTAGGGATGCACCGATCTTGAGCTTGGAGGAAGCTCACCGCTTTGGCCGCGGTGAGCTCACCATGCAGATGTGCTTTGGAGAGCTTCATCTGCTTATGAGGCTTTTCACCGCTTACGAGGCTTTTCAACATTTTATGCTGATGGCTCTGCATATTGATTTTTCCAATCTTGACTTGTGTCCATCCAGTGAGTAGCTTGGGTGAGATATCCTCACCATCCTCCTTAGCACATCCCAAATCATGATCTTGCCAACACTTCTGTTGCCAAACCCCCTTATACTAGCCATCAAAATACCACTCTTCTGCATCCACATTACGGGGCTACATTTTATCTCCTGAATACCAAATGCATTTTGGTAATTTCTCCAGATGTTTTTTCATTCCTCACAGTAAAAATACCAATACACACCTGGCCCAATCACCTTCCATCCAGATCATTATAACACTCCCTTCTGATTGCATTCTGTGTTACATTTTTCTAATTCACTCAAAATATAACTAACTTCCTAGTTTGTTAGCCAACATCTTCAGCCACCTCTCTGAGTCCCCCTTCCTACTTCCCACTGAAATGTTAAAATACTGAAAACTCAAATACTGGAATTGAAAATATAAATGGAGGTAGTGTTCATATCTTATACTAATAACTCAATATATGCTCCTGACATAATGTTCAACAGCTTCTTATTGCAAAAACCATTGCACAGATATTCCCAAACTCATAGGAAAAAAGATTATAGCTCTAATGCCCCCCAAAGATGTATTTTGGGGTATTTTCTCATATGTTAATATGGCAACATTTTTCTAATTCTGAAATATTTATTTTAGACCAGTTGGCCCATGTTTCACTGTCTGTTGTCACATGGAAATATCACTGGAATTTTGCAGAGAAAACTGTATAAGCACAGAAATTCCTTTCTGTCCCGTACCAAAAATGATGGATACCTTCCTCCACTTCCCACTGTTTTAATGAGGCAGGTTCAAAGCAGTGTACTGTTTGCAGACAACAGCTGACAACAGGACATTCACATTAGCGTTATTCATCAAAAGAATGTATATGATAAGCTGTGCAAACAATTAGATTTTTAAAGTTTGTGTAAGTCAAACATTTTGTTTAGCTATAAAAATGATCAAATGTTGTAGGTGACGGGCAAAAATTCGATGGCCTACTTTCACAAAATGGGAAGGCAGGTTCTTCACAAAGATATGAGAAAGCTGGATGGCAAAGTGAGCTTTTGCTGCAGGCATATTGCATTTTTTGCTTATAGTTAATACAGTGAGAGTTAAAACTCAGCTTGTGGTTTTCACAAAAAACAAATGCTGGTTGTTGCAGGCTGATTTCAGACAAGTATATAATGCAATAAAATTTACTTTAATTTTTGTATATTCCCCAGCATTTAGCAGAGAGGTCAGACAAGTTTCCCAGATAACTAATGGGAAGTATGAAGCCAAAGAAAGTATCAGTTATAAGAATATAAATAAGATCCTGATACTAACTTTTCTATGAAATAGCTTTCATGATGAGCAACGCTGGCATGCAAGTACAGTGGAAAACCACATTTACCAGATATTTTTAATATGATGGTGGCTCTTACCTCCTTGTTCACACAGCTGTTGTGCTAAGGCATCCTTGAATATAACTTGGCCCCTATGAGTAGCTGTAGCCCTGTGAACATAAAAAAGACAACAATTAATAATGTAGTATACTTACTTATATATGCATATGTATATCTATATGCATGACTAATCAAATCAGAAGTCCCGTTTTGCTTTCCTTCTGTGTTCTTCTTTCTGCACTCTTTTAAATTCCTAGAATTATTTGTAGGGATTGTTTCTGAGCATAGCAAAAGAAAAGTTCCTAAACCAAAATTGCTTGGTTGGTAATAAAAAGCACTGGGACAGGGACTGAATGAAGGCCATGAGCAAAGGTAAGCATATCGCAAAGCAAAGCACATCACTCTGCCTGAGAAATTGTATCTGTCTCGGTGCAGAACAGAGGAAATAGTTACAGAACTGCTGCCCTGTGAAATTAATAGTCACATGATCCAATAGGCAATAGCAATGGCAATATTGTTATATGCCACTGATAGAAATGTAGAGCTTAAATGGATGTCCAGAAATCCTCTCTGGAAACAAAGGGAAAGACAAATAAGGTCTCTGCCCCAAGCCTCTGCCAAACATCTCAAGAAAAATGGAGACCCTACAACATTACTTGGTACCCTGCATAGGGTTTTGCTGCCAATGGAGTTGTTTCTTTTTATTTCTCTCCTTGTCCAGACAAGCTAAAGTGGTTTACTTTGTTTTTAAATCATCATCTTTCTTCATCTTTTTTTCCCTCAAAGTAAGAAGCCCAGTACCTTCACACTGCCTGTGCTCTAACCTTTCACTTTCTGATCAGCGTACTGTTTTCTTTGTCTCCTCTGGTCTCAGTCTGTCTCCATTTTCGAGGAAGTGACATCCCTATAGCTGCACACAGAGTCTCTATACTTGAGGTCTCACCAGGTTTGTCTAAAGATAAATTATTTCCAATTAATGACCCACAGATAACAAACCAGTTAATGTACCATGGAGAAAGAGTTGCTATTTTGTTTTCTCATAATCAGCTAGAAATACAATGCAATTTCATTTGGTTTCTTTTTCTTACAGAGCTGTCATGTTAACAGTGGTAGTTAATCTTTATTTACAACTGCTCATTTCTTCCCTTTTTTCTATGTGTAGCACTTCACAACTTCAGTTTTGCCTTGGAGATTTCAAAACCTTTCAGTATTTGACAGTGTTGCCTTTGAAGTCCGATTTGTTGCAGCCAAAGTTCTTCCAGTATCTTTCTACATTCATGCACACTCTTCATACATGTTCCTTATCCCTTCTCACTAATGATAACAATTAACGTTAATGGGCTCAAGATAGATCCATATGAACTCCTTGACAGAGCCTCTCAGTTCAACAGTAAGACATTGAAAGCCACTTTATGAGTGCGTTCTTCATCCAGCTCTGCGCCTGCTCTAATGGATCTAATGCCTCCCTTGCTGATGAAAATGTCAGGAAGGACCATAAAGGAATGGTCCAAAAGGAAAGTCAAACTCTATAATTTTTTTCTTAGCTACTAGGCCAGTTACACTTTCAAGGAAGAAGAACAAAAGTAACACATCTAATATTAAAATTTTCATGCATGATGGGTTCTCAAGGTAAAACCCATCTACAAACTGTCAGAGTACAAACAGGAGTAAACGAAAACTTCTCTAGGATCTAATTTGCTTCCTGCTCATTTAGAATAGCTCTATTTAAACTAATGTGTGTGTCCAGAAATGCAAAACCACGGCCACCGGATGCTCCTAGGGCTTTTAGGCCACTCCCTTCCTCCGCTTATGGAAGGAGAGTTGTGGTGGTCTTTCCATCTGCTTGGACTTTCAGAGGCACGCGTAAAGCAGGAGCCTTGCCTCACCTGCTAGCAATAGTATTTTGGCCACAGTCCCAGGATCATGTTACCAGTGTAAGATTTTGGTTGTAGTCCCTACCACGTGCATCTTGGAAAATATTTTAGGATTTACAACACTGCTGTAAAATACAGCAAAATATCATGCCATAGTCCTTCATTAGCATTTCTTCATCTGCTGTCATGACCAGTGACCATGCCAAGTACAGAGTAAAATACAAACAAATACACTGCCTCAGCATATAAAGAAAGGTAGGAAAGCTGAGACTTTTTCTCATTTAAAAGTATGAACCAAAGTACTCTTAAACCTCTGTGGTGATGAACATGCAAGAAATCATGATCACTACATACGTTTCTGCAAATTTCCTCGCAGGTGTATGCGGACGCAGAAGTCAGAAGGGGATCAAACAATCTCCAAAATCAAACACGTGCCCAGGTTTCTTTAAAACAACCAGATATGGTGACTTTCTCTAGCAGATGAACTGGCAGGGCATCCCATAGCCAGCTTTGAGCCCAACCCAGCACAAATAGACATGGTTTGAAAATATGTTTTATTGTGGGATTTCCATGTTTCCAGCAAAAAAAAGCTGGCTGACCATGCTCCTGGGCACATAAAAGAAAATGCCACAGAAGATATTTTGTACAACATTCCTATCCCCCCTGCAGGCTGGCAGGGTGAAAGAGAGGGCTCTTTGCAGACAGTGAGAAAAAACACATTAGCAGTGGACTAAGACTTCAAAGATGCTGTTTATGCAACAGCCCAGGATACAATTCAGGAGGTACACAACAACGACAGCAACCACAACATTCCTTTAAGAGGCAGATAGGAGGAAACCCTCAAAACACGGACCACATGCAGATGGGAGCTCGAGTATGTGTCTGAATGCAAACAAATACCAAATAATACCAATAATACCAAACTGTGTACTGTTTTCTGGATCTCTGCATGCGTGTGAGAAAAAGGGGATCTGGGGAGAGAGCCAGCAGTCAGTTGAATGATCTGCATCTTTCTGTGTCTATCATCCCTTGCTTGATAATGCAGACTGGGAGCCAATTATTGCTGCTCCGTAGCAGGAGCGATCTGCACCCTGGGGACAACAGAGCCCTGCAGTAAGGGCACCGCTTCCTACAGCCCACGCTCGCATTAGCACGACTTTTGCAATGGGCATATGCATGAGCTCTGCACCGGCCCGTGCAGCTTCCCAGAATTACTAAGGGTATTGCTCCTGTCAGTTTTCCAGTATTATCTGCTTGTTTTTCTCTGTGTTTATGCTTTATTCATGGAGCAAATTACAATAACGCAGGGCAAATATGCATGAACTAAGCTACCTTTAGAAAGAAGTGCAAAAAGTACCTTTTATCTATTGAACTTTCTTTGTTGGTGATGTTGCTGACAGGTGAGATTAATGTAACAGGATCATGAATTTATCTTTTTCTTTTAAAAATGTGTTACATATCCAAAAGCAAATCCATCTCTATGTGGATGCTCAAGTATAAAAACTACATAATATTTATAGTCATTCTAATAAAAAGAACATTTGCAATGCCTGAAGACTCTATTAGAGAAAGAAAATTATTCAGCTGTTAATTATGGCATTTTGTTTTCTTGACATGTATATTCATTAACTGATATCTGTGCTGTTTTTCAAAAGTTTGTGTAGAGTCTTTAGTGTAGTGAAATATTACTTAGATGAAGAGTACTTACTATTAATTGGTGCTACTCCACACCAGTCTATAGTCCCAGTCTGTCATTGTATGCTATTTATTTCCAGCTAAAGGACAAGTGACTAATCAAATCTAACCTGTCAGTCAGCCAAAAGGCAAGATGCATGCTCCATGTGTCCCCAGAGGTAATTCCTCACTAGGAATGAATCTTTCCAAAAGGGTGAGAAAGAAAAGAAAAATGGCAGGCAACGGGAACATCCCGACAAGGTAAGTGAGGACTTTGAAAGAAAAACAACTTAGAGGTAATAAGGTTCCTCTTTATATTAACTTCACACTTCCATTAGCCTAGATGTATTTGTCTGCCTGGGGCTATGCAAGAGAGAGAGGAAAATGTGTTTTTAAAAGTAGCAAGAGGAGATAAACTGCTGACAGAGGAAGAAAGAGGTCTGAACACAAGAAGGCTGTATCAGGTGTCAAGGCTCACTGTCGGTTCAAGGCAGTACTAACCCCACGCTTCAATTACAGCAATTCTGTAAAGAATTTTGCTTCCTAAACTACAACTATTCAAGTTGAAATCAGGTGCCGATGAAGACTTTCAGCTTGTCTGTCACTGAAAAGCAAAAAAGAAATATGACTTGCTGATTCTCTGTTTGAATTATATGTAATCCTTGTCAGCCGTGAAAGAGGACTTGAAGTGCCACCCTGCTTAAGTGCCAACAAGCTTAAAACCACTTTATTTGGGTGCAGTATTGTCAGCTCCTCTGAATATAGTCTAAGTAATATCAATTTGTCCCCTGTGTGCTGACACAAATCGTTCCAGGTGATTTACAAGAAAGAAATCCAGAGATGCTTGCATACTTTCATGAACCTGTAGATAGAGAAATGTCCCCCCAGCCTCCTGTTGACAAATTCATTCGGGAGGGGGCTGGGAAGAGACTCAGGTTTCCTACAGTAAAATACCCACCTCATGACCCCCCTAAAATGCTTTTCAACAGGACCAAGGGAAATTAGGGTGGTTTTGAACCCAGACTAGCAGAGTTTAACCCTGTGCCTGCTGCCAGCAGCTGCACTGCATTCCTGTACGCAGTGTTTGTGACTGGAGGAAATTCAGGGTGACATCTGCAGCGCCAGCTCCAGGGAAATCAGTGACTGACTACACGAAGCTGAGATTGGTCTTCCCAAGCCCCACAGTGCTGTGCCCCCAAATCAGGTCTGATGCGCTGACAGCACAGACCGCGCTCCCTCCCTGCTGCTGCGGGGGAGACCTGGGCATCCGAGGAGCCTGGGCTGGAACCGACAACAACGCAACACATCCCCAGTAATTGATGTCCTGATTTTATATTGAAGTTTCTCCTATTTCACGTTGATCTGCCTGCATTGCTAACACGCTGTCATTAACAGGCTGCATATCAAAGAGGCGTTTCAGCTGGGGAGAGCACAGCAGGGCAGGAGGGTACGTGGGACTGCACCTTGCCCAGGCGCTGCCCGCGCTGCCCAGCTCTGCCTGCTTCACGCGCAGAAAGGCCGCATGCCAGCATCGCTCAGATGTTTGTTTGCCCTCTTTATGCAAATAAACTGGTTGATTTTTAACGCACTACTGAAATTGCACGACCATCCCATCTCTGCTTGAAGGGTTATCCTGTTTTAGCTGCTGTCTTTGAAAAAAAACCCACAAAACCTCCCCAAAGTACTGCCTAATTAAGAGGTCTCCGAATAAAGTAAATTCAAAAGCAAGATGAGGAATAGGTCTTCTGGGGATGAAGTGCACAGGGAAGGTGTTTCCAGTCTTTCTTGGTGGGAGTGTGACATGTTTTCTCGCAGTGCCCTGCAAAGGCGGTTTAATGACCGTTTTCTGCACGCAGCAGGAGGTGAGCCCAGGCTGATGTGAATTTTAGCCTGTGTCTCCTACCATGGTTGAAAACTCCAGTGACAATTTCTTCCAACAGCAGCCAAGACTAACATACTAAACCTGACTGGGAGATGGCAATGGAATCACGGCCAGCAGGGAAAATGCACTGAGCACCCGGGACCGTGGATCCAGAAGGTGCTTGGGTGGGAGGCTTTCAGCTACTGGTTAAATGCCTTTTCATTTTTTTTCAGTGTCCACTTGATGTGCAAACACAACCTAATTGAAGTATCAGGGACGAGATTTGTATGTTCTGAAGGGCACATTTTTGACTCCGCCTTTCCCTCCCTGTCCCCCAGTGTTTTCTTCCCTGAGATGCTACAAAAAAAGTCATCTGTCTTGACCATATCCAGCTAAAACTGCCAGGGAAATTTGGCAAGTTAGATGTAATTATTTATGTACATGTTTGTTCAGGAGACTGGAATTAACATGTTTACTCTAAAAGCCTGGAGCAGAGGTGAAAAGATTTCAGAGCAAAAGGATTAAAATGGGCACCAAAAGACAGGGTATGTCTCAGAGGGCAAAGAGCAATCACTTCATTTGTGGCAGCTCTCCTGGGCTGAAGTTTGTAGTTCATGTTCACAATTTCTTTAGACTCCTTTGCATCAGAACAGTCCTAGCAGGACTAGGGAAGTGATTGTCCCCCCGTACTCCGCACTGGTGAGGCCACACCTCGAATACTGTGTGCACTTTTGGGTCCCTCACTACAAAAAAGGCACTGAGGTGCTGGAGCGTGTCCAGAGAAGGGCAAGAAGCCGGTGAGGAATCTCAAGCACAAGTCTTATGAGAAGCAGCTGAGGGAACGGGAGTTGTTCAGCCTGGAGAAAAGGAGGCTGAGGGGAGACCTTATCGCTCTCTAAAACTACCTGAAAGGAGGCCGTAGCAAGGGGGGGGATTGGTCTCTTCTCCCAGGTAACAGGTGATAGAACAAGAGGAAGTGGCCTCAGGTTGTGCCAGGGGAGGTTTAGATTGGATATTAGGGAAAATTTTTTCATCATAAGGGTTATCAAGTACTGGAACAGGCTGCCCAGGGAAGTGGTTGAGTCACCATCCCTGGAGGTATTTAAAAGATGTTTAGATGTGGTGCTGAGGGACATGGTTCAGTGGTGGGCTTGACAGTGTTAGGTTTACAGTTGGACTTGAGGATCTTAAGGGTTTTTTCAAACCTAAGTGATTCCATGATTCCTATAGAGTAAATGCAAAAGGAACAAGAGCCACCTCACCTTCTCTCTTGTCTCTCAATTTATCCCTGGAGACTGCCCGTGTGGGGAAAGGAAATGGAAAGTTAACCTGAGGGCATGATGAATATCTTTGTTAAAGCTTTGAAAATAATATAAAGTCCAAGACACAGAAAATGCAGTACAAATGTCAAAAGCCTTCTCACCAAGAGCAAACACCATAGAAAGAAATCAAAGTCTCCTTTTGCAGCTGTTTTTGGTATTAAGCCAACTTTAAAAGCCATATGTGTGCTTTTCTGCACATGGAAGCGAGAGCATATTGACTGCCTTTACCTGGGACTGCATTGCCATCAAGACATTGATATGGACGACATAAACTGTCACTGGGCTGGGATAAAACACACTATGTGCAGAGATAGGCTATTTCTCCCTTCCACACACTATCTATGCCCTCTGAAAAGCTAATTGCAACTCTTTCAGTGTTGCTAGACCCAACCTGCACCCAGCTGGTCTTGCAGAACTTTTATCTCATTCAGTGCACCCCACACGGAACATACATTTTTAAAACCTACAACTTCAACCACACTTCAGACTCTTTCAAGCTGTGCAGGGGTCCATGCACATTCCTCTGTGTTGGGCTAACATGTACATTTTCACCTATATACATGGTCCAGAACACACTTATAAGACATGCAGAGAATGGGGCTCTGAGCTCTTTCTCTAAACATCTTCTGTATCCTCTTTTGTAATGTGGCTATACTACCACAAAAATATGCCATTCCCCGCCCCTGGCTCACTTCAGTTCAAAAATATTAGTTAAAATACTGATAAGAATGAGCAGTTCATTTTTTGCCAGCTTTTTACTTCCTTGTAAATAAAATTAGTATTATAATTTTTCATGTTGAGCCTCTTCTAGTGCTGTCAGAAGAGCTGGCTCATCAGTAGGTTGAGAAAGCCACCCTTGAGAAATGAGTTTTGAGTCAACTTCAAAACAATTTCCATTTCATTCATTAAGGTGAGGTGGCTTTTGTTCTTGCTCTTTGGTATTTTAAAAATGAAAAAAAGATACATGCTTGAGACAGAATACGATGATTTTCCATAAACCGGGGTAAATATAAAGGTAGGAATATGGCAGTTAAATGGTAATACCAGCTCAAGATGAAGCAGATTTAAGTTTTTATGGCTTAGCATAGAAACCTACGCTAGGCTGTGGACCCTTAGGAAGTGCTGGTTTAATAAGGGATTGATTGAAGCACCCACTTAAGTGCTTTCTTTAACCAAGATTTACATAAAACAAATGTCCTCAAGTAGAAAAATAAATAAAATGAATATATAATTCAGAGAATGGATTTAAGGTTATAGCACTGGAAGCAGAAGGGTGCACGGGCAGCTCCAGCCCATACACTTTACAGTTTATAAGAGCTTTCTTTTGCACTCCTAAAAACCACCAAACTTTTGTTTGGTTGCAAGGTGTAAGTGCAAAAGAGGGATACAACAGAACAGTAACTATGCATTATGAAAGAGGAAAAAAGTAAGAATTACCATTTTAAACTGTATATAAACATTTTCATCCTCCTTCCTTGGATCTCAGAGAATAAAAAGATGGGGTTTTTAATTCGATCTAGTTGTATGTGACAGGAACGATTAGAGCTTGTTGTTGACTGAAAGCAGATTAGGACAACAGTTTCTTCTCAGCTACAGGAAATCCAGCATTTTCATTAGTATTTTTCATTGGGTGATTATAAAGGAAAGAAAAATCTATTTTTTTTCTACAATTTAAATAAAGGGTTATTGCAGTGGCATCTGCCAAGCAGTCAGCTCATATAAATAACAGAACAAGCATGCATTCTCTCTCTACTGACACAATGCCAAAACCCAGGTCTCTGTTTTCCATCTTTTTCAGTGTTTGGGAGAGGGTGCTTTTCTTGTCTTAGGTTTTGCAATCTATCATATTTTATTATCTAGTGAAACAACAATTGTATGAATTTTAGATTTTTAATGCATTGAGTATTTGTAAGTATTTAAAATCTATATTTAGCCCTCAACTAATGAATTTATTAAATCTCTTTTTTGTACATAAAAATACTGGGTTTTCCCCAGATTTTGCTTGTGTAGTCTTCTAAAGCCTATGTTCAATCAAGATACCATTCAACCACCTAAATTATCCTTCAAGAACAAAAGTCTTTGCTTTTGCCTGTTTCATGGGAAGAAATGTTACAGTTGACTGCGTATTTTAAAAGTACTTGACTTCTTTAAAGGAACATGCAGGCATTAAGTAAATAAACTTTCAGCACATAGTTATTTCCTACATGCTTCTACAATGAGTATGATCCTTTCCTTAACAACATGTACTAATTAAGTTCTGCAGTGCTGATCAACTGGGGTGAGTTCAGCAGAGGTTACCGAGATGGTCGGAGCTGGAGCACCTGCCCTGCAAGGAGAGGCTGTGGGACCAGGGCTCATTCAGCCTGGAGAAGAGATGACTTCGGGGGGACCTGAGAGCAGTCAGCCAATGGAGGTTGTGCAGTTCCTCTCCATTGCTGATGATTTTTAAGACTCAACTGGATTAAAGCCCTGAGTACCCTGGTCTGATCCTGCTTTGAGCAGGATGCTGGATGAGAGACCTCCTGAGGACCCTTCTAGTCTGCATTACCTTGCAGTCCCATGATTCTAAGGTTTTTCATGTCAGGTAAAAGCAAAGAAATTAAAGTAAGGTTTGCATCTAATCAGATTAATCAACACTTATTTTAAGAAATGATTTTCATAGCACAAAAAAATTAACCAGTTCATTATGTCCAACACTTTGTGCACATACTGTGATATTGATTCCCCTATCCATGAGTTTATGCCTGTGTATTTCAGAATGTCCACCAGAAGTGCCATGGGGTTTGCATGATTCCAGAAAATGTAGAGTTTGCAGGTAGTTGATGCTCTGGGGTTTTCTGATGTGATACTTTTTTACATAAAATTCAGCTGTTTTATAAGTACAGTGAAGACTTAAAAACACTTAAAATCTAAAAGAGTGAAATCTGCAACAGCATACGAAATCCTATGATGAAAACAATGGTGGTTTTAAAAGATCCTAAATAACGGAAAAATATAATTTTTAGGCCACCTTTTCTCTTCATTGCTCTCATGCCATCGGTATCACTATCCATTCCCCAGTTAAGGTTTGAGCAGCCTGCTCTAACCTGCTTTAGCTGCCCACTGTTCCCAAAGGACGTTGCCAGCAGCTGTGGATGAGCTGGACCATACGAGAATCTGGAACCTCATCCCCTGTATTTGCTTTACAACTCACACAGAGAAATCCTCAAATAGCCAAATTAGCTACATTTCTTAACAAACACTCATTTCAATATTAATTACAGAGATGCAACTGGTGCATCCACAATGTGCAAAGCAGGTTAAAAAGGAAGGCTAAAATCTGTCTCTTTAGTCTAAACCTAGAAAATGTTCCATCAAAAACCAAAACCTCCACTGGCTGCACCCCAGAGCACAAGGAGCAGGTTTCAGCTTCCTAAGGCTTCACTGAACACTGAAATATTACACACCTTGTCTAATGTTTCTCTGCACTCTCCCCACTCTCATAAATGTCTTCAGAGGACTGAGAAACAAATTAAGTACTCAAGCCCTTCACAGATTGATAAAAATCAAACTAAGGAAGAACCTGCTACAGTTATTATTGAAGAACTGTTATTCTCTCCCCATTCTCACTTGCCTCCTGCATGCTGGGAATATGGTGAACCTCTTGAAAAAAATGCAGGGTCACCAATCATACAAAGAACAGTTATTTCTCCTGCATGGCTTTTAATTTCAGCCAGATTTATGTGTTGCAAGAAAACATATATCCCTTAAGACCATACCAGCTTACAAACAGAAATAGGCAGGTGAAATATTGCCTTGGGAGAATAATGAATTCTATCAGCCACTAAAAAAAATGACAAATTTGTTAAGTGTCACAGAACTCCAGCCAAAAGAAGCAGGTGGAATGGCATCAGGTACACAACATAAACTGGAGAGACTACGGTGAGGAGGTCTGGCATCAATAGCAGGAGCTGGATGCACGGGGGAAGGGTAGGAGGCTATTTGGGGAGCCCGGTGGTACTGCAGGGGAGGGTGAGACGTGGTGTGAGGGCACCTGGGAGTACTGCAGTGAGGGGACTATGGGGACTTACTGCTCAAAGATGTAGGAAACTTCATGGATCCTGCTGCTCACAGCACACTTAGGCATTTCTTCAACAATGTTTGTATCAGAGATACCCATTTGAGCAATGTCTTAAGGTCTGGATTAAGAAACAGTCAGAGATGCAAGTTATCTAAATTGTATTCAACCGCTCCCACCTCAGCCAGAGAGATCAAATAAAAACAGAGATAAAAGAGAACAATCTGTTCTCGGTGTTCTTCCATAACAGGTCTTGTCCTCCAGCCCTGCTTTCCAAACCAGCAACTTTCAGCAGCTGTTAGGCTTGAGCAAAGCAGGGTGTTAGCAAGGCTCAGCATCCCTTGGTGCTGGGCTCCAGGCCTCCGCTTCTGCTGTGGGTGGGAGCTCAGCCCCTGCGAGCCCCAGCTGGGGTCAGGACCCAACCTTCCTTTCGCTGCCAGCTCCAAATTGGGTGAGTTCAGCTGCTTCTGAGCCGTAGGCAGATTTTTTTCTTCCTCTACCCAGGAGACCATGGCCTGCCCACTCAGACTCATCTTCATATCCCAGAGAGGATCATATGATCATAAGAAAATCCAAGTTGGAAGGGACCTCAGGAGTTCTCCAAACCAACCTCCTGCTCAAAGCAGGGTCAGCTACGCTAATCAAACACATACAGCCCTACTATACTTTTTGCCACATTGCGCAGCAGCATGTCCAGGCTCACAGTTCTGGTATTTTTGAATGTTTTTTGCGTAATAAAATACTGATAGGGTTATCAAGATCATGTGAAACAAAAACTGCTGTGTGAACTTCAGCTTGAATCGGTCAGTCACTTGACACAGGCATAAATACTCTCAATTTACAACTCATTTGGACAGCAAACTCCCATATAATATACTGTTCCAACAATAATGAGTTTGAACCCATGTTTCTCACTAGGCAACAGTCCATGATTTATCTCACTCTTAAATAAATTACCCACTAAGCTACGTTGCCATAATATCTCCTTAGATACCGTGTTGATAATAATTCAAGCATATTATTTAAAAAGACATCAAACTCTAAAACCGCTTCTCTTAAATTAATTAAGAGGTTTATAACCATAGCCTTGAAAGAAACCAAAGTACAGAGAATCAAATATCTAAGCAATAATGAAAATACTTCCAGGATAGATGGTTAGTCTCGGTTCTTTATTACTAACTCATTTTTCCTCTGAACATAGATTTGTTGTCAGAAATCTTTGGCAGAATGAGTGCAACACTAGAATGAATCTTTATAGGAAAATATCCCATTGATGTTCTGAGACTGTTTAGCACAGTCCCAATGCTGGATTCCCTATGTCCCAGATGAATAAAAAATGTCAATATTGGGTGAAATGCAACCAGACTTCGACTCTTCATTTATTTGCTAATGACAGTTTCCAATCAAAAGGAACACATGGGGAATTCAGTTCAGTAATGTTGCCAGGAAGGTGAACTTTTCAAATACACGCAAATAATTATTGCTCTGTTACATGAAATATTGCTTGGGAGCTCAAATTCCCATGTCTGGAATCCCAAATACCAAGTATTCCAGATGAAGGCATTCATCAGAGACTTGCGCATCTGGTGCTGTACACAACAGAGTGGTGCTGGAAATTAGAGAAATTCATCTGTAATTTGTATAGCTAAGAAGTTCATGGTTGATTAATAAAACAGCAAACTTGAGCTAACTCTTAACAATAAGAGAGGACCTCTTCTCAAAACTGATATTCTAATGGAGTTTTCAGAGTGTCACCATTTTTAAGATGTTTTTTAAAGACTGCATCAAATAAACAACAACAAAAAATGTGTGTTTGTTCTTGCAAATCTCTCCTCTTTAACTAAGGAACTTTGGGTATGAGGTCCACCACTGTATTTAGTACAAACCCCTGTAGCATTAGGGAAGAGACAATTCCCATAAACTGTTCAGGATTAATTCAGGAGTGTGTCAGGGTAAAATCAGACACGTTTTCTAAAATCTTGGTCCTTCTGAGCACTCCCTTTGGCAAAAACATCCAAAGTATTAGCTCCAGATGGAGTTCCCTGTCAATGGGAAGTAGTGACATCCCATCCCTGAGATAAATGTTCAGGTAAACTGACCAGACGTTCAAGCATCATTGTTATGGATGGATTCATAACAGATACTAGATTTGATAGAAAGTCACATAAAGATATGACAAGTATTTCCCATTTAAAATGTCAATTTCCCATTTTGAATGGTCACCAAAAATCCATTGATCTCTCGAAAAAAAAATCCCATGTCTGCACAGAAAACAGGTGAAATCTTGAAAAGCTACAATGAAAAAACAATATACCATAAGCTAGAAGGTACTTTTTCCCTATGGATGGGATGGATGTGGCTGTGAGTCAAAAGACTTGAAGTAAGACCCATCAGACAGATGGAAGGAATCACAGTAAACTGTTAACTGGTAAAGGCGTATGGATGACAGAGATACAATTATCATTTTAGAAGCAAGTAAGACATATTCAAGAACAGCATTTAAAAACAATGCTGTTAAAATAGCAGCACTAACTATGTGGTACCACTTGGCTGGCACACGCTAAGGAAACAGGCGGACTTCATTCACTGGCAAAGATTAACTCTGCTATGTTATTCTAGTAGGAAGACTGTGAAAAACAATATATTGCAAACAACACATAAAATGTTTTAAAATACAGCTGGTGATCTATTCCTTTTAGCTTCCAAGTGCATCCATTTCTGAGGATCCCTAAATCAAATAGCTCATAATGTTTGGATTCCTTGCATGGCATTGCTGCCCATCTCCTTTTTTATTTTAATGATCCGAGGCCAATCCCTTCCATTTAAACTGAAGATCTGGGTTTATATTTTAGTAATACTCAATGGGCACATGTTCTCATGTACCTTTTAGCTTCCAAATTACAAATGATGTATTTATTTCTATTTCTCAATATATATTGCACCTAAACATTGTTCTGGCTGTATTATTGACTATGTATAAAATTATATGAAAAACTATCAGAATTCCTAAACTAAGAGAACTATAAAGCATCATAAATACTTTAAGATACATTTAGTTAACCACAACAGGAATCTTATCCAAGTTTCCATTCACAAATCTTTTCACCTATGATTGCTGCAAAAATTTTTATGTTGTCTTGCTGTAGGGAAATTACTCACTTTTTTGCAGCTGTTCGCAGTGTTGTGGAAAATTGTTCTTCAATAATTTCCACACTGATATTTGGTCTTTAGAAGAGTTTACCAATAAGAACATTGTAAAGAATTTTGATCTATTGATTTTAGGAAACATGAATGAAACTGCTCTTTTTTCTCCAGACTACTTCACGTGCTTCATTATACACAACAAAATACGTTAGATTTCAGAAAGTATTGGTTTTTCAAATGCTGTTTTATTCTCTAGAGCATAAATATTGAATCATAGAGTGGTTTGCTCTGGAAGGGACCTTAAAGACCATCTAATTCCACCCCCTCTGCCATGGGCAGGGACACCTCCCACTAGACCAGGTTGCTCAAAGCCCCGTCCAGCCTGGTCTTGAACACTTCCAGTGGTGGGACATCCACAGCTTCCCTGGGCAACCTGTTCCAGTGCCTCACCACCCTCACTGTAAAGTATTTCTTCCTAATATCCAATCTAAATCTATCCTCTTTTAGTTAAGAACCATTACCCTTGTCCTGATAAAGAATCCCTCCCCATCTTTCCCATAGGCCCCCTTTAAGAGGAAGGCTATTATAAGGTCTCCTCCGAGCTTTCCCTTCTCCAGGCTGAACAACCCCAACTCTCTTAGCCTGTCTTCACAGGAGAGGTGCTCCTGACCTCTGATCATCTGTGTGGCTCTCCTCTGGACTTGCTTTGACAGGTCTGTATTTTTCTTATGCTGGGGGCTCCAGAGCTGGATGCAGTACACCAGGTACTTATGAGAGCAGAGGGGGAGAATCACCTCCCTTAACCTCCTGGCCACACTTCTTTTGATGCAGCCCAGGATATGGTTGGGTTTCTGGGCTGCAAGCATGCATTGCTGGCTCATGTTGAGCTTCTCATCAACCAACAGCCCCTATGTCTTTCTCCTCAGGGCTGCTCTCAATCCATCCTCTGCTCAGCCTGTATTTCTGCCTGGGATTGCCCCGACCCATGTGCAGGACCTTGCACTTGGTCTTGTTGAACTTCATGAGGCTTACATGGGCCCATCTCTCAAGCCTGTCCAGGTCCCTCTGCATGGCATCCCTTCTCTCCAGTGTGTCAACCACACCACACAGCTTGGTGTCGTCGGCAAACTTGCTGAGGGTGCACTCAATCCCACTGTTCATGTCACTGACAAAGACGTTAAACAGCATCAGTCCCAGTACTGACCCCTGAGGAATGCCACTCGTCACTGGTCGCCACTTGGATATTGAGTCATTGACTGCAACAATTTGAGTGCAGCCATCCAGCCAGTTCCCTAATCACCAAGTGGTCCATCCATCAAATCCATGTCTCTCCCATGTAGAGACAAGGATGTTGTGGAGGACAGTTCAAATGCTTTGCACAAGTCCAGGTACATGATGTTACTTTTTCTCCCCTTATCCACCAATGCTGTAACCCCATCAAAGGCCACCAAATTCAACAGCCACGATTTGCCATTACTGCAGCCATGTTGGCTCCTGGTTGAGGAGGAGTTTCATAAAACATGTGCCTAGCCGGAGCTCCTTGACATGCCTGAGCTGCCCCAAATTTTTCCCCACGTCGTCCTCTTGTATATGATAATCCTTCCCAGTGTTTCCTTCAGCATGGTCCTTTATATTCAAACACCCAAGATAGTATATTTAAGACACTTAAGCTGCTGCATTGGAATGAACTTGAAAGGAAGTTCAAAAATAATTAGTGTAGGGAGAAGGAGGGATGGACAGACAGTATTATCACTCCAGGAATATATCTTAGGCTAAATTAAATTGAATTTCGCTGCATATTTCTTCTTTCTGTTTTTAACTGGCACAAGCAGCTTTTAATGCTGGTGACAGAAAATTCTAATATTACTTAGTGACTGTCTGAAAACTGGACAGTTGCCCAGGAAGTGGATCTGTACTATGTCACTATGCACAGCAGCTACCCATTTTAAAACATAACCTTCCTAATGAATGGACACACAACATAATGAAGAAAAATGACCCTAGTCACTGTTATTTCAGAAGTACTAGAAGATTAAATGAGCTTGCAGTTAGTTACTGCACCATTAACCTCTGGTCCTAAAGGATCTCTGTGGTCTTGAACACATTAATGTCATTAAGTACGTACAAGATAGCTCTTTACTGAGCACCCTTACGCCCTGCCAAAGGATGCCACAACTCAGAAGTTATCACTTTTCTTTGCAAAACTGAGGAGAAAGTGTCCCAAACTAGTCTGCTGCGCTTTGAGTGCTGGCTGCTAGCAGAGGTGGGAGGGATGCCCAGAGATGTGTTTGTTGTGGTTTAACGTGGTTTAAAGAAAATGAACTCTTCCCAAGCCGAAACTAGGACAGTGCTGAAAGGAAGACCTGGAAATCAGTGGGCCACTACCTCCTGTGAGACTGAGGGATCCCTCAGGGTCAACAAACCTGCCCAAAACTCACTGGTCAAATCCTTAACATCACCCAGAAGCAAAGGGGGAGGAAAGGCTGCTAGATGTCAACAACTAGGTGGCCAACAAGCCACCATTTCAGCGGGGAGGAGGAACCAATGAGCTGTTCGGGGTAAAGCATTTTTGGAAGATTTGGGACCAAAAAAATACTAATGGGAATTTCTGATTTCCACATATAGATGATTTTTTTCTTCCTAAAAGTGTGTCAAAGTCTTACTTACAAAATGGATAGGATAGTCTGATTTGCAAAACCAAGGTAAAAAGATAATATTAAGCCAAAAATTTCTCATCCAACATAGTTTTAAGTGAAATGAAAAAAAAAAAAATCTCTTCCAGCTTTGTGCACAAACTTTTATCATATATTTAAATTTATTTTTTCCTCATTCTAACACAAACATTGTTCTAATCTTAGTGATAGGTCAAATATTGTCTGTTCAATGAAGCTTTTAGCTTTGGATTCTTTGTGGCCATAACCTTTCAGCTGGACCTGACAACAGAAATCCCACTTTGGGAAGCGTGTCAGGATGCTGGAATGTGCTTCCTTTGCATCTCAGAAAGAAATTCAGACACTCTGAGATTTTCATCAAATGAAACAATAAAAGCATGACTTAGAGTAGATAATTTTTTTCTTTAAATTTTCAAATCTTTCATTACAATATAGGATAAACTTTGCAATAATTTTAAAAAGAAAAATTGTTTAGGAAGTGAAATGTAACAAATATAACTCAGACTTCCTACTGACACTATGCTTCTGCTTGTTGTTTGCCACAGGGCAATTCCAAATTTATATTTACAAAGAATGACAGGGCATGAAAGCTGTGACATAAGGAGCCTGAAGTCTGATTTTACTCCCTGTCCAGTGATATGTTATTTGTTTTATAGTACTTTGATTCCACTGAGAAGAAAAGTTTTAAATAGTGGACCAAAAATATTCTTTTATTTTCATAAAACACATTTTTTCTAGTTTTTATTAGGTCTAAACTTTTGCATTCTGACATGAATGTAGCTCCTTTCAGTCATACATTTAAAATACTTGATGGCTATTTTGGTAATTCTTAGAAATGCCAAAGAAAACATGTCCCACTTCTTGCAGCTAGGCAATGAACAACCTTCAAGCAAATGACAACCCTGGAGTCATCCACAGATTTTGCATAATTAACACTTCTAGTAAGCTGCATCTGCAGCACGAAGAGTTAAATCTTCTTGCTTCAAAATTACCATTATATGTGAATGATACTGTGAAGAGTTCATATACACTTGGAATAATATTGAGGTAAAAGCATATTTTCAAGTCAGTGCTGATCCCAAATTTAGGCTTTGTAAGAATAATTTTTTAACAAAAGCTAAAGGGGACAGAAATATTTACATAAAATTAATAAAAAGTAAACAGATACTAGATAAATATTCTTATAGGCTTGTCGATGCTCTAGATTTCAAGAGGAATTTGAAGAGGTAAGTAAAGAAAGACTAAAATAAACAGAGGGTTTATTTCTGTTGCTGCAGGGAGGGAAGTAAAAATAACAGTAAGAAATACTAGAAAGTATTAGATTTTTAAAGTGTAATTTACATAATCAACAATAGTATTTATTGCACAGAATAGGCAAGACTTATCTTTAAATTTACAGATTCCCTTAAGAATCTTTTAAGTATATTCATGTAAATATATTCCTTTATGTCTTGTGGTAAAAGTAATGATAGTATTTGCACCCAAATAAATAAAACCACAAATGTTATTCACTTGACAAACTGCACTGTATTGCTATATATTATTCTCAGGCAGAACATAAGGGCATATAGAGAGGGTCTGAAATGCCTTCATAAGGGGTATTGTGAAGCATATTTTTGACACCTTCTAGCACAGCCTACACCTGAATGAGAGACTGGTGCCTCTTATGAATTAAACATAATTCGTGATTTATGTTCTGTTACCCTTGTATCAAAAACCATGGTTCCAGAGCAATGTCACTGTGAATTCATTTAATGATATTGATGATACACCTAACACAGAGAATACAAAGTAACAAGCAGTGCAGAGCATGGCTTTATAAATCACTCCTACAGAGCATGAGGCAATAAATAACAAGCCATTAATTCACTCTAAATTATGCTAAACTACTTGTGGAGCAAATTATAAATACCTGTCATTTCTGGTAAAAATGTGAAACTTCTGACCAAGAAAATCACATCATATATGTCAGACTTCAGACTGACTGGGTTTGGATTAGACCTTATTTCTTTAAAACAAGAAGTAAATTGCAGAGGAAATATCACAACTATGTCATCCTCGACTTTATACACAGGCCAACAACCCAGCGTGCCAAACCGCTTCCAGTACCTGCCTTTCTGAATTATCCGTCTGCTTCCATGAGTCACTGACTCGTCAAAGGGTCACAAAGATGATCCGAGGGCTGGAGCACCTCTCCTATGAGGACAGGCTGAGAGAGTTGGGGTTGTTCAGCCTGGAGAAGAGAAGGCTCCAGGGAGACCTTATAGCGACCTTCAGTACCTAAAGGGGGCCTACAGGAGAGATGGGGAGGGGCTGTTCGCAAGAACATGTATCAATAGGACAAGAGGCAATAGCTTTAAACCAGAGCAGGGTAGGTTTACACTAGACATTAGGAAGAAGTTCTTTCCAATGAGGGTGGTGAGACACTGGAACAGGTTGCCCAGAGAGGTGGTGGAGGCCCCATCCCTGGAGACATTCAAGGTCAGGCTGGATGAGGCTCTGAGCAACCTGATCTAGTTGAAGATGTCCCTATTACTGCAGGGGAGTTGGACTAGGTGACCTTTAAGGGTCCCTTACAACCCAACACATTCTATGATTCTATGACTTGACTGCACAGGCAACTATCCCAACTACTAGTAGTGCTGCTGCAGCTCTTCAACAAAATATGAGGACCCAGGTCCTGAGAGCTGAATTTGAGTTATCAGCACCTTATCTCATGAGAAGGTCTTGTGTCACATGTGTATACCAATACTTACACTACGCTTAGTGAGGCTGACTGCTCATGCAGTACCGTCCTGTGCAATGTAGTGTAAAATAGCAGAATCTGGTCTAACAAAGACTAGGAAACATTCTCCTTAAGAAAATTAAAATCAGAGGGCAGTGAATGATTAATTTACAAATCATCCGACATTAAACATAGTTGAATTGTTAAGGTGGAGAATTTTTGGTAGGGAAAAGAGTGAATTTGTTTCTTATGGCCTACTTTCTAGTATTTGGGGGAAATTAATTTCAAGTGTTGGCTTTTCTGCAATTACTTAGCACGAGTTACATGTCTTTTTGTGCCTGAGAAATAGTATAACTACCTCCAATTATACTTAAGTATAATTGGTTATAATTTTTTTATTCCTTTATAGATCCAACTTCATATGCTGTGCAATTTGTGAGGTAGCAACTGTAAAGCTGGTTTACGACCCTGTTGTGTAAGTCATGAGCAGTGTCAAGGATGTAAAAACCACAAAAAAGTTTGCCTCCCCAGAAACTGCAGCACAGTCCTGACATATGACCCCAACAGGGAAGGCCCTCACATAAAGTTGTGCGCAAATATCTCTCCCTCCTTCTTGGATCTCTTAATGGCTAGAGAGGACACAATCAGAGAAAAGCAATTGTGCTCAAAAGAGCAAGATTGTAAGCCCAAGAAATCTGGTTAATGGACCATGCACCTGACCATGCTGGCTGAAGCCCAAATACAGCTCTTTCAGGATACTCAGCCTGGCTAGTCAAAAAAAAGGGAGAAATAGCAATCTGAGAATTTGTTTGCTATTGCACTCAGGGCAGCTGTTTCATTCCTTTGTAAGTCCATTAACACAACGGACAAATTCTGCTGTTAAAAATCTCAGTGAGAAAGCTGAGGGCTCAGGCTGAGTGCAGGAGATGGCCACTGTCCCCATTTCATACACATTATGATAAAAACCTTTTCATGGTCACTTTTTTATCTTAGTTACCTAACAGTGCTTAAAAAGAAAGAAATACAATGCTTGAATCATTACAACAGGATCTGTGTCGAGCCTTGGTTCAGACTTCCCTGAACTGTTCTGGCTCCTCCATCTCCGCTCCTCTTCCCCGTAAACCAGCGATCTCCAGCACTGAGTTAACTCCTAATTTGATGTTTTGATAGGGTAGATCTGAGGATTGCCGCAGGCACAGACATGCCAATAAAATGAAACAAAACAGCTCTGGAAGAATAATGAAGTGGTCACCCAATGGTTTCTACTTTTTCCAAAATTTCTGTAGGCAGGGTGCTCACTTTCTGCACAAACTCTTCCCAGGCCTGTCTTAACCTGCACCCCCATGAGCTTTGCTGTCTCACCACAAGCTTACTCCTCTTTTTTATTTCCCAGATTGTTTTTTATGTTCTTACTCATTTTTGTATTTCCTAAAATAATCCTAAGGATTTGCCAACAGGAAACACAGTAAACAGTTCTTTCTAACTATCACAACTGGAATTATATCTCCCATTTTAACTTTTCCTTTGAAAAGAAACCACTTAGTCTAACATCGTTTTAACTAGGTTTTTTAGAATAAAAAATGCAATTATACTTTACATATATGAACTTCAATGCTAAAATTTAGCTTCATCTATTCATAACTGTGTAACAGTCGCTGGGAGACCAAAGATGGTGCTGCTCACAGTAGGTCTTCCTGTTGCTTTTTTTTTTCCCAGCAACCTCCAACAGACCTTTACATACTAACAGCTGCACAGCACTTCTGCTCTTTAATTTGTTTCAGTGGTTGCGTGAGCAGATTGAGGTCAGTATAATGCCCTCAAAATTCCTAGTGGCAAACCGCTGGTGTTAGGTACATTAAATCTGAGCTGGCTGTAGCCCAGAATTTTCCACATAAAAAATCCCGAGCCTGACCCATTTATCCATCTTTGGCACAGGTTGTTCTACACAAAAAGGAAATGTTCACAAAGAAACATGGCAGCAGAAACTCCTTTCATATCTTGCAAGCATTAGACACAGGCAAAGTATCAGGAGTTCAGTCTGGAGAGACCAACTGTAAAATTCATCAAAATAAAGCTTTAAAATACAAAGAAAATATAGACTTCTTATATGAACACTGGCAGCCCAAGTCACTACTGGTTGTCTTGCTACTATCTCCGCTGTATTTCCTAATTATAACAAAACCCTGAAATTAAGCACTGCCAGCCAGCAGCAAAAGTTACACTTTTCACGTTGTGCCTTAGTAGACCAGCAATCACCCTCTAGCTGAAGACAGCTATTTTTAGCTTGATGCTATTTTAGTAACGCTCCTGCTGATTTACCTTCACCCATACGGCCCCTCTGAATGCATAACGTCGCGCAGGGGCAGCAGGCGCTCGGCTTTCGGTGGGCGCGTTCTCTGCCGTGAGTTGCTCGGCCCTGGCTACAAGAGCTCTCGCCTTTTGGCAAGTGCCTAGAGAGAGTGAATCTGCAGGAATGCACAGGCATGAAAGGTATTATTACATTGCTATTTGTTATGCTGATTTTGCTAAGGGCCTGTCAGAATTTCATTATAAGCCATATTTTCAAGGGGCTCATCAATCAGCCGTGAAATGTATTCTGTGCTCTAACTTTCACACAGAGAGTAAGTCCTAGTAACATTATAATTTTGCCAATTTAAACAAAATAAGAAGCAAAGTTTATTAAAAGTCTGTGTACTCATTTTTCAAATACAATCTGAAAGTTTACAGGTATTATTAAAGCACTCCTAGACAGAGTAATGCAAAGCTTCCAGCACTGGCAAATGCTGCGCTTCACTTCCCCTATAATTTCATAACTATCTGAAAATCTAATGAAGCTCAGGAAAGCTTCATACACTTGCCTTAACATGCATGTTTTGGCTGAGGTTTGTGCCCCCCTCCCCCACTTCCCTCTGTCACTGGATCTTCAGTGGCCCTGAAGCTACCAGCTACACCCCAAAACCTCCATGGGGCTGACAGCCCCAAGAGACGTGCCACAACCCCTGGAGGTCTGGGGCGTGCACAGCTCCAGGACTGGCTCCCAGGTAAAAGGGATCAACCTTGGGGAGGGTTAACCAGGCTTTGGCACTCCCTGAGAGCTCCAGCCGGGAATTCACATTACAAGTCATAATCTGAACCAGAAAAGCCCCACTGCCAAAAATGGGACAAAACCCCAGCTCTGAAACGCAGCTTAACTACCGATGAGGCAGATGTAGATCGAGAGCCGTGAGCCGATGCAAATAAACTACCTTCACCCAACTAAGCTACTGCAACTAAACTACCTGTTCTGACAAATGTAAAAGTCAGCCAATAGTCATCTATATCCTGTTACACAACATCTGCTAACCTCAGAAGTAACTGTTTCTGGGCTTTTTTTACTATTTTTTTTTATTTTGTCACCTTGTCCACAGGGACTTGTAGCCAAAAGTATTCTAGTGCGATGAACACAGTCACAAACAGTAATCCTAGCTACTACTTAGATCCCTGGTGGGTTATAAATCAACCATGTAAATATCCTTACAAATATAAGACAACGTTCCTTGCATCCTAAATACTAGCAAGAGTGAGATCTTTCCGTTATTTTCATTTCATTCAGCTAACACATACTAACAATTTGTAACCATAAAGCATCCTCCTGACACTCTTTGTTTTTGCATCACAGCGAAGCATTAAAAGATCAACCCCTAAAAGCTTAACAACAAAAAAGGCCAAGTGCAACCTATATGCGCTGAAACTAATGACTTTCAAGAGAATCTACTTATCCACCACATCAGTCTGGCAATCTAATGCATGAACTCCCAGAGTCTTAGTATCTACAGGTTGTGCCATATGGCACTGCAGAGTTAGATTTAAATTTGGTTTCAATACCACAATTATCATCTCTTTAAAGGCACAAATAAATATACAGATAGATACATGAGGAATGTACTGATTTTTAGAAGGTTTACATTAAAAAAATTGCACTTTTCTGAAGCATGACTTACAGCGACCACAGTGCCCTGACAGGATTGTGAAAATTTTCACTATTGCCAGGTATGTTGCTATCACAGGAGATCTACAAATGAGCCTCACAAGAAGGAGAAAAGGCTGACAAGAGTGTTCTATGCATTANAAGAAATACTTGTGAGAACACATTTTATATTCCCTAGTAAAAAGCACTGAAACCCTTGCATGGGCTAGAAAATATGAAATGTATCCCCAATGTACTTCAGAACAAAGACAGCGTCATTGTTGACTGCAGACCTATTTGCTCTCCCCCCATAAAAAATAAAGCCGATGTTCCTCATCCGTCAGCACAGACAACTCCTTACAGCGCTGAACTAGTGGTTCCCGGTCAAGGGACACTTCACATGGCTTTGTAAGGGAGCAGAGGGGATTGGGACACTGATTCCTCACTTCCCCTGGCAATCCAAACTGCAGATCTCTGCTGGTGGAGGAGGCTGGAGCCACCACAGCGCAGTTGTTGCCTCCTGTCCAGACGGGCAGAGACCTCCCAGCAGTGACTGTCACAGCCAGGCTAAACTGTCAGGAGAGGGATGAGAGCTCCAGCCAACAACATTAGCTGATAGTGCAAGGAGCAAATGAGAATCAGAGCTGTCTTTTCCATCCCTTTACTCACTTGACTCTGGGACTCTTGTTTGCTGAGAACAATGAGAAAAAAAAAATGAAAAAGGTCCCCAAACAAGTTAAAGGCTCCACAGAGTAAGAAACCCATTGCTCAAAGCTGCTGGGAGACGCAACACCATTCTCTGAAGTAATGATGTTTTCATCGTGTTAAGTAACAACAGAGGTCCAGCCTCTTGGAACCTTTTTTGTGTGGAGGTCACTCCAAATTAGACTCCTTAAAACCAAAAAGACAAGCATTTGCACATAGATAATTGGAATGATGACCTAATTGCCCATATTATTTAAAACACAAAGCTCTGGCTAAAACCATTGGTGACCCACAAGGCAGTGCCAGCTCCGGGAGCAAAGGGACAGTAGCTCCAAAGCAGGGCACTTCACCTAAAGGAAAAGGTCAGTTGTCCTTGGCAAGCAGGAAAATACCCAAACAGACTTCATGGCTGCTGGCAGGAAAAGTCTCACAGCTGAAATGTTTGCCCTTGCAGACATCAAGGTTGAAATTTCGCATGACTTTCAGCATGACTTGAGTCCCATAAGGGGACCTGGTGGTATGTAGGACACATGAGCCTGGGAGAGTAGCCCAGGGAGTCCAGCTCCAGATGCACCAGGATGCCTCACTGAAAATTTCCTAGGCATATGGACTCAGGCACATGCAGTTTCCACAGCCTAATGAAGGCAGAGGGTCTCTCCCAAGCCCCCAGAAGGGACACTGGTGTCTGACCAGCCATGGTCCTGCACATCTGCCTCTCAACGATGTCCTGAATCCAGCTGCAAGCAAAGTGGCCCCAATCACTTCACTAAATCATGAAGGTTAGGGACCCTTTCCCTCCACCTTTTCAGTAACGGATCAAAAGGCAAAGCAGTGAGCTTGGAAATGGTCAATATTGACTCAGTTCCCACCTTGGTCCTACGACCTCCCTTCACAGAGTAGGGCTTTTTCCACTCACTTACAAGCTAAAACCTTCCATTGAACCCTGGGACCGTGCACCAGCCAGACGGAGGAGTCAGAGAAAAAAATCAACAAGGAAAAACATAGCAGATAGACAAGTGATCAGCGTTTTAATCCTTGATTCTTCCATGGGGCTGGAGTCCATGTGTCTCTGCACAGGCACCTGTTACAGCCCACAGATTTCAGGATGTCACATCATGTGATACGCAGCAGAGAGCTGAGCTCCAGCTCCTCCTAGCCCCAGATGGCTCCACCAAAAGCCACCTTCCGTATTTCAGCTCTCTCCATCCGCTACCTCATGCTTACGGAGATAATGAGCATATCCACAGCCCAGACTGAACAGCCTCCAACCCAAATTCAGTCCTGCAGATGGAGATCAGGTATCTCTGAGCCACACTCACCAGCACATCTTGCTGTGACCGAGGTTACAAGCTTGGGCTATGTGAAAGCGGAGTCCAAACTTGGGACAGGTATCCCCCAGACACCTGAAATGGTATTGGAAACCACAAGGAAGAGACACATGTGACCCCTGCTTGACCAGCTCAGTCTCCCCAGGAGAGGAGCTACTCCTAGGGCTGGAAGCTGCATGGCTAGCTCAATTCTTCCATTTGCTGAGCTACGAAATCTCCATACTAGTTCATTCAGACAGGGAAGTACCGACAACGTAACATCCTTTTCAGACTCAGTTTTGCTTTGGAAATGACACTTACTGTAAAATTAGCAAACTGAAAAATCCCTAATGTTAGTTGACGGTTTTTATAGAGGATGAGCATTGCTTTCACTCTATTGTTTTAAGAGAATAAACATTTCTAATAATTGTACAGGACCAAAGTGGCAACACTCCCAAATGCTATCAGACATGTCCCTCTGATTTAAATGCACTTCAAATAGTTCTAAATTTTCAGTCTTCTGGAGATGTTGTTTTCCCTCTAAATTTTGGCAATCTTACAAATTTTAGGGAAGTTTCCCAGTACCTCACATGCTGTCACAGCATCTTCAAGCCATCTTTACAGCTCTTCCATCATATTTTGTGTAAAGAAAAACTTTTAGCTCATCATTGCAACAGCTGCTAATGAAGATCTCTAGGCTTTCTTCTAATTGATAAAGAGAGAATGACAAATATTTTAAGTAGCCATTAAACTATGCTAAATAAATGGTGATTTACACAGAATTTCTATAGGAGCATACAGCACATCCACTTTAATATCAAGTGAGTTAATTGTGATCAATGATACTACAGCGGAAGGCAAATGAATTCTTAATGACAAACTTTGCATGTTACAAAAATAGAAGCTAACAAGAAACCTCTTTGCTGCATTTTTCAGATTACATCATTAGTAACTACTACCAAATTGAAAAAATTAAAAGGAGAACATGACTATCTAAAAGACTTATAGATCATTTGCAACATAATAGGATTAGGAAAAAAGGATAAGTTTTTTTCAACTTTCATTTTTTCCTCTACGTTATTGTAAATTTATCTTAACAGGTGTTATATTAATTAAAAAGTTATCATCACAGAGTTCGGGGTTATTTTTTTAACCACTGAATATGAGACTGGAGACTTTATGGGTGTCCTTGTCTCACTTTTACAACCTCTTTTGTTTGACTTGTAGGTTTTAATGTGCATCATAACACCTCTCAGCCAGCAGTAAGAAATTCTCTGGGGAACACTTGCAGAAAATAGGACATTGAGTCCATAATTAAAGTAATCTCTTCCCAGGCAGATGCTTCAGTTGGCTCTGTTATCACATATTACAAAAGGCATCTTGAGGCCTATAAAATGTGTGGCAAATGGCTTTGGAGATGAGAAACAGCAATTTTTCATCTAATTTTGATCCATAGACATGTAAGTACTGTATTGCCACTTTTTGGTATGGAGCCAAATAACTATTGTGGTTGTTGAAATAAGCTTGGCAGTAACCAAAATTAAAGAGTACTCCAGCTTTTATCCTCAGTCAGGAAAGCCTTTTTCTAACCATCTTTGCACTTAGCAAATAAGCATGCCATCTCAAATATGCGAGTTAATGCCTACATCTGGATTTAGAAGAAAGGCTTTGTGCAGCTTAACTCACCATACATATTCTCTCGTTATTTGCTTGTTAAAACCATCGTTCAAATTATGGCCCTAACATCTTCACTGCTTTGCAAAACAGTATGTGATATTGATTGGAAGCGTTTCTACTGTTTATCATCTGTATTTTGGGACGTTTAGGACATTGCTCTTTGAATGTGTAAGTAGGTTCTGCAAAGTAATTTGTTCATATCACTTTGCATAAACATGAATGCTGATAGGAGCTGGGTGAGTTTATGGAGCAAGGTTTTGGTTCCCGACTGCAACTGATGTGTCGTATGTGGGCAAAATTTGACCTCAAACCAGCAGAGTACTGAAAAAAAAAAAGACAGAGAGATTGACTTTCTTCCGTTATTCGTTTCTTCAAACCTGCTATTTTAAACCCTTTGCTACTTGGGTGGGAAATCATAGAGATTTCTGGAGAGCTGCTTACTGTTTAAGACTTTAAAAATGCATTTTTCATGGAAAATGTCGCAAGTAAATGTACATTACTACGTGGGCTAAACAGCTTACGTTAAGCTAAGAGGGATATTTAGAAGGCTGTAAGAGAAAATGCTATATTTGTTACATTTCTAATAGGAACTAAAAGATCAAAGACACTGGAGAGCGATAGGGAAAACAATGCCATGTCAGGAAAACCCTATTTCATAATGTTACAGTGGTACTGTATCTGTAAAATAGATGTTAGGAGAACAGCCATTAATCATCAACAAGAGCCAGAAAATAGCATGTGAAATACTTCAATAATTTGTTCTTAAAATAAAATGTATTGTTATTTGAATTAGTGTAGGATCTCCAAGCCTTCTCCTAGGTGACAACTCTTCTGTATCACAATGGAGTGGAACAGAACTCTCACTGAGAGCTGCCATGATGATGACCCAGTCATTAGGATACCATGATGGCATCCAGCGTGACATCATCACTATGTCATTATTATGAGAGGAAGTGCCATCCTGATACTTGTCCGAGACTCCTGCTCCCGTGACTGAGCTGCTGCCCACCAGGAATTGCTGAGCAGCCAATGTGGGACAGTTGGCTGGACCAAAATTACCTGCTGTGGTGCTGTCCCTGCCCCGAATGGATCACAGGGCCACCAATAGGTCACAGACACAGCCCAAGTAATCACACCCAGTAAAGCGCAAGCAATGTAACATGTTAATACAGCCATCCTGGCCTTTTAACAGGGCTGTTATGGCAGATACGATGACTTGGGAAATGGATGCACGACTTACTAATTCTGAAAGTTTATGCCACGCATCTCTCTTTAAGATTACCCTTCTACTTCCACGCTGGACAGAAGTTTCCAGTGCGCTGTTGCACAGGCTAGCAACTGACACATGTCAAAATGTGATGGCTCTCTCTTTGCACAGATGGACCCCATGCGGGCTACTGCCCGAAAGGACCACACTGCCATGGTGGAGGAGGGAGGGCGCTCACCTGGGGGTAGCTGTGTGCACCTGATGATGCTGATGACGGTGCCACTTATCAACGGGCCTTTTCAAAATGGGTATACTACTCCAGGCCATAAGAGAAAAGGGGCCAAGACAGATGTACCGAACTGGATTCAGGAATGAGTCTCCCATTAAGGAATGACTCACATTTTTCCAGGGGACAAATAGTGCAAGACAGTGGAGAAAAAGGGAGAGAGCTATTAAAAGATTCTGGTTTAAAACTCTCTAATGTCAAGAACGGAAGAAAAACAAAGGAATTATTATTAACTATTTCATTTACCTCTCTATATTTTCTCTTTTACCTGCCAAAGAATTATTGGGTTAGAAACCTCTGCAAGCTGTGGAGCTCTCTTGACCTCAGGGGTCTTGGCTGTGGAGGACAGTTCATGAACGTATGCAGAGCACAACAGGATCATATACAGACCACTGCATACAAGCAATGTTTGTACTCTGAATGACATAAAAAGAATTAGCGGTCATTTGTGAATACTGTAAAACAATCAGATAAAGACAGATACTCTCAAATATTTTCCTAGCGCAATTCCATTCTGATGACATTCGTATGAGGTTATAGAAAGATTATTATATTTTATTATTTATTCTGTAATGTTATATATATAACACTATTATAATACTTTATAATTTGGAATTATAAACATATTGATTTATATTTCATTCTATATCCACAGATAAGAATTATCTAAATATTAATAATAGATTTGAGTTTCACAAACAGTTTGAGTTTCTCAAACTGGGAAGGGAGGGATACACCCTATTGTTAACTACAGTTAAAACAATATTTATGAGAGGTGCTTTAGAGTTCACTCTGTCAGCTAATTTGAGGTCATTCTCATTCTGAATACTCAAATCCAAATTTTCCCAACATGAGAGCAGCAAAAGATGATCCAATGTTTTTCATATCTTCAAGTATAAGGTTTGTTTCTTTTTTTTTTAAACTTTTGCTAGAATGAGATGTCAGGAGACCATCGGAGCACAGAAAAAGGGAGAATTTTTTTGGTCTTATTGGATTTTCACTTTCATCATATCCAAGTTTTTACATTTTATACACTTACATAAAGTCTTGTTAAATATTACTGCATGTCTTCATAACACTTTGTAGATCATTCTACTGAAGTTCATCCAAACAAACAAGGCAAGAAAAGTAAGTTAACTTGTGTGAACTGAGAATGTGGACAGAGCATCCTTATATGTCCTTGGCTGCGTACAGAAACACAGCAAAATTTCAAACAAGTAATCTGAAGGCATGAATTTTAAAAAATACAATAAGTGTTGTCTGTGCCTTTGATGACAGCATGGACACGCATGATTGCTCTGCTGGATCAAGGCCAGTGCTCAGCATCCTGCAGTATTGAGCTCTTCACAAAGTTATTTAGTAATAGTCCCTTGCACGAAGACAAGTGCTTCCCAAAGAAGTATACAGACAATACACTTATCTCAAACCCATTCATGCACTGGACACTTGTTGTATTATCCACTTGAGAGACAGCATTGAAACGATCAGACTCTCTCTGTCAACCAGGGGGAAATTCTGGAGCTACAAAGGGCTTCCACACAGACACAGTGTCCGGTTGTATGGGCTTGTCTGCAGTACTGAAATTTAACTACCTAAACCATCTCTTATGATTGTCCTCTGCCTTTGCCTGTACTTGTGTTCTTATGCATGATGTGTTTACCCCACGGTTCCATGTATTTTACTGCTTACTATTCATATAACCAATATTTACAAAAGAATTCACAAAACCTCTTTCGTGCCTATTTCATTAAGCATATTTCTTCTAGGTTCTCATTTTGAAAGGTTTGTTATCAACCAATTATTAGCATCAAAAGATATTCCATTCAATTCCTCTCTTACACAGGAAAACCTCCTAGTGGAAGCAAACTGTTGGAGTCCGTGTAATATATTTTACAGTCTAGTCATGTTTTCAAAATTAAGCCATCTTGGGAACAGGGGAAGACAAAGCACCTCTTTGAATGAAACAAAGATTTATGTTGTTGATGAACTAAAATATGCTCTGAAAAATAACCCTGAGGTTATTTATATGAGAGAGAAAAACAAAGTTCAAGAGAGAATTTTAAACAAAACTAATGCTAACTGTACTGTGGATTGTGAATTGATGGTCTCATGCACAAAAGAATAATGATACATTGCTCAGAAAGGGAAGAAAGTAAAACTTAATTGCTGCTTCTGGAATTGCCAAATGAACATTTGTAAGAAGGAAAGTAATTCTCACAGCGATTGTTTTATTATTGACATAATACCAGTAGAAAATGACTGAATTTCATTTTATTTCATGCAGGAGGTGCCAGAGTCCTATATGGAAGCACGCCAAAATCTTAACAGAGTAGCTAAAGGCTATATTGAACTGCCTTCTGCTAACATACATTACAAGTACACAATATATTAAATTTGTATCATACGAAGAAAAGAAACCATCCTAATATTGTATCATCTTGCAGTATCTATTCTGGCATTACACAACGTTGATGAAAGTAGCATTTTATGCTTTTTGCTCATCTTTTGATTTAAGTCCAACTAACTTATCACTAGCATTTTCATGTCCTTTTATTTATAATAAATGTTCACATACCCATTCTTCCTAGCTTTGTTGGTTCTGCTTTTCTTGTGCCTACACAGCATGAGGAGCCTAAAATAGCAAATGGCCAGTTGCCTGCAAACTTAGAGAAAATGTTAAAAAATGAACATTCCTCTCATTAAAGTGGGCTTTCAGGAGGAGTACCAGACATCTAAGAGAGTATTAGAGAACAGACTTTACCTCCAAGGAAAAAGGGAAAAAAATTGCAAGATTTTACGAACTTCACAAAGTTGCCGTTTTTATTCATATCCTTCAGAAGATTTCAACTGTTGAGCAGCCCACTCATAGGAAATTCTTGACACAGACAAAGCTACTGTTGATGGTGGTGGGGATGAAAAATTAATTTTGATTATTTGGCACAAAGTGCTTATATTTAGGCAGCTGAGCCTGTCTGGGTGGGATTCAGATTCCAAAAAGCTTAAAATAGGTGCATATATAAAGTTCTACATGGGAATTAGGTAGCTAGTGATCCGTTTTGGTCAGTGGAGACCCAGAGTTTTATTCAGCTGCCTAAATATATCTTAAATAATTTGGAATCTTCTAAGGAAACTGGTAGAGCTACAGAGATCTTCTAGACCTGCAGGTATCTCTCTCTAGATGCAGAACTGAATTCCAGGCCCTAGATGTCTATGGAACCTGACTGTACCCCCATTAACTCTCAAGGGAGTTACAGAGACATAGCTCACACATAAATACACAACTGGAGATAATCTGCATATCCTATCTCCAGTTAGAACCAACTTAACATCCCTTTGAGGAGTGGAAAATCAGGTGCAACCAGCTTCCATCCTTCCTCACGATTTTCCTCCTTTGCTCTGAACACTTAGGAAAATGCCCCCATCACAGTACACTTTGTGCTACAATCCCCTGCTAACAATGTTTCTGAAAACACTCAGAATTCCTCATTGGTCATCTCTGTTTGCTTTACCACCACACAAAATAGACAACACTAAGACAAAGCTAATAGACAAGCTAAATCGAATTCTGCACAGTCAGTTGAGTCTATGCTGCTTGGGGTCATACTTAGAGGAGCCACAATGATTCCATGCACGGTGTTTGCATTTCACTGGAAAATTAACAAACACAGAAGATGAAGGAGGTAATCTGGGCACCACATCAAAATAGGACATGAGAGCAGAGCCAAGATCTGAATCAAATACTGGCTCGTGATTTTCAGAATGTTACACATAATGCTGATTGACAGTACAACAATGCCTCTACCCAGGGAAGTGGAAAACTAAGCAAAGGAGTAATTTTTCTTCATAGTTCCACTAAACTGGCACACCAACAAGGAACAATTACTGATGATTTATTTTTTTCCACAAGGCATAAGTTATTAGCAATATAGAAAAATAAAACAACGGCAACACTGGGCAAGTGTCAGAACTGCCCTGATTGTAAACAAGGGCTCTATCTCATTTGGTGCCTGCACAACCCTTGTCTCAAACAGAGTCCACACTAGCAATAAAAAAAGAGTGGTAAGAAATACCCTGCTTCAGCCTTACCTGGCCACAAAGAGCAGGAAGAGAAGGGCAGCACTTAACTGAAAAGCAGGGACCTGGTGCTTCACAGAACCCCAAAGCCAAGGCTGTCTATACATTAATACTTCCATGTGCATTATGACACACTTTTCAACCGACTGCACAGATTGCAAATCACAGCACTAACTAGGATGCTACAAACAATAATATGTTTCGTTGCACAATTCTGTTTCATCATAAGGACACGAGGGAAAAACACTTATATGACTATATAATTAAGAGTTCAGTGATTATATATAAATACAAGCAACCTAAGCGACCTTAGTTACCATATTTGCTATTTTCTGTTTACTTTCCAGTTTTAATATTTGTGTGTATTATCATTGTGAATAGAATAAATATAATTGTGTACCTAATCTTGAAGATAATCCTCTGTATTGCTTTCAAATAAATAAAAAACCCCAGTAAACAGTATCTTAAATGACAGTTTAGCAAAGTGGTTTACCAGGGGAATGTGGTTCCTTCAGACAATATAGCCCTTTCCCACCATGGCTAGAGGACTAATATAGCAAACCATGTAATCTTCTTGGATGTTTATTCAATATTTCAGTAATTATTATCATAGGTTTTCTATAAATGCTTTAAATAGGTAACCAAGCCTCTCAATCACAGACTTCATGTTTTCTAGTGTTTGTACAGCATGATATTTCAAGTTCATACATTAACACAGTTGTCTGTTCCTAGAAACAAGCCTAAAGACATGGGCATGAAACGACCAGTTCTGGAACAGGGTACTTCAAATTTCCCAGAAAGAAGTTCTATCATTGGGTGATTATGGGAAAAGGCATACTCTCAGAGAAAAACAAATCTCCTTTCTTGAAAGTTTCTTTCCAGTTTCTTTCAGTAGTTCAGCTGTCTGCCTCAGCATTCAGTCCTAAACCTTTTCCAGGAGCTGTGCTAAGAACCAGTTGCTCCTGCTTCAGGAGCAGTGATGTGCCGGTGTCCTGCCTCAGCAACCACCTCTGTCTTTAGACGGGGACACCACCACGGCTGTTCCTGTTTCCTTTTAGCAATTTGCACCATAAGCTGTGCTAATCGGGTGTCAAATAATACATGATTGGGCCTTTTAGTACTTTCAAAGACTTGCCAATATACAGAATTTTAACATCAGTTGTGATGGGTCACATCTCTTACAGGGGTTACCAGACACTGCCTACAGACTCGGGCAGACAGCATGACAAAAGTCCAGTCCACTGTTAATAGATGTTTATAGTGAATATACACATAGACACAATCATAATTATAAGATACCTGTTCAATGACTAGCAAAAATGGCTATATAAGAAAAATACTTATTTCCCACAGTAATTTCTATAGCAACCTATTCTACTTAATACAGAAGCTGGAATTTCTGCAATAAACCACGCTGATGGTCAAAACACAATATGCTTTTGCAATTTAGGTCAGCTTCATCACTTTTATAAACTAGTAGGTTAAACCATTTCTAAAACAACAGGCTTAACAACCTAGGATGTAACCCGGTGTGCACCCCGCTTAACAGCCATTATTGTCCCCCACGACAGGCTGAGCTTTAACTAGGCTAGCATGAGTTTAGAGCAGAAATTACAAACACTGAAACCTTGCTGAAGGATTACAGAGATAACATTTTACAAATTTGTACACCGTCAGGGAAATTACTTGTTAGTGTAAAGGAGTTCCTCCTATTTTTTGGTGGTAAAGAGCATTTACAGATCCTGGCATTTGCTTAGGAGGCCTGGTGCTCAGCACCTATCTAAAATAGTCCTAAGTTACTGCTAAGAAAACTATTCTGCAATAAATGATGCATTTTAGCTTTTATTTTCTCAACTCCTCTGGAGTTAAGAAACTCATCTACGGTGAAAAAATACTAAATGCCTACTGGCCTAGGGGAGATTTGCCTGTTGACCTGTGTCCAGTTCCTCCCAAGAATTGTCCAGGGAGAGGTATCAACACTGCAAAAATTGCACACCAAAGCTAGTACTAATTAATAACCTTATTATCCATCCCCAGAGAGGTCAAAGACTAATGAGCTGATCTGAATGACAGATGTATTGGCAACAAACAACACAGAAAGCTCTTACCTATATTGCACTGTTGCCAGAGTCTATAAATTCTGCTACCTTTTGTAAATATTTTTAATTAATATTAAACTTAAATAAAAACAATTTTAATTTAATTCATATTAAATTTAAACTAGAATGGTGATTAGTCTCAAGTGTTCAAAAATCTTGTTTAAGTTAATTATTTGGTATAGAGGAGCAAATGGAGATGCATAAGGTAGAGCCAGCTCTCTGGCAATCCTGAATTCAGAGAACTGGAAAGGCAGGCAGACCAACACCGCACCAAAAAAAGTAGTTTTGTTTACTGCAACTTGTGATTTAGTAAGCAGAGAAAACAACAGCTGAGGCAAGAAAGTGTGGGCAGTTGATTTCACTTAAATGTGAATCAGCAGTTATAGTAGTATTTGTGTTTCTATGGAGCTATTTGCCAGCTCTACTTCATCAATGACAAATGCGAACAAAAAACCCCAATACAAAACCAGGGACAAAAAAATCAGTCACAGAAAAATGAACTGTTTATAAACTGACCTCAAAACTCTCAATGGAGACTCTCATATAAATAACTACATTCACAGTCACTGTGCGAGCTAGGACCAAAAATTATTTCTTGCCCGCCAAGAAAAGCAAAAATCTGAGGAAGAAAGGGAGTAAGCAAGAGTGTGCAGAGACAATGCACATCTCGTATCTCATTTTTCTCAGGCAGCTCAAAGAAGAAAATTTTGCTGCTACAACTTGAGCAATAAAATAAACTATTTTTAGAGAGGAATTAAAGGAAGGTTAAAATTCTCAGATTTTGCACAGAAAAAAACAGAGTTGACAGGTTTCCTCAAGGTATATACAGCTACTTCATGAGCCTAACTTTTCTGACACAGAATTTAAGTAAAACAGTGACAGTATTTCCTCAAATATTTAATCAAATTTTACGTTTGTCAAATAGTTAATGGGAATCGTAAATATTGTTAATAGCTACTCTGGTACATTGTAGAAGTTAATGAGAAGCAAATACATTCTCAGAAGTTAGTTACTACTCATCAAAACTAATTTTTTTCCCAATT
The DNA here is from genome assembly GCA_013400135.1 of Rhinoptilus africanus. Lineage (NCBI taxonomy): Eukaryota > Metazoa > Chordata > Aves > Charadriiformes > Glareolidae > Rhinoptilus > Rhinoptilus africanus. The sequence continues at coordinate 129,328 of VXBO01009740.1, forward strand.
TACTGTTAGACGTTTAGAAGAAAGAGAGCTAGAAATAAAAATGTCTTGACATTGTCACTGCAGCTAATAACTAACGTAGTGTAACACTATAAGCAAAAAACCGTGCATTATGTAGGAAAAGGGAAATATCAAAACCACAGATCAATCAATCAACAGATACCATGTTCACCATCAGCAACTTATGCTCTCACAGAAGTCACTCACTCACTTTTTTTGACATGTTAAACAGTAAGCCAACTTGATTATGCGGAGCACTTACCTGCAGCTTCCCAGTATAGACAGACAGGGAAAAAACCTCAGAGCATGATTTGTTTTGACAATCAGGACAGTCACAGGAACACGGAAAAGGTTTCACACACTGAAATGCCGCAACTGTTCACTTATCTAATTAGGGAGCAGTCTGACTTTTTTTCTATGAACGGGTCAGACTTGAAATATTTTTTACTTTCAATTCCACTCTATGTGTATTTTCTCTCTCAAATCTCATCTACCAAAATTTTGGGGCAAATAATTAGAAATTACTTAAAGGTAAAATACAGTAATATGTATTTGAATAATTCATGTTAAGCCATGTATTTTGGTGGCACTTTATACATACTAAATCACCAAATAATGACATAGGTCTTTAAAACAAACTACCAAAAAACCCTGTAAGAATGACCTCTTTGTTTTTTGCAGGTTGTAAACTAGCTGAATTAAGCAAAAATTACAAGTGTTTATTATTAGGAACAGTTATGACTACTCTTGAATGCTTGTATTTTACGTTGATGGTTACAACCTGAATAATACTTCAGTGTGATGTTCTAACTCTTATCAAATGCAAAAGTCAAAAAAAATAGGTCAGTGCAAATGTGCTGTATACTTAAAGGATCAATGATATGATTAATAACTAGGAGGAATAAATTTCTATTGAAATGCTGGACTTGACACACTTGTACACTATTTTTCTGATGGCATGCTACATTACAAAACACATCTACTTCCTACATGCTTTGAAATATGAAGTCCTAATATGCACAGAAACTCTTCAACCAGGAAGAACTTGATATTCCTACTTCTTATTAAAGTCTACACTTTGCAGGACTGACTCCTCGATCCAGACATAAGGTCCTAGTGCAAGCAGGTAGATCATTTCATTATCTCCAAAGTGATTATCTCCTCATAGGCACTGCGTGAATACGTACATGAAGTTGACGCAGCCCGTCCCCGCAGGTGGAGCAATCCAAACAAAACTGAGGTTTGTCGTTGGGAGATGGCTCACGTGTGATGCAACCACGCTGCACATAAACTGGTTTCCAAACTGGTGGTCAGACATAATTCCTACGAGAAAGACACGGGGGAGATAAAGAGTAACACATGGGTAATGGCTCATTGCAAGGTGCTAACAGACCGAGAAATACATCTGCCATGTGTGTCATCATGGCAACACGGAGTGAAAAAAAAACCAACAAGAGCATGCCACTGAGTAATTAGAATTAATGCCAGTGAAAACACTGGAGCTGGCCTTTGCCTGAGCCAAGGCTGACTTTGTATTTACTAGAAGGTTCTCTGTATTTACTACTGCTGTTCTCCATGAGACCAATATCAGAGGAATTATTTGCATTCTTAAAGCAGGAGCTGGATCGCAGCTGCTGTAAGTCAGTGTTATTCCACTATCTGATTTACACACATTAGAGGCCTAAAAGAAAATAGAACTTGAAGGAAAAAATGCTGTGTTTTAATAAGCAAAATGAAGCTTTTAGAGAAAGGTGGTTATCTTTTAGTAGACAGGCATGTCTATTTGGAAAAAAGCAGGTGAGCTTTGGATTCATGAACTCTTCTTCTGATCTGAAATAAAAGGAGCAACCTTCAGCAGTTCTACTAGTATACATTCCTTTGATTTATTTGTTTTTTAATCAGCCTCTAACACATGGATGAATGTAAATGTCATCTATTAATCCCTCCCTCTGGAATTCACTGTAGTTCATTGTTAGACAAAAGAACCGCGTTTTTTAACAAAAACCCAATATCAGACAGCAACCTTCTTCCCCTCAGAGCCCCTCTGTAGTTTCCTATAAATTAGTGCAAACTTGGTTGTTTGTTTAACACCATTTGGCTTAAAGTAAGGCAATCTTACTTGAGTGGATTACTACACCTTTAATCCTAGTACATTAAACAGTTAACTGTTGAAACTATCCTTTTGAATGCACTTATCAGAAGGAAATGCCTTGTTCCAGGTTACTTCAAATATTGAACTTTCAGTTCAGAAAATAGTGACATGGGCTGAGACATCGCTAATAGGATCCAAAGGAAAAGCGAATGGTAGCAGCCACCTCCATGCTCGACAAGGTCGCTGTTAGCTGATAGCTGATTGTATCTCAGAAGGTTTATAGTGGCTGGTATTTCTTATATTTACTTGTTTCAGTTCAAACAACAACAGGGAAATAAGCCCCACCTCTGCCTCTCAGAATCCTCTACAGCTTTTCTTCATGGCAATTCTGTAAAGCGAACCCGGCAATTCCTCGTAACCCTGCACAGGTCCAGAGGTGGAAGGAGTTTGCAAGGGAGAGATTTCCACCAAGAAGGGGTTGAATCCATCCTAACGCAAACTCACTGCTCCAGCTGGTGCCTCTCCAGGGACTGCTCTGCAGTGTGGGGCAGGGAGGGGGGCTGTCTCACCAGCAAAACATTCAGCGTTTTATAGATCAACATCTGAAATCTCATTCAGGTACTGCTGAAATCACAGACTATAGCTCAGGGTTATGGATGTTGTTTATCCCGAGGGCTATTAAATTCTAAACCAGCTTCAATTTTTGGGGGGGAGAAATGAAGCCACAGTGAGCTTAAGTAATCTGTCGCAGGAATGACAGGAGGCAGTGGGTGATGCAGTGATGCCTGTATCTTTTACAAACGACCACAACCTTCTCACTCGGGGTTTTTCAATTAGTTCCCCACTGAAGCATACACGAGGTCTTCCATCATTTACACAGTTACACCCTTCAGCTCAAATCCCCAGGTGATGCTAAAGCCTGTTGGGTCAGGATGGCCACAGAGAAGGCTCAGGCTCCCCTGGAGCCTCTTTTCTGGAGAGCAGCAGTAGGGAAATCCAGGGAGATGGTGTTTTACTGACTGTTTATTGCAAGACACTAGATGCAGACGAGGTTTGGCCACCTCCTGCTACGTTGTACTGGCATTTTAAGCCTTTACGTGCCTTCCTTGGTTAATTGGGAGGAGCGGTGTTAACATCCTCAAAGAAGTCCACTTGACTTATGCTTATAGATACTTAAAGGGTGGGTGTCAGGAGGATGGGACCATGCTCTTTTCAGTGGTGCCCAGCAACAGGACAAGAGGTAATGGGCACAAACTTGAAGACAGCAAACAAACTTGTTCCATCTAACATGAAGAGGAACTTCTTTACTTTGAGGGTGGCAGAGCCCTGGAACAGGCTGCCCAGAGAGGTGGTGGAGTCTCCATCTCTGGAAACATTCACCAGAACATGTTCGCCTGGACACGTTCCTGGGCAACCTGCTCTAAGGTGGCCCTGCTCTGGCAGGGGCTTGGACTAGCTTATCTCCAGAGGGCCCTTCCAACCCCTACCATTCTGTGATTCTGTGACTGGTGCCCAGGTTCACTGCCCTGGTCTCACTCCTGAAGTCTATCCAGAGGTATTCTGCCAAGACAGATGTGTTCAAAAATATGCCCAAGAGGTCCCTCGCAGGGCAGGTGGTATTTAGGCAACCTTTGCTTTGCTGAGGGTAAAAGGTGGTAACTCTCCTTCTTTCCCAAAGCTGTGGGTCTTGTCCCTCTCTCTTTGAAATCTGTGCTAAAGCCAGTGACTTCAGTGATGTGGGACGGGGTCTCTGGGATGGATGCAGAGCACCAGCTCTCATCTATCATCACTTCTGGCGGTACAATGGGAAACAGCCAGCTACAGACCGTAGCAGGTTAATGAAATAACAATCACTGTCAAGGGAGAAACAGGAACAGCCCTTCAGTTCGAAGAAATCTCCCTTTCTCCAGAGCCAGCCAAATACAAGGGAGGACAAAGACTGCCCTAACCACATCCCCCAGCCCGGGGACAGGCACATCAGCTTGGGAAATGTGACCACTTCCCTCCTTGGCAGCAACTTGTGAGTTAATGAATTCCCTAGGTTTCAGGCAGTAGACTGCAAAAATGTGTCTAACACATCAAACACATACAACATCTGTGGAGAATTTATTTTTCCTTTGATTTACAGTTTAAAAAAAGAACAACTTTGCAGTGACTAGAATAAATTCTAAACAATGAAAAAACAACTCATTCAATTTTTTTGCAGAAAAAAGTCAATGAATTGCACAGAGAATATTCAAAATTCCAATTTTATCTTTGTATCACCATTTTATCTTTATAGTTTACTAATAATTTACTGTGATAATTTATACAGAAAGAACAATGTCTCCCCATCTGCTGGACCTTTACTGGGTACATCAAATACAGTCTGGAGTTCTGAGTCTTCAGACACATTTCACAAAAATTAAATACTGAAACCTCAGTGAGTGACAGAGTGATATTAAAAAAAAAAAAAAACCCAAAACTTTTTAAAGCTTAAACCCCAAAGTTCCTGATGAAAAGATGAACATAAAAATAATAAAAATGCCAAAAATGGAGCAATGCAATTGATACTAAGAACTCCCTAAATTAAGGATAAAGAATGTTATTTCCACGTCTTGCTTCCAGTCTTTTTGCAGTCCCCTGCTATGGAAGGCAACTCCTCCCTTCTCCTCCATCCTCTCTCCAGCCTGGCAAGCTGCTTCCTACACTGAATGTTTGCCCCATAACAAATACAAGGATAAATGGTAAAAAACATTCTGCTGATGCAAAAAAAAAAAAAATTAATACAAGACAACCCTGATTATACAGCAGCTTTCAGAACACAACTGTATCCTGTACGTACCTCAGACAGCTTCAAAAACAGAGCATGCCATCTTTTAAGGTGCTCAGCTCAGGTCAGCATTGACCTATGGGCATCCCCTGGCACATCCTGTTGATCAGTGCAACTATATTCATTCAAGTCCAGCATTTAAAAAAATAGCAATCCTAAGGTAAAATGTTAAGGTCTGTCTACACAAAACTCTAAAAATGCTTTTGCAAATAATGAAGTGCTTCCACGTTACCTACTTAATACCGAAATGTTCGAAGGTTTGTGACAGCTGCACACCCACAGCTCTAAAATGTGCTACATCCAAAGATGCCGTTAGCGTCTCTCTGAACTCCTTTTCCCTTGTTTTTGACAGCATGCACTCATCATACTGATGTGTTTCAGACATCTACACTTTCCAGATTCTTCATCCCCTAAAATTTCTGAGGCTTTAGAAGTCTCAGTATAATCATTTCAATCCCAGACATGGTTTGTACCTGCCAGCAGCACCGCTAGGAGAGGAACTCGACGGGCTCAGTCCCTCTCAAGATGTAACTCAGCAGCTGCTTTTATTGTGTAAACTTTTAAAAAGGTGCTTAGCCCTATTCAATGCACTGTCTATGAACACTGAGTCAAAGAACTTTTATGTGAAGAGATTTCAAGAGAGAGAGATTAAATACAAGAAATGCAGGGATAGAGAAAAATTACTGAATGGAAAATCTTAGGTAAAGTCAGACAACTAATGCATAGCTTCAATCTATACATGTGGAAAGTTGTTTTATTGATAATCATAAGCACTAGTAAGGATGTAGCAGGTAATGGAGGGAAAGAGTTTCCCTCTTTTATATGGTGGCACGCAGGAAGGTGAACAAGATAAGAAGATGCTGTTTTAAGTGGTCCATAAATGGCCAAGCCCAAGCGCAGTTCCTGAACTCATTACTTTCACCTTGGTGCGTAGCTTCCCCAAAATGGGACAAAGAGAGATGCAGTAAGATTCCCATGCTTTTCTACTTTCTAAGTCTGAGAAATGTGGATCTGTAATAGTCCTGACATACATGTTGTAACTACATAATGCTCCTTATTAGAACATTATGTGTCTCCCTTACATATCCTCCTTAGAGAACAGTTTCCTAAACCAGAACTTTATGAAAGTAACTCATCTGCATGTCAAGGTCCTTGGCAAATCCTTCATGAGGTTACGTCTCAATAGATTTTCTGGTACTGAATCAGAGGGTAGGTAGTCTGCCATTTCCTATCTATTATAGGAACTGAGTATGACAGTAAAGGAGAGGGTTAATATTAAATACAGGTGTAGAATGAATGACTACATTTTGATTTTGCTGCCTCTAAACTGATTATCTGCTACATGCTTCCATTTTCAAAGTTATGCATAAGAGTGACAGCAAAATGCCAAGCATAAAATATTGATGAAATACCAAGAAAATAAAGCTGTAAGCGCCAATTCACTCTGGGATCTTTGGGAAAGTAATCATTCCTGATTGGTAGATAATCATAGAATCATAGAATCATAGAATCATAGGGTTGGAAGGGACCTCGAAGATCATCTAGTCCAACCCCCCTGCCAGAGCAGGGCCACCTAGAGCACATCACCCAGGAATGCATCCAGGCGGGTTTTGAATGTCTCCAGTGNGTTAGTCAAACATGACTTACCCTTGGTAAAACCATGTTGACTACTCTTGATGACCCCCATGTCCTTGACATGCCTAGAGATAGTGCCAAGGACAAGTTGTTCCATCACCTTACCAGGGATGGAGGTGAGGCTGACCGGTCTATAGTTGCCTGGGTCCTCCTTCTTGCCCTTCTTGTAGACTGGAGTGACATTTGCTATCCTCCAGTCCTCAGGCACCTCTCCTGTTGCCCATGACTTACTGTAGATGATGGAGAGTGGCCTAGCAATGACCTCCACCAGCTCCCTCAGCACCCTTGGATGCATTCCATCTGGACCCATCGATTTATGGATGTCCAGATTACTCAACTGATCCCTAACCCAATCCTCATCTATCATGGTAAACTGAATGAATTTAAGTCAGAAACAGACACCTTCAAATTAGATTTTGCATTATGTAAAAATGAAGTACCTAGTCCTAGGAGCAGCCTTTTCCCATAGGAAACAGAGCTGGGGACCTACGTTCTCCACCCAGCCTCTTGCATCTCGATAGGTGATCCATGAGCCCACAAGCCGAGCGTGGTTCTGCCTAGTGTTACGAACCAGGGAGCGATGCAAACGGGACTGTGCCAGAATATACCTCCCATGCTGAATCCCACCCTGAAGTGGCCAAACCAGAGCCTGCAGCTTCCTTCTCCCACGAAGCACCAGGGACCTGTTCTGAGAGGGGATATAGGACAATTCCTTTTTCTTTTCCAAAATGGAGAGATGCTGGTAGCCACATTTCTTATAATAATCTATCAATTAAAGCAATCACTTTGGCAGAGAGCTTATAATCATAGTCTCTTCTTCCCAGAAGTACATCCTCTCTATGAAGTTGAAGACTGATTGTATGTAGAGTTCACCCCGCTCTCCTGTTACCTCTCCACATCATTTGGGGAGCAACAGAGGCTGTGTCGCAGTTGGGCAGGTGGCTGGCAAGACCTGAATTCACAGAAATCCAAGTGCAGGACTTAAGGAAATTTTTAGCCTAAAATCTATTCACTGAATGAGTACAGACACGAAGTGCATTTCACAGCTGCTGGAGCTGTAGCTTTCAGACCACACTTCAGAGCTAGGTACCTCCCTTTGTCCTGGGTCTGCATGGATGTTTAAGGGACCTTTTTGATCCTTACCTGTAAACACATGTAAAAATGAAATACGTGCTTTTCCTTGAACGCAACAGCAAGTGAAGTAATAGTTTATTTTTAGTTGCTGGAAGAGTATTTGAGCAACATCCTTAAACTGTTATGAACCCTTTTCAGGGCTCTGAAACCTAAGTCTTAAAATTCCATGGAGAGCTAGTGGTAGGAAGAAAAACAATTTTCTTATGTTTAAGAAAAAACATTAGTAATCTGTATCAAAAAGAACTATTGGGAGTAAAGAAACATCTGGACCTGGCAATGATTGTTTGTAAAATATGAATACAAATGTACAATTATGAGCTCAAGCAGTCTGTACTCAAGCAAGTAGCCAGTTAAAGGCAAGTGAATTACCCATGCAAGTCCCTTCCAAAGTAAGTAAAGGTGCAGAATCTGGCCCTAGGCGAACTGCACCCACCTCACTAAAATATGCTGCTGATGATTGATTTTTGGGGGATGATTTCATTCTGCTTCACAGGAAAAACACATCTCGTTTGATAGAATGTAACAGACTGATAAAGCACTTGGTGGCCCTTGTGATCAATTAAGGGTCAGGCGGGTTTGATAAATTATTAAATAAGATGAAGAAAGAAAAGACCAGCAATTGTGAGATACATTCCTCCACCCAGCAATATATTACCCTTATCTTTCTTGAAGTCATGTGTTTATTTCTCTATTATTATTACTGCTTCATTATTAAATAATAGATTTTTTCAGTATATGCAATGCTAGGGAAAATATCATCCACAGGCTAATAAGAACAGTAGAACAAGATCGGATAAATGTATAGCAACTTAATAAAGTCTGTCATTAAAATCCCTAACTCCTTTTGTATTCAGGAGTCAACTAGAGCCTGAATACAGCAATCCCTGGGGGTATGCTGTGCTTAAATGACACAGACTTGAGACAAGAAGTACAGGTTTTATAACCTTTTGATATGTATATAACATTTAAATGTGTTTTCTTTATAGTTCTGAAAACAGCAAGCAAGTTCTCATTTTAATTACGTTCACAATTTGGGATCCAGGTATGAAGCAGATCAGGTTAGGGCATTTAGGTGCTAACAAGAGCAGTGCTTTTTGTTCAGATTTTTTTAATACTTACTGAAGTGAGCACTTCACTAGAAACACAGGTTTGCAGGGTTTGAACCCCTCATGTACAGATTTACCAAAATTTGCTCTGAAAGAGAGGATATTTTTTTGCTTCATCTCTCTTTTAGTGTTCTACTTTTAAGGGATTGTTAATCAGAACTTTTGAGCAGCCTTTTGTTAGAACCCACTTAGGGGTATAATTTCATCTCAGGGATTTATGAGTGCCAGTCTCATTAAAACTAACGGGAGTTACACATATGGAAATCGTGGTGCACGGGGAGGAGAATATCCCCTTTCATTTGCATAATTCCCCAAGATGTTGAATGAGCCCCTTGTGTAATGTGTGATACGGCTGCCTGAGCCGGGGGGTGGGGAGGTGAGACCCTGCTCTGCGGCGCGTCGGTGGGTTGAGGGTGGCCATTGTCAGGAAGGATGAGGGGACAATTTACAGCTGAAGTCTAAGTGCTCCATAGAGAGCAACACAGTACCGAGTGCTCCAAGGCAAGCAGATTTAGTAACAGTAAACAGGGACCAGCAGCAATATAAATAGAAAATGCTAATAAGCTACTGTGTTGATGAAATACAGAAGAAGAAAAAAAAATCTCTTTTCAAAGGCTTGAGCCAAAATCTATTTTAAATGTTTTCTTCACAGCCCTAGCATGTTTTATAATAGCAACTTTTAAATTTTTCTTTATAGAAACCTGTTAGGCTGATACCTTAATTCTGTACTAGCTTTCGTAGGTCTATTTTAGCAATGTATTCCAGTTTACTCTCTTGCAGAAAAGCAACTGCTCCTGGTTTGCACTCAATTACTTTTTTTTTAATTTTTTACTGTTATTGTATTTGGTTTGTGAGTGTCTCATCCATATGAGCAACTCTTGTACAACTTCCCCAAAATATGGCATTGTTCTGAATCTTTCCACTTCGCAAACCTTAACACATGTCCCAGGAGCCAAACATCAGAGACACTGCTTGATAGGTTTTGTACCAGTGACAAATGTGACAAAGGACCACCCTGTTATCATGCCAGACATCTGCTCCCACCAGACTCATTCTCTGGGCCAGCAGTAACCACATCCTTCTCCTTACGACAGCGACGATTCACCAAGGCAGCACTGGAGACCCTGGAATTGCCCTGACTTCACTTTGGTAGAGGTGAGACTGCAAACCGGCAGTCTTAACTGACAAAACCACACTGACCTGCTGACTTAAAGGGAGCCATGAAGCAACCAAAGCTCCCTGTTTACTGGCACAAGAAACATCAAATAAAACATTGCAGTGCAGCAACTAGAAAACAGCCACGCAGCCCAATAAAAAAGTAACTGCCCAACACCTATCCGTAACACAGATACAGCTGTATTGGATCTATAAAGCATCCTTTCCAAGGCAGTAGCTTCCAAATTTTATTTATTTATTTATTTGATTAACTAATCTTCACCCCAGACTCCAGCCGTGCTGGGCTGAGTGGTTTGCACAGTGACAACACCCCTTCTTTGGCTACACTGGTGCTGGTGGCACGTCCCGAGATCCTGTCTGCTCTTCTATAGCCTACTATGACTAATTGGGATAATGGCTTCAAGGCTTTACCTACAAAACCCTAAATCTCTCTTTAATTTATTTTAAATGAACTTAATGGTTTCTGGCAGCAGTCTGCCTTGTAACGCATTTCCTCTATTTTGATCCTTCGCCCGCAGACATATTCTGCATTTGCCCGCATTGCCGTCACTGTCTCAGTCACTGAAGGACAATCTCAGCGCCTGGCATCTTCTTTGCCCTTGTACTATCCCTAATTACACTTTATATCTCTGTTATTGACATTATCGGTGAACTCTGATGTTTTAAACTTGATGGTTTCCTCCAAAGCAAATTAACTCAGTTAAACCAATCAATAAGGATAACTATATAATGAAACTGGAGGGACTTCCATGGAAATCTTTTTCCATATGGAATATTTATCATTTAAAGACATTTCTTCTTTTGGATTGAGGCTGTTATGCAAGTTATTCTGTCCTGTTCCCCAACTCCTCATCTCAGATGATCTGAAAGTCAACTTGAAAACATGTATTTTGTACAGAAACCATGGTGTGTCCCTCACCAGTGACAACTGCAACATCTCCACAGGACTAGAGACAGGAGACAGTTTCTATTCAGAAGAGCAGTCCTGGAGGTGCTCCGGGTCTCCTCATCCCCTTACTCCCAACTGCCCAGCTTACAGCAGCCTCAGCGATGCCCACGTTTGGGTGAGCTGTGTAAGGTCTCCTACAGCCCTGTGTTGCCTGGCTGGGACACCAAAGTGACCTGCGGCACGGCCAGTCCCAGAGCGCCTGGGAGACTGTTGGGGCAGAGGTGTCTTACAGAAGCCTTTCCTGTCTGCTCAGGAAGGATTGCGTGCAGGAGCTACGCATCTGCGAGGGAAAAGCCTGCTGTGGCAATGACAGAATACGGTTTTATCTTCATACATTTAAACATGGCCAACCACTACAACCTGTGCAATTTGTAAACACCAGTTACAGTTTCCGTAACACTGAGTTCAGGGGCGAAGACATCTGCATTTTCTCAGCAGGTGACAGCAGGAGCACTGGTTTGCCTTTTTGAAAGTTGAGGAAAGTGTTCCAAATTCCTCAGGATTCACAGATAAAAATTAGAACTTTATGTAAAGCTACTTGATGTGCACCATCGTCATTCTCAACCTCTGCAAAGGGATGGAGGGAGGAGAGAAACCACCAAACAAATTGGTGGGAGAGGTAAGGGAGAAGTGAGAGAGGAAAAATGGTTTTGTGGACAAAATGGAGGAATTTCAATTAAAATTGCTAGTCACCAGGAGTCTGGGGGTTTTGGCAACTATGCTGAGATTCAACACCACTGGCTAAAACCCACCAGTACCTCTGCCCAGATCACGTTATCCGGTGGAAGGCAGCACAGTCCTGCACACTGCCTGCACGCTCCACAGACATTCTCATGTATCAAGACAAAACCTGCTGGATTTGCCTCCTCTGTAATCACAAATCTATCACTTTTACAGCATTTATAGCATGGGAGAACCAAACTGGGGATGCTCTGGCTGGCAGTGGTGACAAGGCTTTGGTCCTGGGCTAAAGCATCCCTGTGTGGGCGAGCGTGTGCTCAGGCAGGTGCTGTGTCCAGATGGGGGACAGGGGGGGCTGGAGATGACAGCCAGCGCAGCTGCGGCAGAGGGCTGCCCGAGCCATGCAGTGTCACCTCGCTGTCACCAGGGAGGTGCACGGGAGAGGACAGAGGCAGAAGTTTTGATATTCAGGTACTCTGTAAAGCTGGAGTTTGAAAATCAAAGTGTTTCCCCGTTACACACTTCTCACACTTTTCTTTCATCACCAAAGCAGAAACATCAGCATTGATTTGCAGACTTCGGTGGTATTTTTGGCAAAAAAGAAAAAATCCTTTTCTGTGAACACCCGAACAGTGGCTTTAATTCTTTACACATCTTTAAAATTTTTTAAATTATTATTATAGAACAAACCAGAAGACTGGTACCTGATCACTGCAAAGTCTGGCAGTTGCTCCCTTTCCCTTGTGAAACTGGCAATAGTTTACTTTGCTTCCTGTTCTATCTTAAATACTGCAACGATCCCACTCTTTGCCACGCTGTGTTGTGTTTTCCCAATAATCATCAATGCACTCTAACGCTGAGAGTCTTTCACTGAGCAGTTATAAAGAGAAGAGCAGCATGCCCAGCAGCCTGGATTTCTGCCTGCTGGAAGTAGAATGGTGCCATGAAGAAGAAAACTCCTCAGAAAACAGATTACAAGCTAACAAACATGAACAGCAGCAAAACTTTCAGGAAACAAAACCTAAATACAAAACTTTACATAATAAAATAAGCAAGAACAATCACAGCCAACAAGTCCAGAGGGAGAGCAAATTATTTCACTCATTCATTTCCATATTACTACTTTTAACTCCAGTGATAAAAAAATCACTCACAAGAAAAAATCTGGTGCAATGCCCCCAGCCATATGGTATATATTAAGACATACATACCACAGACAGAAAAGTATAACACCGTGCTTTTATTTCTATCTGACAACACATACTGTCAGTTAAGAGTTGCAAGAAAGCAGAGAACAAAGTAATTCTGCATTTAATTTCTTTGCCTGAAACTTACTTCTTCTAGACAAAACATTATCAATCCCAAATATGCAAGAGCACTTCCAGATCAGATATAAGAAAGGCAAATAAAAGTGAGCAACCAAGAACAGTAACCTTCTTGTAAACTATCAGTCAACGTAAACAGTAATTTGGGGGGAAAGACTGCTGTTATTGAAGTCTTTGCCCTTGAAAGAGCACTTTATGACTACATCTTAAAGGCTAGTCTTCTTCAGTCATTTCATGTTCAATACAGGATCTTAAAACATTGTCCTGGCAATGAAGCGGCTGTTGCGTCAGTGCAGCGTCAGGGCTGAGCTGTATCCCCCAGACCGGCTCACGCCGCTCCACGGACCTGGGCGAGCTGCAGCCCCCTCTGTGGTTGGTGCCCTATGCATTTATGGGGAAAAAAAAAAAATCAAAACAGAAAACAATATTCAGATCTGAAGCCTAATCAATGTTCATGTGATAGCAGCTAATGCCACGTGTGTGAAAATTGTGCTACAGAAACAGAGTGTAGGGGGTCTCCACCACATGACCTCTAAACCAACCGATGGCTTTGCTGGAAAGAAGAAAGCTTCATCTACAGCTATGACAACATGAGGATAAAACAAAGCAACTGATCACCTGTAAGAGGTTTGAGTTGCATTTCAGAATCTGGGACAGAAGCAGGAAAAAATATTTGGTTTCTATGCTGTGCCATGTGGTGGGTGAGTGGGAGCAGAGCATCCTAGGTGCTCCTGCTGCTGTTGCGGGTCTTCAAACTAGATGCTTGAATTAAATCTTAAAACTTGCTTGATTCAGTTCCATGAATGAATACTTAGCTGAAAGCCTGCCTCTCTGAGCAAACAACCCCCACTGTGACTGTAGTAGGATGAACGTTCCAAGATTTTACTGCAGTTTTTCTAAGCGTTTAAAAAATACAGTAAGTCAAAGTAACACCCAAGGGACTTACACTAGGGAGCAGCGGTCCCATTAACATATAAAGAGAAGGCTAAAAATATGAAGATCAAAACACAGCTATGCTTTTTGACCTGCTAATCTGCCCTTAACAAGAAAAATATCTCAAAGACCTGCAGCCTTACAGTGACGTTCCCCCTTCATTATTGTTTCGCAATACGATTAAATCAATAGGAAAGAGTGGCTGTCGCAAAGGGAGAAACTTGACCTTCCATCTCTAGGTCTCAACTACATTTTTTTCTTGTTCAAAGCAGATTATCAATTCAGAAAATGAGCAGGTTTCCTATTTTACATTAATTTCAGCCCTGCCATGTGTGCTAATTGAGATGTTTTCTTGCTAGGACTTCCAGATAGTTTGTAGTTGTAACTTTGCTGTCTCACACTATAACTTTGGCTGTCACAGATATCATCCCTTCACATGTCCACTTTCTCTATTCTGATACCGATGCTTTCCTTGGAAGGCATCTATGAATTTATGAATGGGGTTAGTGCTTCTGGATCTTGTTCCCCATTGACAGTGAAAAATAGTCAGTGATCACAAAAAATATGCTTTCCAAATCTGAGTAGATTAGGGAGTTTCCAACTGATCTACAAATATGGGCCAAACATGCCAGATAGTCTGATCGGGGAAAATGGAGGAGCCTAAAGTTGACTAACAGAGTATTATTTAGTGCAGTGGACAAATCACCATTAAGGAAGGAGATGTTTTTGAATAAACTGCGTTTTGGGTAGATTGAAGCTGACTTTCATACAAGTGAATCCAAATGGTGACGACGCCGTTCTGGAACGGGGCTGAAAGAGTAGCATGGTGGCCTCCTGGGGAAGCTGTTCCACATCTACAAGCAAGCAAAGACATGGAGGAGTGGGGAACACACGTGTGTCCCGCTTCCCTAAGAAATGTTCATGGTAGAACATTTGTGATCACTAATTGCAGCTGTAATGAATGTGAAATACTCCATGCTTATAACACTGCCTGGTCTTTATTTTGCAGTTTATCTCAATGAAGCACCATATTTCACTTTGAAATAATTTCTGTGATTAGTTTTACATCTATTTTTCGTGTAAATATTTTGAAATGCCAGCAGTGCACAACTAGAGCTGCAGATTGTCCTGTCAATATGTCAAAAACTCAAGGGCTCCCACTACTCTGTTTATTGGTGTATATGGGATTTTTGGGGGAGATACATGCAGGTTATTATTACTTACACAGCTCTATGCAGTGTATGACAGAGTAAAAAGACCTCTTTGGAAATTACATCTAAGGTTAAAATAGCTGTATTTTGATACCCATAGAGAAATCATAATAATGGAAAGGCCAAAACCATGGAATAGTATCTTCCAACTTTTGAGTGCTTCTTTTTCCCTTGTTCCTTCTGAAATAATACATTTTAAGATATTCTAAAAATAGTAAGTAAAGCATTTTGCCACATGCAAATACACAGACCCTCCACATTGTATGATCTAATCCCAGATCTGTCCAACACATATCAGCAACTTCTACCACTTGAATTAGCTACCTTACAATTAAGTTTAGATATGATGAAATAACTCCCATGAATAATTAGGCTCATGTGGATATCTCCAAATTAGATTTCAGCTGCTTAAGTCAGCTACTGATAAGAAAATATAGAGTTGTAAAACTTCTACAAAAACTGAGTAAACACTTGAGCGGTTACCCCTGAGAACTCCCACAGGTATGGTCCAGACCACTTGAACCTACACTTTAGATACTTAATGGGCAAGTCCTCATGCAGTAAATGATTGGGCTTCTTTTATAAACAACACGGAGGGATGGGCACCTGTGATGGGCTCCACAGAAGTCTACCTATAACTTATGTCCCATTCAGTTGCACAAAAATTTCAAAGCATTGCTTGATAATAAGGATTACAGAGAACAAAAAATTAATATATGCAACAAAAAGAGATTGTGATTCTGCTTAGCTTGCCCTACAATACTGCTATTTCCAAGAAAATGAAGGAAAGAAATCTTTTCCTTGATAGTAGGCACCTTTTTTTTTTTTTTTGCACTACCAAAAAAAAGACTTGTCTCACAGTCTGTGAGCCAAAACAATTTCCCAGTATCCACTGGGATGGATGTGGCAGATGTGGCATTCAAAGATTTGAAATCTTTTTATAACTAATTCTACTCACTCTGCGCAAATGGCAATTTTCAGAGATGTATAAGGTGGTTGGATTGTTTTAGGAGAATCATACTATTAGGAATAGATACCTCAGTAAATTTAATCTACTTTTTGAAGTAGGAAAAAAGTAAGAGTTACTGAAAGACTGTTTAAAGAAGAACATTAAAGACAGCAAAAAAAAGGCTGAAGTGAAGAGAGGTCATGATAAATCTCTGAGAAGTAGTGGTGGGTGAGGCGGGTTTTTTTTGGTGCTTGCTCTGGGGTGCTTTGAAATCATAAAGGTAACAAAAGATGCTGTATTAGCATAGGAAAGTTGAAAATAATCTTCAAGACAAATACCCTATGAAACAAACAAATCTTTACTGCTGAAGTGGATCATTTTAATGTGATGCATTATTCATAAAAATGAATGCACAGCTAAATTCAAAGCTGAGCCTAAAATGCCTCAGAGCATCCGGACAAGAACGTAATAGTTAAATGACTACATCTCTACAAGTATAGTTCTACATATAAGTGTACTTCATATCAGTATAGGTCTTCTTGTAGGGAAAATGAATAAGCTAGTACAGTATATCTTTATCCTGTTAGAGTTGGATCTCTCCTGGAGAATACTCCAGTTTGATCATAGCTTCCTTCCTAGAGCTCCTATTACATCAGTACAAATTTTTGTGTGCATAAATACATCTTAAAATCCAGTATATATCATAGCAATCCTTATTTTAGTTTCTGAGACTTCTGTCCGTAAGAGATTTCCTGAAGGAAAGCCTTTCTTTCATCCAATGATCTAAGCAGGAATATCAGTACTTCTGCTTTGAGGCTAATGTTTTTCCCACGGAGCTTTATTGAGCTATGATGTGGTCATGTAGTTCTTCCCTATAACTACTCAAAGAAAGAAAATCTCATTTTTCACTCCTTCCTGAAGGACCACCAATGGATTGTGTTGCATTACATTAAAAATGCATTTATGCCACATATTGCAACACATTCCAGGGATGTTGAACCTGAAGGCTGACACACTATTCGTTCTAACTCCCCCAAACCCAACATCCGAGTTCTTGGACTAATTTTTCACAAGGAAGAAGCAGATACTCTTTGATTTGAACAGCTTTGTCTCTGTTAGTCCGTCTGTTCTTGTGACTTCTTCCTCACTCCCATTGTTTCAGTAAGCCTCCTTCCCCTCACCCTCTCCACCATCACATTCTTCCTACTCTGCCTGCTTCCACACTTTCTGTAGACCTCAAATACCCCTGGTTTGGATTTGCTCTACAACCCACCCCTTCAATCTGTTTCCTCAAGTAGCTCTCAGATGACAATCCTCACTAGAGAACTGCAGAACACAGCTATCTTCACCTTTCTTCTTGAGAAGAAGTAGACCCAAGAAAATATCAAACATCTTATTCCAAAGCAAACCACTAGGACTCATGAAATCCAGTGTACATTGGTCATAGAATCATAGAATCATTGGGTTGGAAGGGACCTCGAAAGATCATCTAGTCCAACCCCCCTGCCAGAGCAGGGTCACCTAGAGCACATCACCCAGGAATGCGTCCAGGCGGGTTTTGAATGTCTCCAGTGAAGGAGACTCCACAACCTCTCCACAGGGGTTTCTCTGTCACTGATCTCCTCAGAACAGTGTGCTCACAAATCCAAAGCTCCTGTATATACCTGTCAAGTCCTCAAGAAACTTCTGGAACTAAAATGACTCACAAATAATAAAAAATATCCTTTCATTGCAATGTGCCATCACCAAAAGAGCACTCCTCTATATTGTGCAGCCATTTGGCTGAAAATGAAATACGCAGACTTCCAGTTTGGTTCATGACAACTGTTGATTCCCTTTGTTTCACTGCCATTATTTGAAGGGCCTTGATGTTTTCAGTATCATCTAAACATAACTGTCCTGTGTTGTAATTAAACTTTGATCAAATTTTTAATGGGATCTCAGAGGAAAACAGTATTTGACTAACATGTATTATTCTGCATGTATTAATCAAGTGAATTCTTGTTGAACGGCCTGAATTTCACATAATAACTACTCTTCTCCATTGTTAATTAGCAGAGCAGGAAAATGATAGAATCTGTTTTCACTGAAATAATACTTTTGTATCCAGAATATTCTGAAACTTTTTATTTTAATTATCAGCGCCGATTCACTTAGTTTCAGAATATAATTTTTAGCCTTTCCTGAGGCACTTTAATTAAGAATGCAATGTCCCTATATTCAAAAATAGCCCCAAACAATACTAAACCATACATTTATGGCATTAAGCGCTTGAATCACTTAGGCCAGCTGTCTCTTGAAAATCACCACTAAATAGCACTTTCATGAGAATTGCAGTTAGTCAGCATTTTCATCAGTAACCTGGAAGCAGATCTGAGAAAAAAAAATCAGATCAGAGAAAAAAAAAATTCCTTACACTAAACACTTAGTGTTAAATCTCTATAATTTATTTCTTGAAATGGAGAGGTGATTTGATTTCAGCAGGTAAGCATCCTAATATTAAGAAAATATCCCCTAATAAAGGACTTTCAGACACACCAAAAAAGACATAGCAAGAACCGGGTCCTAGAAGCTCAAACGAGACACATTAAAATTAGAAATTAGGCATCTTTTTAAAGAGAGTATGATTAACAACTGTAAAAAAGTATACATAGTGAATTCTTTGCTTCTTGTAGAAAGTGTAAGGTCATGCACTTTAGATAATAAAAAGATTAATTTCAGCTATAAGCTAGAAATGACTGAGGAGGAGAAAGCTCAATCCACATCAGTCAGTCGCATTCTGACAATGAGCTACCGATGTGAAAAAAGGCAAACACCACCCTACAATGTATCAGCTCAATTATTTCTAGTAACGATGGGGGGAGTATTAATATGGTACTGGTAAAGCATTGCTAAGACATCACTTCAATTATTGTGCGTAATTATGAACGCTTGTGTTCAAAAAAGATTAACTTAGGCTGGAGCAGCTGCAGAGAAGGACTACTAGGATGATGAGAAGAATGTAAAATATGTCATAAAAGGAGACAGAAAAAGCTTGTCTTGTTTAGAGAGAGTATGACTGCTATCGCTAAATGTAACGGGGTTGTAAAGGAGCTGTTTAAGCCAAAGGACAATCACAGTAAGAACAAAGGGTGGAAACTGGACTTGAATAAATTTACTGTAATTTAGATTCTTTTTAATCCTTAGGCAAACGAAGCATTGAAACCATTTTGCAATAGGAATTGGGGAGATAAATGACTCTAACCAGCCTTAAGACAGAGCTTAAATCCACAGACATTCAAGCTACAGCATCATTGCCATGGCTCCTGCAGCACTAGGGACCAGAGCCAAACCGAAAGGTCCCCTCCTGGGGTCGGGCGAACTGCCCCAAAATGCAGGGACTGATAAAACAAGCAGCGAGCTTAAATTACGATCAAGCCCTGAAGTTCATATCTTAGTAACTTATCTTCTTACAAATAAAAGAAAATTCTATCTTCTTAGAAGCAGCATAGTTTCCAGGCTTTCTGTCAATGTCAGAAATTCCCTTTTAGAAACTTGCTCTAATCATTAATTTCTTTTTTTCAAAGCAAAGCTCAAGTTACACTGAAAATGACATGGTTAAAAGGACTCATATCAAGGTTCATATACAAATAGGTCGTATTTAGATCAGGCTTCCAAAAATAAGATATCAATGGATATCAAACAAATATTCACTGTTTTGCTTGTACTTCACAGGAGGAGAAAGCACTATTTCAGCCACAGAAAGACAGGTTAGCATTTATGAACAGTAGTTCAACTTAATGTTGTCTGACTTGATGAAATAAATATTGCTCAACCTTTCTTGTTGCTTATGAAGTGGTGAAGCAGTGCTGAACTTTAATAGCAATCTAGCTGCAGTATGAGCATATATTTTTCTCCCAAACGCTCCAGTTTTTTAAAAAAGGTCATTTCATTACATTGGCTTCCTGAAACACTTCAGATTTATTATTTGTCCTCAGGGCACAAAAAATACAAAATCTGCTTATGAAGACTGTAAGCTATTTTCCCTTGATTAAAATAATTTTTAAACTACTTATAGCTTCCTACCACCCTACCATTTTTTACTTTCTTGAATGCCAGGGCTGCTCTAATTAGATTGATAGTTTCTCACTTTGTTATTATGAAAACTGTATAAATATATTTAAAAAAAAAAACATACAGCAAGAAACAAACAGCAAATAAAATGGATGAGGATTTAATGTTAAGGTTCAAGTTCCTTTGTGTTTAAAATTATTACTAAATTTTTTGTGAAACAAAGTATTTTGTTTATGTGGCTCGTGGAACTCATAAAACCATGCCTACTCACTTGAGTGTATCCCATTTTTATCAGTTCCAGAGTTCATGTTTTTTCTCTGGTGCAACTACTTCCCTTCAAGACGTTTTGTTGTGTGACAAATGAAGCAGAGGGAATACCGTACATTTCCTTTTACTAGTAAAAAAAGGAGGAAAATTTCTGTCAATTAAAAAAGACACTGAAAATAAAGAAAAAGCAGGATCTTTTGTTACTTGTGTTAAACTGTGATTCATGAAGGTGAATGCTAATTGAATGAATTTTTAAAATGTTTTGATGCATGAGTGGGATTTTTTTTTTTAATAATTGGTATTGCTTTTTGAAGCTATTTATATTTCATTTTATTCATTTATAAGGAAATATATAGGGCAAGCACAGAAGGCTCAAAATAAAGCATGCCACAAGATTACAATAGGTAGGACTCAAGAACCTGGACCCTCTCATAACTGGTCGGCAGATGCCTCTGTTAGAAATTGCAAATTAATTCAGTTCAAAACTAAATGCTTTCCGAGTCATTCACTAGGGACTGGAATTCAGCCTTTAAATACACACGGGAAACCATCAAATGTGAGTCAATAAAATAGCGCATGAAAAGCCACTTGTCCTGGCGAGACTCTTCTACACCAGCTTTTGAGAAAGCACTTCAGAGGGTTTGCAATAGCACAAATTCCACAGCCAGCATAAAACCAGATTGTGTTAACAGTAACCTTTCCTCCTGTTTCTTACCCTCTGCCAGCAAGGTGACATTAAATACAATTTCACTTAAATTAATTTACTTATTAAATAAAAAAAGTTGCTTCCTCCAATTTTTAAGCTATGCTTAAAGGAAACCATAGCTGCACTTCAGCTATTCCCAAGGCTGAACTATGAAGTGGTTTGTTACCAAAACCAGACAATACCCTGAGCCTCTGAAGGAGAAAACACAGGGTGGGTTTCGGCTCCAGACACAGACAATGTAGACGTGCCTGTGCTTGAGCGAGGGGTCTCGGCTCCTTGCCGCTGGTGGAGGTCTGATCAGCCCAGGACGTGGGACACCCGACTACCTTAGGACCCTTATTCCCTACGTGTCGGTATCAACTGCACAGTGATGTCTAACACACCTGAGATGCTTGAGGCATCCAGAAGATACAAGACCTAATGGGGACCTGAGTCCTCATCGGGCAGGTGCTGGAAGCTGCGCAATGCCTGAGGGAGGGAACCTCGTCTTGCTCCAGGTGTCCAGGTAGGGGCGGCCGAATCTGGCCCTAGACTGAGCATAAGGGGGCTGTGTGAATGTATATCCCGGCCCACCTGGCATTTTAAAATCTCTTTAGGGTGACATTTCTGCTTGGGATTGTAATTAGGCATTATCCACCTTCCTAAAGACAAGGATGGAAGAGATCAGGAATTTATACAAGCCTGAACATTTTCTTTTGCAAATAGCTTTGAGAACAATCTGTATTTCCTTCTTAAGTGTAAAAATCTGTATTGCAATGACTGGTTTACACTCAAATAAATCTAAGTTGGAACTGTACCAAAATTCCTGAAGTAATTTTTCATAAATATAGAAATTCAATCTCCATATTTTACTGACAAATGTCGATGCTGTAAAACTCAGTCATAGAAAAGCCAAACAAAATTAACCAGTTGTAAGCTGGCCTTACCTCATCTTTGGGAGAGGAATAGGAAGGGCTCTTACTGGAGAGTCGGAGTTTTGTTAGCATTTTACTTAAAGGACAAATGTTCTGGATATGAATTAAAGTAAATTTACCAAATGGAAGTCATCTGCTATGGGCCAGAGACAATATGTCACTGAATTCTGTGTGTTAAACCTTTGTGTGTTAAACCTGTGGACTATTGCAAACTTCTAGCAAGCGTTATTGTTCTCCTGTGATGATAGTTAAGATCTTAAAAGCTAGTTTTCAAAGAATCATCCCAATCAATTAAATTTAAAGTGTGTCATATGCTATTAAATCAAAATCCTATGTAACAAGCTGTTCTGCTTTACAAAGTCCCTCAGTCTCTATAAGCCAATCTGTCGCACCCCTAAGCGTTCACTGAATCTAGCTTTTTCCCATGTGAAGTGACTACAACTCCTTCCTTGAGTGTATCACCTATGTAACCACAAACTTACAAAGCTTCAAAAACTCTCATTTAACCCTGTCGCTTCAGTGGTTAATCAGCTCACCAACACACAGCTCCCTTTGCCCCAAAGAATAGTATGTATCACGGATATCTTCTACCCTCCCTACAAAGCGCAGCTACAGCTCCCTTCACCTTTGCTTTTCCCCACAAAATTCCTTCCCTCCCCCCC
>VXBO01009740.1:151967-196074 GCA_013400135.1 Rhinoptilus africanus
TAGTCTAACAGTGAATAATATGGCAGACACATATAGTAATAGTGTTTAGTTGTCCTTGTAGGGCTTGCATTCCCCATGTTTATATGTTTTATAGTCAAATTTAAGTTAAGTCAAGTCAAAGTCAAGTCAAATTTAAGTCAAGTCAAATAAAGCAGCAGATGTGATCCATAACTTTTTGTGTTGAGGTCCAGAGCTGAGCTGCTCACTTTGGTCCCTACGAAATCAGTGTGAAGAAATCAGTAGTTTTGGAGGCAAGCTCAGATGGCTACTGCAGGGTAAGACAACCTATGTCCCCAAAGTGCCGGTCTCTCTCCCCAGACCAGGAGGGAAGCCCAAGGGGACCAGTTCATCTGCTCGCCACAACCCTCTGCCATAACTGAACGTGACAGACAAAATTCCTTCAAAAATTCCTTCAAAATTCCTCTGGATGAACAGCAGCTAGTGTCAGAAAATCACATCTCCAGAAGTACTCTGCATTTCAGTGTCAGTCCTTGGAAGATGGGGTACCTGAAGGCACATTTGTGTGTGAATGCCTTGGCCAAGTTCCCCACGTTACACACAGCAAAAGTGAAGTACCTAATGAAAGAATCCTCAGAAACAGGCTGAGGAGATACATCTAGGAGTAAAAGACAGAAGAAAACCCTAAATGTTCCTGGTTTTAAAAATGTGAAAAATTTAGAAACTAAACTCCTCAGAAATATTTCTCAGGATAGAAAACATTCTTCAACTTTACATATCCTGCTCAGTGTATTTCAGCAGAGAAAAATAAACATTTATTTGTTCCATGCTAAGCAAAAATCACACATATTTGATAAATTCTTCAGAGCAAATCTGAATTCCACAGTCATGCTAAATCTTTAGCCAAACTTCAATTAGAAGCTAGCATACACCTCTTTGATGGTCTCAGGGAAAACTGCAGCTAAAGCACATCCCAGTTTATTTTGGTTGAACTGGCAGATTATGACCGAAGATTTTTTTAAGGAGTTCATTACATCTTTGCCCTCCTTAAGCAAAGGTTATCACAAAGCTGCCTGTTTGAGTGAATAATGACTACTGGGTGGTCACTGGCGCCTGTGTTATTACTTATTACATGTTCAATGATAAATTTAAGTAGGTAGTTAACAGGGAGAAGTCTCTACCAAGACGTTTATTATGTAATCTAAAAATAGTAAAGTTTCACTTACAAGGAGAAAATAATGAGCTCACTGTATATATGTGCTGAGCAAGCAGATGGAATATTTCAACAAATCCACTATTCACATAAAAATTAAAAATTTAAGCTTAATACTTCTAAAAATTAAGACTTGAGGATAAAACAGCTCTTAGAGATTTTTTTTTTAATATAGACTTCATTAATGCTCATATTCTTCATCTTAACAGCTAATGCTGTCAGCATTTATTGATTCAACCTTCTAATAATTACATCATCTTTCCAGCATGTCAGAGAACATCAAGGTGACTGTGATGCCATATGACTGGAGTGTGACTCTAGTGTCACAAAATATTTGTGTCAGTTGTTTATCCAAAAACAGATAGAGAGTAAATCTCAGAATGTTAGAGGAGCAAAATACTGACTTTATTAATAATCTGCCATGTAAAAATATTTCTTCGCTTCCTGTAATGCTGCCAAAATAGCTTTGTCAAGTAATTATTTAAATAGTTTTATTTAAATAAACTAGAACTCAGCTAGGGTGCTTTGACCAACGTCACCTCTTCCCAAAACACCATGAGGTCTTTCAACATTCAGCTATTTAATATGATGTTAGAAAAAACCCCACATTCTCACATAGCTGCAAAGCATCTTTACTTTCCTGCAATAAAGTAGAATATTGTACTTGTGCATCGCCTGGGTTTCTCATGAAGGTTTGTTTCTTTCAAGCATTCAACCAGCTCAAGCTTAGGCTTATGAAAAGACAATTGCTTTGGTTACAAACTGCATTGATTTTAATAATTGCATTATTTTTCCTAAGGGTTGAAATGAGGCAAGAATTATAGCATATTGATTCATTTGGTAAGTGTAAAAGAAATTCTTTTTAAGGGGTTTAATATCTTGTAGCTGAGAAATAAAATGCATATTTTCTTTGTTTTCAGAAGCAAACGTCAGTGAAGACAGTAGGTCCAGTGGGTCACCAAAAATAATTAAACTCAAGCATTAGATAAACTAATAAAACATGAACACATATATTTTGTTAAAGAAATTAAAAATCATCATTCTTTTTCCTCTCTTTCAAGAACTTTATAAAATAAGTTGCCAAGTCATGCCTGGATTGACATGATCACCCTGGAATAATGGATTTCATTCAGTAATAAAATGCAGTTGAGCAGAACTGAGGAATAACCCTACTCCACTGAGTAAGTAATTCACGAGAAGGACCACACTTTTTCTTCCTGAGGATTTTGTAACAAGGATGACTCGACTGAAATCACTTTAAGACTGGCTCCGGCTCTTGCGAGGTGATGCTCATATATGAACGAATGCCTTTTAGTAATTTCACAATTTTCACTTCAATCCAAACTCAAATTTTCTAACCACAGCAATGTATTGTAATCAGTAAACACCTCTTTTTGCTCTGGCATAAACTATGAGCATTACATTGTGCCCATGCAAAGGCGTAATCCCTCCTTCTCCCCACCTACGTACGGTGATAGCTGAGTAGGAGCATGGCGGAGGGTCTCTGCCCTTCCCTCTGTGCACCAGGAGAGCAGGGAGACGGCCCTGCTCCCACCATGCCACACAGCAGCATGGGCTTGGTGGAACCCTTATCTAGTTCACATATTTTAACATCTGATAAAGATGTAACCATACCAGTCATTCCCTGCAAACAGCAATTCACTTTCATTGGTATACTCTTAAAATTTCACTATTTATTTTTCAAGACCTGGAGCAGATTTTTCTTGTGAACCATCTCTGAAAACACATAAATGATTACCAGTCACAACACTGATAACAGAAAAGCAAACAGTGAAATCAACTGGTAGAACAGGCGATGATCAAGATCTTAACAGAGGGGTCTTGAGCTCCGTTGTCCCGTAAGCCTGAATTTTCACCATGTATAATCAACACCACTTCAAAATATAACTAATTGGCAGATATGGGGGAAGCAGTCTGATCACAACATTTGTTTGTCATAATATGCCAGAAATTAGTTTACAAACTTGTCTTTGAAATTATAATAATAACCATTTCCCAATATCCTTTCACATTTGCAAGAGGCTTCAATGCATTTTAATTGATGAAGTCCAAAAGCCCAGTAATTTCAGCTTGAATGTGCGAGCGCGTCCTGATAAACACAAAATGCAGGGAAAATAATAGGCCTGGCACAAGGGGGAAGTTGGGGAGCGGGGGCTCCGACTGACTGTCGCAGCGCAACACATGACAATCAGCCATCCCAGAAACAGGCTCGGGATGAGACGCAAGGCAGGCAGGCACATCAGCAGCGTGAAGTTCATGCAGCTATGGGAACATTTGTTTAATATATTCTTGAGGCATACACACACACAGAACGCAATTTTAAGATGGCCCTAAATTTCTAGATGACAGCCTTTTTTCCCTGACTTTATTAAAGATACCTCTCTGTTACTACGATTTACCAGGCAACTTCAGCCTGTCAATCCAGCTGAACGCAGCTCTCGAAGCATAATGACAGTGTCTTTTAGAGAGGAAAGTATTTTGGTTTTGTCGCAACAATCAATGAAGGCTTAATTCATAGCTCCTTGAATTTTGTGCACTATTCTCTATATTATAACAACAGTCAAGAACAGTTGAAGATTGGGGTTTATTGTGCCAGCATGCCCGTACAGAATAATAAAGTCCTTGCTTTAGAGATCATACTCTAACTAGTGAAGAAATAAGACAAATTATAAAATAAAATAATAATAAAGGGCAAATGAGTCATAGATTGAATCAGTCATAGGCACATGGCTCGCTTCCTGGCTACTCCTTTTGGTGCCTCCTAGGGTAGAAAAGTGCGCAGTTCGAGGACTCAGACTCTACAAGTATTTTAATTGCTAATTTATTATGCAAGAAACAGGCCAGACCAACTCTATGTATCTGGTTGTCCCCCATGCCCTTCTGCTCCAACTGTCTTGTTTTTACAGAATTCAGTGCCATGTGAGAGAACCCAAGTGAAGCTGGTATATCTGGTTCTAGTGGTTATGTTGTGGCTACTCACTTGCCTCCGGGTCACCACAGAATTCTGGTAGATGTCAAGGTCTCTGCACCAGGTCACCTACAAGATTATAAAGTAGCCCAGGAAAATTTGTATTTCTGGGGTTACTCTTGAGAGCAGGCAAGCTGATTCGGTCTCCAAGATTCAGAAGCTTGAAGTGCACCTACACTGGGGTTTTAGGTGTGATTTAAGTGTTGGGAAAACAGTGCAGGGTCCTTAGTGAACGAGGTATGCACTGCCATCTGCACGGGGCGGTGCCTCAGTGCAGGGATGGAGGAGCCTCAGGAGAAGCGCATGGCGACGCCTCGGGAAGCCTAGTCTACCAAGACGGGCACAGGCCAGCTGCGCTCTACCCTTGTTCCCATGCCCAGAAGCTCTAAAAACCATTCACTTGCACCAAATTTTTCCACACAGTCACCACTGAGGTCTGTTATATTTTCTAGGTCCCAAATTTGGCACTTAGGGGCTGATATGTGAAAGGGCTGAGCGTGCTCAACCCATGCTGGCTTAAGCTTTTCAACACACAAATTGCTACGCAGTGCTCAGCATCTCTGACGGCTCAGCTCACAGCCATCTTAAACTGGATGCCAAACTTGTGGGATGCTTTTGGTCTTAATCACTGTTTTTTAATTTGCTGTTGGTAAAAAGGAGATAATGCCACAAGCCCCAGTGTATAATTTTTTTTTTTAACAAAAAATAAAAATTTGGAATATTCTGGTTAACAGCATTCAAAGAGCAGCAGTTGAACATGGTATTTGAAATTAGGATGAAAAAAGGAGCAGTGAGGAACAAATACATATATGTGTATATATGGGGTTGTATGTGTATATTTATGGAAACATTACTTTCCATTATTAAAATGACCTACAATTTGCACATTTCAAAAAGCCTTACTACTTTCGGTAAGTATTAGTATCCATAAAAATCACCGGCTTGTCGCAATGAATATTTTAATCTCTTAATAGATTTTTAATGAAATCTATACCTTGTCAGAATGAGAATCCTCTCAGAGGTAAGAGGTAGCCAAAAACATGATCTGATCACTTCACAAAGTTTTACATCAGTTTTTTACTGCACGCATTTTATTAAAAATTAAAATGCAATTAAAAAAGTCACATTAAAATTCAACGATGCTCTAACTTTTCCCCATACCATTTTCTGGCCACCCAGGGGAGAAAAACAGATGTATATGACTCGGAAAAAAAAAAAATCACTGCTGAATAAATGTACTTGCTAAATTGGACCAAAATTGGCCCCAACACATCAATTAGCGCTTTGGTTTTGGCTATGTAAAACTGTCTCTAAAGGCATTTTCTTGTTTAAAAACTCCGGGGGGCCCCTTTACAAGCACTGCCGCACTGGAAAATGTTCCTCTGCATCTCCAATGCAGTGACCACCTCTCACCTCATCTGCAATGCATCAGGCGATGTCTGTAACACTAAACACCCACCTGCACCCACTATTCCAAGCTAACGGATACAAGCGATGTTACATGTGTCACACTTCTACTGAGGTTCATTCTTTTCAACCTTGACCCCACCAACACTAGCAGGAGCAACAGGTATATTTCAAAGGTTAAAAGCTTGAGTTATTTTACTATCATCTTCATAACATGCCAAAGACATTTGAAATAAATTATGGAGCAGACACCATCACTCACTTTTATGAGTGTTAAATTGTGGATTAACTCTGGGCTTCTCAGCAGATTAGGCAAAATTGGATCTTGATGTCCAAGAGCTGCTGCTGCGGTGGCAGGGCACTAGGGTAAACCTGACAAGTACAAGAGCACTTGCAAAATGGGTGAAAACATTCAGGGTGATGGGACTGGGTCAAACTAGACTCCAACTAGGCCAGTTTAAGTATTTTCTGTGTAGGCTCCCTCTCTGGCTATCTTGTTCCTCCAACCCTGGGGCATTGCTGTCTGCCTTACCCAGTTACACGTGGGGAACTTTCCTCCTCAGCAGGTAAATTACCTGGGATGCAGCTCCTTGTCAGGTAAGCGTGGGCAATTACTGCTTATGCCATGACAATGAAAATACACTGTGTTAATAAAGCTGAAACCCTTTCTATAAGGCACACATGACAGCCAACCACTGGTAGAAATGGTCAACTTTTGGCCATAAAAACATTTAATTAGTAATTAAACATTGCGTCACACAAACTTTGAAAGTTTTATCATCATTATGGTTTTGTTACATACCATTTGCAGGAGGGAGTATCTTAAACTAGACTCAAATGTAAACTTTCTTGACCAATGTCAGTTTGGCACCAATTCACTCTTTAATTGACTGTTAACAAATTCTCCAAGATATGACTGCTATACAGATATTTTATCTTCCTGTTAATTGGTAATTATGCATTGGCAGGAAAAACAGTGTTTCTTTCCAATTATTCCAGAACTCAGTGATTATTTAAACTTTGCTAATTAGCAGCAGAGGGCTGGTACATCTTCTGGGCAAATTGTATTTGATAATTCCTATTAAAATATACATGGCAGTAGTTGACTTGTAACAAACAACAAAAAAAAAATAAGTGGCAGTTCAAAGGGTATTAGATACAGCACAAGGCAAATGGGGGCCTATTAAAATTTCCCCAACTGTTCTAATGAGAATGCCGAGGGTCATTTCTTCCTAGTTTACCATCTGTTTGGTTTCTGGCAAATATCTCCAGTGTGAAGGGAGGGTCCTGGAGCCCATTTGGCTTGTCACAAAGTAAAGCAGGGATGTACAGCAATTTCAGTAAGTTACAAAACTGCACTTCAAGAGCAGTAGCATGTACATAGCTGAAAACTTTTTTTTTTTAACACTTGGCATTTACCAATTATTCCTTACTGTTTAAAGCTGTGAACAAGCACAGAGAGGCAAAGACTGAGCAGGAGGGACCAATTTTAAAGGCTCCTAAAAAGAAAAATCCAACAGTTGGCCTTTTTCCACCACACAATGTTAGTGGGGAATATTTTCCTTTATCTGTCAAAATCTGAAAGCAAAACATTACCCCAGAACCATCAGTTTGGGCGTAAAGTGATGCCAAAACCAAGCCTCTCAAAGTTCGAAACCACACACCCCATCCAGGAGTAGGGGGAGCCTCACGTGCCTCCAACACACAGTCTGGCCTGATGCCCCTGAAGAGCTGAGGAGCATGACCGGAGCATTTTTTTGCAGTTTCCTCTTGGAGATGACACTGTACGTGCCATTCAGCCACTCATGCACCTCCTTTGCCCTTCTTCATCTGGGGACAAAACCAGCAGCATCACCAATGACACCCACCTACAGTCACTCTGCCCTAAGACTGTTCATGACTTGTGAGCCAAAGGGGGATAATGGGATGGGGAAACTACTTTTATACTTTTCCCAACTTCACAACTCATACAGAGCCAGATCAAAACGATCTTTCATCTATCAATTAAAAGGGGGGTTTGGCCTGCTATGGAAACATGTACGTAACCAAAATACCAAGCAGAGGATTATGCGAAGGCCGCCTTAATCCTGTCAAAAGGCAATAAAATAACTTAAAGGGGAAAAGAGTATAATATAAAGTGTAACGCCAAATAAGTTATTTCTGGTGATTGCTCTTCCCATGACTTCCTCTAGGATATTTATTATTCACCATATTTTAAGGAATGTTTGTAACCATTGTAATTTTTTTAAAAATCCCAGAGAGACTCAATGTGTTATGACCTTCACAGTACAGAAAGATTGGCAAAAGTGGAAAGACCGTGAGATGATCTTTCATATTCCATTTTTTGCTTTCTAGTAGATGCAATTCCTCTGTTCAGGCACTAAAGCGTTTCCAGGTACCATCACTCTCATATAAAGTAGCCCACAGAGTTAAACAAAACCTAAATTTGCCAGCAGTTTTTGACCTCACTGTAGAAAGGAGACATCTGTTTTAAAAGATAGTAAATTACAAGTTGTATAAACCTACACAGAAAATAAGCCAAAAACGTTCTGTTAGATAATTAGGCCTGTGGCAACACTTTCCAGTGTAATGAGAGCTTTGAATCCACTGCCTCTACCATAACAGAGCCTATGGACTTTCAAAAGGACCTTTTCAATTTAGGTTAAAAGGTTAATGCATATACAAACATTATCATGAAACTACTTGTTTATTCCACATTTATTAAAAGGTAAACATCAATGTAGTAATTATGATTTTGCATAAAATTAGGTTTGGGGGGGCTTAACTATAAAGGCTTACATTTTCCCCTGTAGTTTGTAAGAAACTAATTACACCAAACTGAACTTTAAAATAATTTGTCATGTGTGCATGATGTGAAAATCTACCAGGGAGGCAGAAAGCTTTGGGAAGAAGCCGAATGCGGAGTGGCAGTGTGACTGGCAGGTCAAAGGCAAGCTTTGATGTGCACAGCCCCGCATGTCTGTCTGCTCAACCAGCCTGTCAGCCGGGACGATCCCGTGTAATGAGACGGATTCAGGTTCTTGCCACACAGCGCTCCTTATCGCTGCTGAGGGATTATGCCATAATCTTCTCCTTTAATTGCAGAAACGATACTCCGTTCCTTGCTTTGCAGTACACGTGGCTTTGGAGGAGCTGAGCTGTATTTTTGTACTTATCCCAAGTTACAGACTGGTGCCCCTACAAGCCACCAAACCCATTTAACCTTAATCACATTTGCAAGCCCATCGTCCTCATCAAATCCACCACTGCATTTGTAGCTTTCTAACATGTTTTTTAATACTTCTGTCTCCCACTTTCCTCTTATATACATAGAAGAAGTCAAGAAGTGAGAGCCCCTAAGCGACTATATGGACCCTCGCTGTATGGGAGGGTAGCCTTGGCAGGCTGATAAACCCCAGAACACGGCCAGCAGATGCCCCAAGCTATCAAAAAGAGGCCAAATGCTGACAAGGACCCTCAGAGTCAAAAGCAGAAGAAGGGAAGGAGACAAAGGAATGAAGAGACCTCACAGGAGTCCAAAATGCATCTCCATAGCGAGGTGGGGTGTGAATGATACCGAGGGGCATCAGTGACTACGTGGCTTGAAAACGGGGAGATGAAGAGCGGGACTGCTCTTCAGCAGGCAATGCTGATGGTCGTGGAAACGAGTCCCAGGTACACACCACATTGATCAGGAAAGAAGAGCAGAAACAATACTGAGAGACGCAACTTTAGGTGTTCTGTTGTATCAAGGGATCTAGCAAAGAAAGAAATGCTATCCTTAAAAGCTAGATTTAAGGATCATTTATTTGCTAAAGGATCCTCGCAGCTTGGATAGTGATGTTTCAAGTACACATTTATGGTTTATCCCAGGTCTAATTTTAGCTTTAGACTTTTAGTTTTACCTTTATCTGAACCCAGACAATGGTTCAGCTTGGGACAAAAGATGAATATTCATGACCACTATTAAGTTTTATCCTCAAAAGCTCATCCATTTCTCCCTAAAAGAATTGTTAAAAGGAGAAGACTTCCCAAATAAAAATTTCATCAAGTTTTATGTCTGTATAATCCCACAGAGGAAACCAGAAACTATTTCTTTGGCTACACAATATATACTGAAAAAGCAAGAAAACATAACCCTTAGAATTAACTCTGTTATCACTAACGGATTTTACCTTTTTTCTTCAAAGCTTCCTGACATGGTTAACTGTAATAACTGACAATGGGTCCATCTCCATCAAGTGACTTCCTAAGATAATTGCAACCACAATACAGTAATGTGTGGCACAAGAGACAGATATGTGTTCGTTGGGAAGACGTCATATTGTCGGGGCAGACTGGAAGATTATGATAATCTAGCGTGACCTCCTGTGTAACACAGACAAGAGAATTTCAATGGTAATATTGCAAGAGAGCAGAAATATTCCTCCCTGCTCTGTAAGCAACCACTATCAACCCAATTTCAGAATATTGCTATCTTCAGGTTCTAAAGGCCCAGCTTTGCCCCCCTCCCCCCATCTAATCTATGGTAAACCACATGTATCTTTGAATTGAGGTCTCTGAACCTGACATAGTCCTCGACATTTAAAAAAAAAAAAAAAGTAAAAAAATTTCCAGCATGCTAAGTCTAACCTGGACATTACTATCACTTTCTGGAAAGGAGAAGCAGCTTCTTTGCTAACTGAAAATGACACAACAGACAGATCCAAGTTTTCCGGAGAAAGTGTTTTACATTTTCTCTGGAAAATACAACAATGCCAATCAATCTCATCTACTATTTCATTGAACAATATATTGAATACCATGGGTACTACTCTCTTTTTCAACTGCAGATCGTAGGTTTTAAAACAGTTAATTTTTAAAACTACCAAATTGGTTTAAAAAGCAGAGAATTCACATGCTAAATGCTTTTTTGGAAGAGTCTAGCCTTCTCATCTCTCAGTGCAGAGTAAAGAAAAGTTTATGTAGTTCTCAGTCTTGGGAGTCATCAGTACATCACGGATTGAACATCAATAAAAAAATTAAGTTTAAAAGCCACTGCAATTTTTCCTTCACTGTTTACTTTTTACTGTGACTGCTAAGACACTGCACAAGAGAATCAGCTCTTTTGAAAAATTCAGGGGTTTTTTTTCAATATATACGCAAGCTTAGGAGCTGGTGAAGAAAACCAGCAAAATGGGATTTTTATTTTAAAATGTTGCATAACTAACAACTGCAACACAACTGACCCTACAGTTTGTCTGCAGAAAGTTCAAAAGAAAGGTCATGGATGGCAGCAGTTTTTCTCTGACATGGATGGAGGCGTGCTTGAGAGGGAGCTGCAGACCTTCACTGGGCATGATGTTTGAGAACTTGTATCAACGAGCAAAATGAGGTAGCTCGAACCACGCGTGACTGCTTCCGCATCTCCTTGGCTTTTGATTTTCCTAGCCTGTAGGCTCGGATCTTGTTTTGGTCCACATAACACACATGTCACCAGTTTAGTTGTTGGTTATCTTAGCAGTGACTGAATGGTCAATGTAACGCATCAAGAGCTAGAAAATGACCTTTGGCAAGTTAAAAACGCCACATCTTCTTTCCTGTCACACATCACACGTGTCTCAGCGAGACATCCACTGTAATAGCCCTGTTCTACAGATGAAGATACAAATTCAGGAAAAAATGCAGACTACTTTGTAAGTGCACAGGATATTTAGGTTCTTAAAATTTTGCCTGATTTCCATTCTTAAATATTAAATATTGTGTGTGGTTAAACATGACCTGTGTATCTTTCCCAGTGAGTCTGCGGTATAGGACCACGATCTCCCCAATGACATGATAAAAACACCTATTTCATGGCAAGCTTGACAGTAACTTGACCATCCCAAAATTTTCACATTGATAAGTGCTTTCCATCTTGTTTACTCTATCAGATCCTGCTCATCTTGTAAAGAGTATGTCAGGAAAGGGGAAGCAGCAGTACTACTTGCAGAAAAGTGGATCTTTCTGTGCGTTTTGTGTAAGACATGAGATACCTGTGGCAACTGTGCTCTTCCCTTTGGGAGGCGAAGCAAAAGGTTTGGGGTCGATTGGTGGTGCTATTCACAGAGGCAAAGCCCTTCTCAGATTATTCCTCAATAGGGTTTTAAATAGCATGCTGTTTATGTTGCATTATTTCATTTACAAGCCGACGTATGTCTGCTGTACGGCACTCACAGGCCCAGGCCACTCTTGTTTCACATGCATTATAACAGAGATAATTACCAAGAAAGATTATTATGAAAAAAATTCTGAAGTTTAACCCTAAGAGACATATGAATGTTTAAACATGCAACTGCAAGTGCAGCACAGTTGGCGTCCCATATGATTGGTACCTATTTTTGTACCTTCACCCCAGATTGCTTGTTAGGGGTCACCGAGTTCCTCCAATTGGAGGAATACAATTCTTACAATTATTTGTAATAACATAAAAAATGCCACCAAATAACAAACTGCAGAAGGCATAGCTGTAAATTACTTGCAGAAATTTAGAAGAGATTTTTCAAAAGCGCTTGTCCTTAATACAGCTGGCCTTGCTGAATGCAACAGCAGAACTTGAACTATATAACAAGTCTGCAAAACCTGTCTTACCCCTTTTTACAATTCTGGGTTTCATACAAAGAAAATAATTGCTTATATAAAATACCTTAACCAGTGCTCTGGTTTTAACGAAGATGCTATTGTTAAGTGAATGGAAAAAGTAGGCTGACATGAGGTCAAAGGAATCAGTTTTTCAGCCCAAGAACAGTTAGACACCTTGGGCTAAATGTGTTAGTTTATACCGAATGTTACATCATTTAGAAATGGCAATTTTAACCAGTTTAGCTGCTGAGGATTTTTTTCTCAAAATTCATAGAATTCAGTATACCAGTACCAGGCTGACCAAAGACAGAGAAAGTGGAGGAAGAAATAAAAGCTGTCTAAAAGCCACCATTGCCTTATCTCATGGACTCCCACTGACTTCCACATATTGTTGCTCAGTCTAAATTAATCTGTTTCAATAATTGTATTGTTATTTATGTCTTCTGCACAACCTAGTACTCATTAGCCTGGGTTGCAGAATGTAAATTACACTGGACTTACCAAATCCAAAAGCACTGGAACCACCAATGCTCTGGGAAGCCTGAACGCTGGTAGAGGTGTAGAGCCCAGTCACCAGTAAGCCATCAAAGAAGGTACTTGTTGAAATAGTCACTGAAATGAGAGAAACAAGATACGTGTAACTATTTATAAGCAATACTTAAGATCCTGTCCATGACCTGTGAGCAGCCTCTTGCACTTGAGTGAGATCCGTCATTCAGTACAGCGAATTCATCTGAATTCCCCCAATACTTAAGACGCTTCAGTGACTTTTAATTGGCTTTCCCATGTAATTTGCCCAAACAACTTGTTCAGCATGCAAGCTGTGTGTGCCAAGTTTCAGTCTGCTCCTGTACAACTCCCTCAGGGTTTACTTAAAGAAAATTGACTGGTTTAGAAGTAAACAACTGGCATTTATTGGTGTTCAACTCAGCTTCTACTCCTAAATGAAACGTAAGTCATGTACCAGTAATCATCTGCAGCAGGAATCAGACACAAATTGAGCATTACAACAGGATCTGAAACGAACATCAAAAGGTTGGTCATGGCCATCACCGCTTGGGAGTTGCCTTTGCAAAAGCAGAGAACTATGCTGTACACTAACTGCACAATGAGTTAGTAAAACATAGCATTGAAATACATTGCTTGTAAGAAATTCTCAAGACAGTAGAATATAGTAAAAGAAGTGAAACAAACAGGATTATGGTATTGTTCTTTCTGAACTTGAACAGAGTGCTAATTTATGTTTATCATACATATTATAGTATTATATACTTAAGTTATATGTATGTCTGGGTTATTATAGATTATGTGTATTTAAATAACTAATTAATGTATTTTTAAGAGATTTTTAGATATTAACAGTAAAGTAGTCATCCAAATAGCATCTACATGTAACACTGGAATGTATATGTTCTTTATTGAAATTGACAAATCTTGCAATATTTATTTACCTCTCGCAAACACTAATTCTTGCATTTTTACTTGGTTATATTTCAGATTGTATCACTGTATACTTATCATCAGCTTCAGTGGCTCTATCTTGGAAAGACCTAAATTATTAAGTGACAGGTATAGCTTTTTCCCATTACATAAATGCAATATCCTCTTACAGACAAAATGACTTCTCTAATCTTACAGCAGCATGCAACCTTTGCTTCATAAAACCTCCCATCCATATTTTTTTTTCATTTATTTAATATTCTAAGATTAGGCTGCGTATCTCTCAGTTGAAAATAAGAGCTAGGAAATTTTACAAAAATTGAAATAATTAGATAGCTTTAGAATGAGGTACGTTTTCTTCTCTTTCCCTCCTCACCTTTGCCTGTCTAATATCACCCTTTTCTACATCTAATGTCTGTCCAGTATCATCTTTTTCTACAATTTTTACCCTTATTTATTTAGATGTGGATAAACTGCATTGCAAATTTATAGTCCATATAGGACTTCATTTTTTGTAAACTGCATTGCAAAGGGCAAAGAACCTGCAAAAAGATCTCCCCGCTGAAGAAGAGTCCCGTTACTTTTAGCCTTGACCGCTGAAGATGCATCAAGACCTTAGTTACCACACTGGTTCTGCTTTCATACTTTAATCCTTTTTTCCCTGCTCTTAATACATGGAGATCAGTGCTTGGCAGGGATTGCTGATGAATTCTGACCTCTCTCTACATCACATTCCACTTCCCCATATCACTCTCCCCTGCTGGTAACATCATGAGCCAGTGACTGGCCAGGGAACTGAAGAACGGTACTGCGCAGTGTATCACCAGTACACTCACTGCCGTACACATTCACCAGTGAAACAGTTGGGTTTTTTAATGCCAGCAGTCATTTAGTGTTTCATCTGGCATACACATTGGCTTAAACTTACTATTTAATATCGAGAGAACGTGCAAACATTGACAGTGGCTTAATTTGTTCTGAGGAGAGGAGCAATATTTACCATATTTAATTTATTCTTCAACTCTTTATATTTAATTATCTTCCTTTCTTTGATTATTCAATAGTATACTGAATAATTCCTGAATCCAACTTTTCTGCTCCCATGACTCAAAACTTCAGTGTTTTGCAATAGACGCTTTCCTGAATGCAACCGCAGCTACAGAGCCATGTGCTCAAATTTTTAAGAAGAGGCCGC
Organism: Rhinoptilus africanus; assembly: GCA_013400135.1. NCBI lineage: Eukaryota > Metazoa > Chordata > Aves > Charadriiformes > Glareolidae > Rhinoptilus > Rhinoptilus africanus. Next base: position 166,770 of record VXBO01009740.1, read on the forward strand.
CTCTGAGATACATGTTAAAAGAACAGCAAACGAGACTAGATTTTTTAAAAATAGAATAAGTACTATGGAGAGGAAAAAGAAAAATCAAACAGGGAAACAATGACTTCTTCTCGCGTTTGATGATGAAGTGGCGAATAGTGCAGTACCTTTTCTTCCCTTTGTGCTTTTAAACCAAGAAAGAGGCAAAACATATGTTGAAAAAATATGCCTGTGTGTTATTTTTGAAGACTTGGCAAAACAGTCAGTGAAAAGCATTGATAGAAGGGCACCGGGCCAGTACTTTGCTGCCATTTTGTTTCCCTGTGGGGAAGCATCTTATTCTTTACTGAATAGGATATAATGCAAAATCCTACTGTGAACAGGTGACCAGTTTCTCTCTGGGAAAGAAGTGATATTTTACAATGCCTGTATTTGATTTTGGACATATTTGTGTGATTGTCAACCCTCATTTTCCATGAGCATGTAATAGGTCAATTTTTATTGTTGAAAAATTTCCAACACAGTATGGCTCCCTCATTAAGCCTCTGGGAAACTGCACAATGCCTCTAGCACATTTTTTAAAAACAGAGCGCTAGGCTGTTATTATACACGTGTCATACATTTCAGAATAATTTCATAGTTCTTCAAGAGGAAAAAAATTAATCATGACATTCTCAGTGATGATTTTTTTCTCTACCCAGTGGTGAAATACATCAAATTCCCATAAAATGAAAGAAAACATACACCATGCCAAGTGTTAATGACCAAGAACAGGAAAGCTTTGCTAATGCACAGCCCGGCAACAGGACTGTGATTTTTATGTAGGGACTAGAGCTTGTTACTGGGCGCTCTCAGCTTCCCCTTCCAACAGCAACAAGAAGATTCCTCTGAGACTCCCTCCGCCAGGCTTTGTTTCTGCCTTTATGCTGGCTCATGCCATATGCAGTTGAGGCCAAATATCCAGCACTTCAGGAACAAGGGCTGAAGCCAAGACCTGCTTGGACCTTGGAAAACATCTCAAGGGGCACAGCTGTGGGGGGCTCCTGGGGCTGGGCAAGGCACAGGGAGTCCTGGCACAGCCCCTCTGCCCACCCCATGGCACCCAATGGGTGACACAGCACTGAGTCTCATCTACAAGTCCAACTAGGCTCTGCTCCATCCTCCACAACGCCCTTCCTTGGGAGGAGAATCTGGGTGAGTGAAGAAGCGAGGAGCCCTTCCTATCACTAGTGACCTCCCAGCCAGGCAGGGGGGATGCCAGATCCTGACACCCCCCACAGAGCAGCACCCCATAACCAATGCTCCTGGCTTCTGCACCAAGGCAGGCGAGGAGCCCTGGCTTGACTTGTCCCACCCCTCACACCAGGGACGGGAAGGGAGCCTGTGAGAAAGCCCGCGGGAGCAGGTAGCCTACAGTGCAGACGTAGGTAGGAGGCCCTCAGTTCCCTTGAATTAGCCCCGTGAGAGGGACCGAGAACATCTTCCCAAGAAACACAGAAGGGCTGCACTGGAAACAACCTACTGATCAGGCAAGAGCACACTGCCAATATTAGAGGCAAAGTCGATAACAGCTACTTTAAAAGTTGCCCAACATATCTTTCTATTTTCAATTCCTGAGATCTTTACCAATTTTCACCCTCTTGGGCTTTTTGATTTGGAGTCTTTTCATGGTAAGTGTCTGCTCAGACTGACTTAATTATTTAAGGGAGAAGGAATTTCAATCAAAATACTTCATTCATTTCTGAGGTGAGGTTAGATGAAAATGTTGTGTTGCCCTGGCTGAAAAACTCCAGTGTCCTTTGCCTTCAGATGTGTAAGAGCTGTCCTCCAAGTTTGGACAAATTTTGTTTTATATATATACACACATACACAAAAATAAATAAAAAAATAATCAGAGTTCACACATGCTCAGAGACATTTTCATTTTTAGCATGTAAATATTTCTGGAGATTCTGTCCTCATTTAGCACTCTTAGAGCACTGGCTGACTAATAGAGCTTGCTGAAAAAAGTCCCATGGAATATATTTCAGTTCAGTTATACTGCTCTGTTGGAGCACAAGTGCTTTGTGGAGATTTTGTTTCTGATGACGTTTTGATCCAGGAAGTTTCTCAGTGTTTTAAAGCAAAAAGTCATGGCTGCTGGTTGCAAAGAAAGGGGGAAAGAGAGGGAGAGACGGTTCTTTATCAAAATTCTAAACCTTCTAATGAGAAAATATCTTTTCAGCTTTTTGAGAAGTGAGATTCTGCTGAATTATGTGCAAAATGTCACAGAAATGAAGTTGCTCCTTAAGTTTGGCCAACACCATCCCAAATAACTAACTTAGATGACACAAAAGCAGACCTGAGGGCAAGAGGACAGTGAGTATACTAGGATGGAGATAGTGGTGACACTGGAACCAGTACAGGGAATAAGGGAATAGAGACTTTTTGGAGAAAAAAAAAAAAAAAGAGTGAGTGATGGGGAAAAGGAGACCATGGTTAGGCAAAATAGAAAAGAGAAGGTGATGAAAAGGAGGAGATGGGATCTGTAGCTGTGGCCTGGGAACCCTGGAGATTTTCAGTATGAGGGACTCACACAGTGACCGGGGGTAGAAACCAGATGCAAAAGCACCTGTAGAAACCCGAGAGGGAAGTGTGGGTCAGCCTCACACGCTGGTCGACAGCCACAATGGCAGCTGGCTACGCAGCTCTTACTCCACCTTCTGAATCAAGTGAACAGTGTTTGCATGATGGATATGAAACCTTTCTGTCCGTGAATCCCGTGGATAGGAATACATGAGATAGGTGGATAACTTCAGTTTACTTTGTAAAAGCCTAGGAAATGGCTCCATGAAAAAAAATCATATCAGAGCTGGGAAACACCACAGAAGCAGCCTCTGGTGCCACTTTGCCCTACCCTTCTCTCTGTACCGCTGTTGTGTTGTTTATAAACAACTGTATTTGAGATTCATGAGGCCCCCAGTTCAATTTTCCACCAAAAAAATATACATGGAGAGTTGCTGACTGCAACTCCCGGCACGCTTAGCACACACACACTGCTGTGCTCGCCTCGAGCTGCTCCAGATACCAGCTAAGTGAGCACACAGGCTGGCCTCATCCTGACAACCACAGGCAACTCTGGAGAGCTTTGGGGTGTTATTTCCTTAGGGAATTTTTATTTCCTCTCTCCAGAGACACCTCACACTTCCCACCTGCGAGAGCCCTGGAGTTGGTGCCTCCCATGGGACAGAGAACAGCAGTGCCTCTGGCAATGCCAGGAGCTGACATGCCTCCAGGAAGAAGCAGGTCAGGAAGGAAGAGGCTGGGGAAGATGCTGGTGAGATTAAACCACAGGTGGAGGTAGCAGCGTAACAGGGAATACAAAGGGGATTTTGAACTGTAGTTAAATTCAGATATTTCTAAGAAACTCATGCTATTCTTATGAACATAATTTTCACTGTTTTCAGTGTTAAATGCTATACATACCATGTAGTAGTATAGAAATCTATTAATCTGTGTAAGCTATTGCATAAAATTTGCCTTAAGTTCTCTTGAGGGACTGATCTACTCTCCAAAGAGAGTTCCGTTTTGACCGATACTCAAAAATACTCAAAGTACAGTCGATGTATCTAAACTGTAAAGGCAGAAAAACTGACAGGTGGAGGAAGGAGATCATCTCAGGAGATACCTGTCACTGACAGGTCTTGCCAGATTTGGCTGCTCCTTAGCATCAGTTAAATATCACTAAGAGGGCTGACATATACATAAATTCCACAGAAACTGCAGCTGCTTTTGATGACAGTCGCAGAGTTAAAAAACTTTAAGGCAAGGAAAAGGACTAGATCCTGACCTACAGATATGACACATGAAACAGCATGAGTGGAGATTAACAGAGTTCAAGAAAGAATTAATAAAGGCAAACATCTCTGAAGCCTCATATACTGTTTATGTGAGTCAGACACATGTGTAAAACTGCATTTTTGTATACCATGAAGAAAACAGGAAATAATTTTGGTACATGGATTGGCATCACCCCAGACAGCGGACTTCCCAAAATGAGACTTCCTTGCATCAAAGCAAGAACAGGCATTTTTTGAGGTTCTTACCAAGGTCAAAGCCAATTCCTTATAATTCTGTAATACTGCATCATTGCAACACCTGAGCTATGGTTGGAAATCTTCCTCTTGGGAAATAAATTACTTACACTGAAGTAACTTATTTTTTTTTTGCCTGACTCCTCAGAAGATATATCAGCCTCTAAGTAATGCACGTCCGGTGTGCAACAGCACTGCTCAGAGAGGTCCCTGTCCCTTCACAGTGCTCTGGCTTTCATAGGAGCCTGCAAAAATAAATGGAGACTAACATCAAATACAGCAAAGACTGTCAACGTCACGCTGCATTCAGAGCCAAGCAGAGCTTAACACTCCCTAAAACAGCCAGCAGTGGGAATGCCATCCGCAGGCAGTGTACTTGGGACCACTCGAGCTCACATGCTTGCATGCAAACCCTGACTTCCCTTTCACAGTTCAGAAGATCAGGAAGAGCCCACTCCTGCACATATGAGAGGATTCACCAATAAATGTATTTGTAAGTTACTGGTGGAGTATGCATTGTTACAGGACTCTCAGAACTGTATACGCTTAATCGAGCTCAGAATCTGATTAGCGAAAAAGAAGGAATTTAAAAAAGATGACAGACATATACGCTGACATCAAGCTAACTTTAACTGCTCACAGAAATACTTTACTTTCAAAGGAAACCAAAATCCAGGATTTCATAATTATGCAGCAATTTCAAATACAAATGCCAGACAGATACCCAGGAACAGTGTGAGTCACAGCTCTACCCCTCACCCAGCAAAAACAAAAGCAGAAATCCCACAGGATTCTTACTCGTACTGGTTTTGATTTTCCCCAGGTAGGTGGGAGAAAACAAGAGAGAGACATTTCAGTATGGTTAAATAGACAGACATTGGCGAGGGACAGTCGTCTTACAACTGAAAGCATTCTCCCTTAAGTAATGGTTTTCCAAAGCCCACACCAAAGCAGTGAACTCACAACAGCACATGAGGGAACTTTTCTTGAAGGTGGACTGATGGCATCCCTAACCTGCAATGCCTTCACCAATAACTCCAGTTACCGATAGCTCTTGGGAGGAGAGGAGTAAAAATGCACAAGTTTTGAACCTTGCTCTAGACAGCTTAAAATCAGATCTGGTATTGCTCTGCATTATGGTACTAGTTTCAGTGGTTTTGCCCCATGCTCCATCAAATCTCTTTGTCTCCATAGCTTTTCAATTCCTTTCCTAAATTGGTAATGAGCAACAGAGATCTGAAAATAGATTGCAGATGTGTGGCAAGATGTCAGTAACATGATATACAGAGACATCATTTGTCATTGATGCAAAGAGTAGCCTATCAGCCTTGTAAAAGAACTATTTGCAGAGATACTACTTATAACATCGTTTTGAAAGTTCATAACAAGACAGTGATAATGACATCAGCAGCAACATAACCACTATTTATTATATTCCTAACCTACAGAGGATTGGTCACATTTTTCATAAGGTCTGAGAAGCTTCAGAGCCTGTGCCTCATTAGTAGTGAAGAGCCCAATGGTTAGATTCATGAACAGTCTCAGCCACCTAAAACAGGTGCATGATTCCATATTAGAATCAAAAGTCTGACTTCTCAAGCATCAAAATCCCTAACTTAAATATGTTTTTGACCGTACCCAAAGCCATTAGAAGCTTGGCTGTGCTGAGCAGCAAGGTGCTTTGCTCCAGCTGGCATCACCAAGCACACTGTCCCAGCCCAGAGACCTGACGGAGGAGGGATAAGCCATAGCAGCTTGCTTCCTAACCAACAGATGGGTAATTAAGGTGCTCACCTGGGTAAGAGGATTCAAACCTGAATTTCCCAAGCAAACATCTTAAAATATTTTAAACCCCAGGACTTGCGTGGCCCAGCAACTGTCCCTCAGCTGCAGGAATTGTATTTTGTATGGGAAAAGTGAATACCAGCTGCCACAGAGGGAGGCTTGTTCTCTATTCCCACAGTTGGGGCAGCCGCTTTGGAAGGAGGAGATGGAGGTTTCAGTCACTGGCCCAGTGAATATGTGCTACTGCTATATAAAGCTCCTGAGAACATCACATCTATTTATGTCACCCCATTTAGCCTGTAAATCTCACCCTAACGCTGATGTCTAAAACAGGCCAGATGAATCACACTCAAGAAATGCCCGATTCTCCCCACTGACTATAAAGGAAGCCTAGACTGTAAAGCTCAGCTGTAGATGTCAACACTGAAGATGGCCAGAGATTAATCCCACCAAAAGCCAAACACAGAGTAACTTAATTATCCAGACTCTATTTAGATGTCCAACTATTACCCACATCAGAGGGAGAAGAGCAGGAATTAAGCATCCCAGCACCCAGAGCTCACTCGAGGACATTCGGGACAATGACTATCTTTATATTCTTTCTTGTGCTACGCCAAATATATCATTAATGCTTAGCAACTTAGCGAGCAGTGTTGTAGTACCAAGAAGCTCCAAAGGGTATCAGCAAATGTCTGTTACTCCATTTGATAATGGAGCCCTGAACAGAGTTAATGAAGTTTAAGCAGTAAAAACAATCTTGAAACAAAATCTGTTTCACAAAAATGTATATCAGCTAACTCTCTGAAAATGGTGTCTAGCAGAAGCCATCAACAGTCAAAATTCAACAGTGAATTATATTGCATACAATAGCCATAACAAGAATGATTGTCTAAATACTATTTCCTATAATGATTAATAAGGACAGTCATTCATTGTTTTGGTTTATGAAACACAAACCAAAATATATCATTTGTTAAACTGCACCTCTGAGCAACAAAATATTGTTAATATGAGAGTTAGTAGCATACTATAACTTTACAACATACACTTTAACCGTTACGTAAATGATGGTTAAATTTAAATAATTGTGAAACATATTTTGCCAGTCTTAATTTATTTTTTCTCTTATCTAAAGCCCCAGGAGCAGATGGGAAGAGTATCTGGGTCATTCCTAGACCTCGCCACCTACAGAGGGTATGAAGCAAGCCTGGTCACTGCTCTGTGTTGGAACAGTCTTGTGTCCTTATTCAGCAACTACCAACCTCCTTATTAAGTTTCAAATTCAAATTTTGTCATGCTTTGATGAAATGCACCAACGTAAGGTTTTTCTTAAAAACAGATTAAATGTTATTGCGATTACCTTTTTATTACTCTGAGCCTGAGAATATTGACCTCCGTTTTGAAGCCTAACCTTATTTTTCATGCCTTTCAAGTTTATGTGAGGTTGCCTGTTTGATACCCATACATGAAAATTTCATATTGTTGCCTGTGCTCTCAATAAATTATTTAAAGGTCTGAATATTACTGCAGCGTTCAGATTTTCAGAAGAGTTTGGTAAATCCCTTTATTCTGCTGTCCTCAAAAGACAAACAACTACTCAATACACAACTAACAATAGCATTAAAAAATAAAATGAAGGCTGGCTTGGAAGAAAGCAAGTATAATTATCTACTGGGAATTTCTTATAACTCAGTAATATCTAAGCATTTGCAAGAGCTTTTGTCTTAATTTTAACTAAGGAAGCACACCAACTAAAAACAGGCTGTTGAACATGTTTACCTCAGGCTAAAAGAACACAAATCCTCTTATAGACACATGAATTATGTTAAGCAAATATTGTGAACTGCATGAGTTTGAGTGATACTGGAGAGTAAGGAAGCACCTTCAAATCAAAATACGCACAGGCAGTGTTCTTTTGTAACTACTCATCTGTAATATAAAATATAGCCCTAGATAAATATAAAATAATAGGTCTATCTTTTCCTAAACATCCTGAAAGAAATTCCCTACAGCTTATATCCTCCAATTACATTTTTTTATAGATTTTAAAAAGAAAAAACGAAAACAACAGGTCAGCTTCTTCCTTGCTTTAGAACTTCTTTAATTTGCCCTAGAAACATACCGAAACCTTAAACACAGCCCACCGAAGGCCTGCATGTTACTCTCAAAGTGCGTAAATAATGTTTATCCAAGTCCTAATGTACCACAAAATTATGTTTGTGCATTATAAAATCTAGTATCTATTTTCTCATACCAATGCAAGCGTGACAGCAATTGCACGGTGATGCACACAACCTGTGTTGACTAGTTTCAAAAGCACACAACCCGTGTTGACTAGTTTCAAAAGCACACAACCTGTGTTGACTAGTTTCAAAAGCTCTGAGCACTGGATTTTATTTTTAAAAAAAAAATTTAAAGAGAGCAGAAGTTCTAAATTGCAGAGCATCCTTAGCTGATATGAAGTACAAGATTTGTGATGCTAAAATTCACTTCAGCTTCTTAAAGACAGGTGCCTCCTGTGGCACTCCGAGGAGAAGACAGGAAGGCACCAAGTAGAGCTCAGGCCAAACAGCAAGCTCCTGCCCTTGTGGACCAGCAGGCACGGGCCGGGGATGCCGTACATTATCGCAAACAGCACTACACAAGCATTTAGGCAACAGAATTGTCCCCCTGAGCTGGTCAAAAGTCCCTTCCAGCCTAGTTGTGCCAAGCCCAGGCAGCTGCAGATGCTCTGGGAGGAGCAGAAGAAACAGGGCACGCAGAGAAAGAGCCCCGCATCCCTCCACATACACTCCCATCTCTCGGTACGCTGGGTCGTGGCATGTAACAGTCAGGAATGAACCATTAACATGTCCATTTAAATAACTCTATTTGTACTTCTACAGCTTCAGGGGGCAAGGAGCTCCATGACTTAACTACATAATATGTGAAGACATTTTCCCTTTATTTTTTAAGCTCCCTTTTCTGTAAATTCTTGCATTTTCAGTAACAGCGAAATGGTTTTGCTTTATCAACAACATTCAACATTTATAGACATCTTTCACATCTTTCTCAACCACCTCTTAGGGAAAATTGAGGAAACTTACTCTGTTTTCCCATGACACCGGAATACGATCCCTCTCATCATCTAGTTTTACTATGAGTTTTCATGTTTAGCACTGATATATTTTGAGATTCACTAATCTGTCCCACATTCTGCATTATTTTTCCTTGTCCTGTGCTTCTCCTCGCCCTTTAACAGTAACACTGCTAGCCTTAAATTTGACTGCCTTGAGTGGCATGGTATGTGATGCTGTTACCTTGCTATTAAGGTAATAACGATCACTTTGACCACTCTTAACTTCAGGCATCAAGCCATGGCAATGGCACTTCTTCCTCATCAGCCTCAGACCTCCCTCCTCACAGTGGATTCCTTGTGTGATATTATTCAGGCTAAAGCTGGCATACTCTTACAGTATAGATTCTGAACAAGAGTGAGCAATAAAGTTTCTGACTCCATTTATCTTTAATATATTTTTATATGTTATCTTTAATATTTTACATATATATATATGTTTCTCTCTAATATATTTGTGCTTATCTTCCTTAAACCAGAGCTTAACGGGATTGCTTAACGGACTGCAGTCCTAAGAGACCTTAAATAACCTGCAATCTAAATATGTTGGTCATCCAACATAGCAGCTGTGCATTGGACCCACAGATTTATTTTTTTTTTATTTAATACCAGACTAAGGGATCCATCTGCCTGTACAGGAGCGTGCAGAACATGGTCCTTCTCACACAAGCTGCTCATCTCAGAGTCCTTCTACACAACGGATCTACCCAGCAGAGTCAGCAGCGTCTGTGTCACAGCACGCCAGCCCCAAAGCAGACACCAAGTCAGGCTGTGGGAGTGTTGGCTATAGCTCCCTGGGGAGAAAAGGGCTGCAAGTGCACAAGAGTCAGGATTAGAAGGGCAAAAGTAAAGAAAACAAGTATGGAAAAGTAAAGACTGAAATATACTTAGAGTTGCTGAGAACCATGAGCAGAAGAAGGAGGACCAAAATACACGATGCTGATTATTATGGGAACAGGGCACCAGAGTTTAAAAAAGTGATTTATATTTGTATGTGTGATTCATACAACAAAATAATTCTGCTTAAGCACAGTCCCTCATTTAGTTGGTGCAGAATGCTATATAAAAAAAAAAATCTAGACAAACCCCATCTATAAACTGGAACAGATCTACAAAGTAGCCTAAAGATTGATGGACATTTTAAGTTAAAGTAGACAGGATGGAGCAAATGAGGAGTCATACGGGAAAAATATAGTAGGGTTTATACTAAATATAAGGTAGTATTTATACTTCTGTCATACGAATGATGACTGGAATGTAACAAGTTTTATACAATCCTTTGACCATACATGGTATAATAATATTGCAAGGTCTAATCAATGAAAGAGACTTATTTCTGAAGTTTTGTATCAGAATAACATGGAAAAGAATATGAAAAAAATAAGAACAAACATCCACTAGTCCCTTGACATTTAAGACCACACTTAATGGAAACTGAGTCAAAGCAATGAAAATAACGTGCTTAAGAAATAAAATTCCTAAAATAAGAGCAATATTAAAGCTCAGTGGCATCTGTTTCTCTTATCTTTATGGATATGTGGCTAAATAGGTCAGAGGCAGAGATGGTCACAGTAATACAATACATACGTTTATCCTTTACAGTGTTATTCCTTACTGTGTGGTTTGTAAGGGTTGGGCATGCCAAGTCATTGATGGCTACCTCCCTAAGGGTATGCCTGCAGATACATCATTTTATGGCAAACGGTTTGTTCTTTGTGCTGAGTTTGTTATAATGGTCAGCTCCTGAGCAAGACAGACCGAGGGCTGGAGCAGCGGGACTGTTACAGGTTGTGATTAGGAAACATTTGGCCGAGCTCTGGGGGAAAATGCACACAGCGCCTTCTCTCTGTTTCGCTTGGGCAAAGGGTTGAATCTGAAGATAAAAGCAGACCCTTCCAGACTCCTGTTTCTAGACACTTCTATACGGATGCTTTACCACCTTTAAACGCTCACAAAAAAATCTGAGCCCAACATTCTGATAAAGCAACAAGCCATGCACACACAGAAAAAATAACAATGACTTTTGTTGGATGAACTTGTCATTATTGTTTAGTGCTTGTTAAATACTTCATATACACAGCTAATTCCCTAATGGTCATTTTCTGCTCTTAAAAACAAAAATCAAACAAAAAAAAAGGAACAGGACAGTTCTTATCCCTGGTGTGCACAACTATCCCAGATAACACCAGTACAAGCTCCCCAAGCAACTAACAGACTTTTAACAAATCAGTTCATGTCCTCTTTCCATGCTGAAATTCTTTCTGCTCTGCACATCCCAGTGATAGAGATAAGTATTCACAGCCACATCCCTGCTATGACTCATATCTTGTTATACAGAAACAACAGGCACTTGGTTCTCTGGAAAAAAATAAAATCCCACACCACCTGCCTTGGTTTGCTGCAAGCCTGCGGCTCCCTGGGCGTGTCACAGAGGTCTTCAGGTCCCACAGGAGACAATTACTAAGAAATACCTCCAGAATCAGTGATGTTCTGCATATTATTATAGGAGAGTGGCAAGGGCTAAAATGGTAAATATGCTAACCCTAATGTTTCAACGTAGGCTGACAGGTTTCATGCAAGGAATCAGCTGACCAACTTCATGTCATAGTAATAGTGCTCAAAGCAGATACACCTTAGGCAGAGACCCAAGTCAGTTGGGTGGAACGGAGCTACAGCATACGTCATACTTAAAGGCTTTGCTCTTGGGAGCATGAAACTTGTGCTCCTTGGTAGTAGATGGTTTGAAGAGGACTGCGACAAATGTGGCAAATGGGTGGGATATCACATGGCATCTTCTGTTACTATACTGACAAATGTTTATTTGAGATTAAAAATTTCCATTCTTTCACGCCTTTTTTAAAAGGCTCAAGCAGTACAGTTACACCATGGCAAAGTCAGCTACCTGGCAAACTAAGATGTATGACTACCACAGTCATCCTCCTAGAGAAGAGGTGGTTAGTAACAGGAAGAATTAAACGAATTGCCATACTAACTTATACTGGTATCCTCAATGAGAGGCCAAGCGCCATTATAACTAGCTGATCTGTGCCAGAAAAAAAACATGGAATAGGCTTTTATCTTCCTAGCCTTTCTTCTTCAGTTTGTCAGTGAAAATTTTAAGAGTAAAACAAAGAAAGCAATCACCATCACTAACCAAAAAAGCCCCAGCAAGTGGCAAAGTTAGTCAAGGGTGTTTGATGGAAACATCAGTGACTGGGCAAATGCAACGTAACATTGTGAATGCAGTTAAATCCATAGACCCTAATTAGACATTCTGTCTCCTGATCTGTGGCATCTCTTTACACCACTGAATAAACTGGGTTATCAAATAAGCTCCCAGGGACACCAGCCACCCACAGTAAGATAGGCCATTAATGCAAGCGTACTAGCTGGTCCACATTGTGCCTAAATGTCGAAGCTTTTCTTCCAACCCCCTGATCCAGTGCAAAAGTAAAGAAAGGCACTTCCATCAGCTTCTCCTCAGGGATTACTAACATCAAGGTAGAAGTGTCACCAACATTTTGTGACAGGTCTAAACCCCAACATCCCTTCCCGTAGAACAACTAGGAGGAGAAAATACTCCACTGTGTTACCACCAGCAGATACCCATACTTGGAAGCACGTTCCAAGTCACTGATAAGAAGAAACATGTGCCTGAATGTGGAAAAGGAACATCTACCATTCTGCCCGCTCCTGACTCACCAAGCAAGGTCATTGTGAATCTGTACTACCTTGAGTAAAAGTCAGATAAATTTTCTACTTGGTTGAAGACTCTGGTTTTACTGCAGATGTTTGAAGTGGGACTCCTTAAGAAATCACACATTTCAAGAAAAAATGGCAGAAGCCTGGTTCATCTTCAATGTCTCCCTCTAACTCAATAATTAAGGCACAGAGGAATGTCCAGACACCATTACAAGTAATCATGCATCTGTACTTCATACATCAAAAAGATCTATCTATAAAGGAATTAGGTATAGATAAATATAAGTAGCATGCATCTGGGAAATCATGATATTCAATACTTCCACTTCTGTCTTTGAAATTCTACGGTCAATTCAAAGAATGACTCTGATACCTGCCTAATTCTCCCAGTGTTGCACATGGAAGAATGAGTAAGGAGAATCAGATAAGCAGTGGCTGATACAGAAAGATACATCTGAATATGAGCGTGGTGTATGCATCAGTTGGGGTGCACTCGACGCAATACTTGAAAAATATGTAACAGATAGAAGTCAACAAGAGCGCATTGAAATACATTTAAAAAACCAAAAACCAACCAACCAAACAAACAAAAACAGAAAAAACCACCAAAACCCAAACCAACAAAAGGTGTTCTAGGAATCCATTTCTGTATATCTTCTACCACTTTAGTTCAGAGGTAAATGCACATTCTCCTACCTAAAATCCTAAGAAACTTGGAGTTGGTACTTTTGCTAAATAAGACTCTTCCATAAATACTAGCAATAATTAGTGCAGTGACAACATTATTTGAACACTTATTGTTATCTCTGAGAAGGTGAAATAATGAAGGGATTTTGGAAGACTAAAAGGCTTAAAAATTCATAAGTGATAAAACATTCTTACTATATCTTTTTTCAATGAAAATTAAATACTTTGTTTTTCCCAAGTATCATTTCAGCTTAGAACTGAGTATTTCGGTTCATTTTGTTGAACCGGAACAAAAAAAGTTTGGTTTTTTTTATTCACATCAATATTTAAATGTCCTTTCCAAACACTTTGTGCTGGGTGCTCCCTTCATCCAGGAGAGGCACTTCGCTATGCTTAAAGTTTGACTGTCTAGTCAATATGTCCAATCTACTGACAGAGGAAAGGCAGTAAGAGCCTGACCACAGACTTCGTGATACTACATGCCAGAACAAGAAAATGCAATTTAATCTTGAGGTGACAAAACCCAAATACAGTAAATGAATTTGGGAAAAAAAAAAAAAGCAAAAAAAGAAGTGTCTTTACTTGAGTCAAACTCTCCTTTTCAAAAATTTTGTTTTCAAAGTTTAAAAAAAAAAGTGTCAAGAAAAATGAAGGATTTTTTACAAGGAAAGTTTTCATTCTGAAAAAGTTGCATTTTCTATTATAAATAATTCCTGATGGAAGCGGTTTTATTTCATTTCCTAGAGGGCAAAGGTACACTTTGCCTCCATCTACTGTATTGTAATGACTCCTTATGAATTTTCTTTTCTCCTCTTTTAGATCTGACACATTTTTCCTTATTGCCAACACTGAAACAAACATGACTAAACACAGTTTTCCTGTGAGCTCATATGCAGAAGTAGCTTGGGCAATGTATTCATTTTGCTGTTTATATTATCCTGTTGAAAACAGAGAGAACTTGGCACTTTCTCAAGTCCCAAAGAATAAAGTCAAAATGAAACCGAGCTGTCACTAGGCAATGTCTCTGAGCAGACTAGTGTAGAGCTGAAGGACTTGTCTCAGAGTTCAAGATGCCATCTCCCTCCAAAATCCCTGGCAAAAGGTCATAGTACGTGATTTACACTGGTTTTAGACTTTCTTGCACAAGGACAACTTCCAAGGGCTGGAATCACATCCCTTATCCTTGTAATGAGATGGAGGGCATGCAACCTCCTCTCCTTCACATTCCCACAGTTCTTCAAGGGCAAGGAAAAATACGTGCTACAGAGACAGAAAACATCTAACTACCTCAGAAAGTTAGACAGCAAAAATCCCGCAGATTTAACTCAAGCAGGCATTCTTGGAACCAGTATTTATGGATGCACACCAGCGTACCAACCTGTAGCATTTCTGTGCTCATTCTCCCTTAAGCTTCTAGTTTGCTTTTTGCAGCAACCAGAATTATGCATTGTGCTCTAGAGAAGCATTCTTCGAAAGGGAAAAACACTGCATCAAAGCAAGATTTCTACCTTGGAGCAGGGCAGATTGCTTGGCTAGCCTGTGATTATACTCGAGGCGTTCGCAGGCAGCTGGGCCTCACTACAGGCAGTGGAGCTTTAGCCATTAACTTCAGAGAGATGAGGATAGAGCACTAAATGCAATGAAGATAATTTAAAGCATGTTAAGTGAGAAAATGAGACAGTATAGAGCATTGCTAATGCTGTATGCTAAGCATGCTTCCTGTTGAGTGCTGGAAGACCACATATGCCTTGGGACAGATGCTCCTACAGGGCTTTTGTTTTCCTCCCAGACCAGTGGGACACTGTCCTGGTGAGGGCCTTGCCATGCTACAGCAGAATGAACAGCTAAAAGATGAGGTCCATCCTTCCTTCCTCTTTGTAGCAGTCCCAGGGGAGGAAATATTTCCAGGCAGAGCATTATTGCGGAAAGTAACCTCTGGGGGAAGAAAAATGCATGGTCAAGAGTTTGCCTGTACAGCATTTGCTGATTTGCTTGTTGTGAGTTTAAACAGCACAGACGTAGTAAATTGGAATATGAATGATACAGGTGTTTGGGGGTCAGACCAGGTTTAGAGCTAAGTTTCGAATAGATCCTTCCACATAGATCTTTACCTTCATACACCACATGAGGCTGTCTGAGCTGCTGCGCTACAGAAGAGAGATCCTGGCAAAGGCACATGTAGATGGACAACACCGAGCGCTGCCAACATGGGACGAAGTGATGGGAAGGAGTTAATAAATCTGGGCCGTTGCAGGCCAGGAAGGGCAAAGACCACCAAGCCTAGGACCAGTGAGACGTGAGTGTCTTGCAGGAATGTCTTCTCCACATCACCCTGCTGGTTCCTGCTGTTATTTTTCTTTCCAAAAATGAACCAGCAAGGCAGACACTTCAACAGAAACCTCAACACAAAACAATTTACAGCTTCATAAAGTTAAACCCAATCTGACTGATGCCACTTTCAGCCCTACCAGCTGGCAGCGTTGCACTTTGGAAGTATTAAATAGGTCTCTGAATGTGGTAACGCTGTTTTGTTTGGGATCTCATGTGAATTTTGTGGTGCACAGGAGGATGGCTTTTCTAATCTGCTAAAAGCCATAGGCATAACCAGACTTAGCGAAGAGCACCTTCTTAGAAAGTTTTGAACTTTTTCAAAGTCTCAAAAAGGAAACTTTCTCCACCGTCATTCATTCAGTTTGCTCACCACTACAGTTATTTTTTTTAATCCCTTTGGGGTTTAGCAGCCACATGTCAACATGCCTGCCAGGCCTATCCCATCTCCCCCAGAGATACTAAGGCTCATTCTTCAGCTCTTTAGTGTAATTTATTCATTGTGAAATAACACAGCTCACTCCAAGCCAATCTATGTTTAACCTCAGCCTAAGTCCAAGACCTGCTTAGTAACCATTGTCCCCCAAAATATTTCTACAGTTATAAGGAAATGCATAAGCGTTGCAAAGATAAAATTTCAGTTTTCAGCCTACTGAGTTTGTGAAAATTTTAATTGAACCATATTTTTGTGAAAGGTACACTTAAAAAGAACTTTTGACAGCTGCTTTCAGTTAGACTTTAGGTGATGAGTTCTGAAGTAGGTTTTATGAAAGAATGAGCAATAACAGCGGAAGGTCCAGGCATTAATATTAACCTGTAATAAAAGGAATGATGTTTAAACCATTCCTAGAAATAAAAGATGAGTACCTGGTCCTACAGTGCTAGAAGCAGCACATGGCTTAAATTATATCCAATCAGGCAAAATACAGATATAAAACATTTATAAGCCACTCTGATATATTCTGAATTAATCAGTTCTGCACATTTTTAAAGTTTTAATATTTAATGCTGCTACCTCAACAGTTCTGCAGAAATATTAAACTTCCGATCAGTCTCTTAAAAAGAATAGCAAGATTTTGTGCCAGGCTGTGTTTTGTGGAGAACCACGATTATAATGTACTGAACTACAACTGAGATTCTCAACAATTTTCCCACAGATGGAACAGGAATAAGGACAGTAATAATGAAAACAACAATTATTAAGCCAGGGGAAAGTACATGTACAATCTGATTAAGTCTCCTAGGCATAATGGATTACTCACAAAGGCTTACTAACATCATACTTTCATGAAATCTCTCAGATAAGTGTAAATGGCACGCTAAAGGCATTTTAGATATTGTAGAGTATTAGTGTTAGTGTGTTAGTATAGTAAGTCTTCTCCAAAACACCAGCTGTGGTAAGCAAAAAATATATATAGATACACATATTTATCTGTCCACAAATTCACTCACTGTAAAAAGCAAACACTGTGAAATTTGTCTTTACTGCTGCCAATAATGGCAATTTAAAATGCAATATATAAGAACTGTTATAGTCATTTATGAGTAGCTTTAAAGTATAGTATTTAACAACATATTAAAGTTGAAAATGAAGACTTGAAACCTTCTTTAGAAGAGACTGTGTCATATACGATGCCGATTCCATTGCTATAATGCTCACTTCGATTATAAACGTATTTATGAGATTCCCTGCTTTATTACTTCTGAATAAAGTAAAAATTCCTTGGAAAATTCCTAGATAAAACACTGCAAAAAAACCCAACACTACAAGACTGTTGAAGTTTGGTAGAAATTGCAAGAGGACAACAAACAGTGTAAAGCCTTCATTATGAACACAGGCTCATTTTCAAGTCACTTAGACTGATAGTTTGGAGTTCAGATTCTGCAATACCTGAGCTCCTGACCATCTCTTTGCCTCTGGTCAGTCAGCATAAATTCAATATATAGCTGTCATTCTACATGGTTTTGCCTGAATTTTCCTTATAGACCACAAGACTGAAATTATCATACTATAAGCCTAATACTACCGGTAAGTTCAAAGAGAACCAAAGGTATCAGGAACACCCTATCATTGAAATTATAACACACAAAAATCAGTATATGTAGGTCATTAGCCAAAACACAGCCTGCCCCCTTATCAGCTACTCTTAAAAACAACAAACTCAATAGAAACTCTGCCCAAAACAATCAACATCAAGAAGAGATCTCAAACTTCTGTTCTTCATTTATTTTTGAGGAAAAATAAGCATCATCCTTTAATATCATTCTCTTCTAGTAACCAAATCTACCACAAATGCTCACACATGGCAGATGAAACACCAAAGCTCCACTTCAGTCCTTGCACCACTCAGTGCTCCTGCTACTCATACCCAAAGACCTCAAACAACCAAAGCGTCCACACACAAAACCCCCTCGGAGATTACCCTTTGCTGATTTCACAATATTGCTAGTAATTGAAGTAAAAACCAGCAGTAATTCTGCCCTCTAACGAGATCCCTGTAAGCAGCAGGCAAGGTCCTTTATAGAACCAGTTAAAACAAAAGCGGGTCCTTCACTCCCAGTGCTGGACACCATTGTCCAAGAGCAGACATGCACACATGAAACAGTACTGCTGGCACAGCTGCTTCGTGCAGGGTTGAGTTTCTATGAAAAACAGAGAGGAAAGTATGGGGAAGTTAAGAAAAAAGGCATGAAAGAAAACGCAAGGACACAATCTGAACAACTGTGCTGAGCACAGCCACGAGACCAACACACTTATTCCGCTGATGGAAAGGCCCCGCAATGGCCAAAGTGACTCCCTCATGTTGCTCAAAGAAATCATACAGAGACCACCTCATGTCCCCCTGCACTCAAGGAAACAAGACTTCATTAGAATAAGGAGAATGTTTATAAAATAAAAAATGGGAGTTACCAATTTCTTTTTCTCCTGCAAGTATTCATACGATCCCGAAAAGAGGTAATCTCAGCGGGATCCGCTACCAACAGAGAGGCATTACAACCACTGCATCCAAAAGGTGCAAGTAATCAACAAGTCACAATGCTCACAGAGGGATGCATGACATCAAAGTGACAAAGAATTCAAAAAGAGTTTAAAACCAAAGCAAAATGATGAACCAAAACTGTCATAAAATAATTTCTAGCAACTCCTGAATTTTCTCCCAGACAAGTCTGGGAGTGCCTTGCAGATAGTTGGGATTTTCACTGAAACAGCCATAGCAGACTAATAGAAACCCATTTTCACGTGAGAATGGTCAATTAATTAACCCATTAGTAGCCTGACCTGACTGCACAGACTGTTTTTCTCCAAAACAGGAGGGTAGGAAAATTTGGACTAACATGGAACATGCCAAGAAAGAGAAACTCTAACACAGGGCTGAACAGAAGAGCAATCACTCTGAGAAAGAGATTAAAGAATTACAAACCACAAGGACACCAGCCACCTGGATGCCAGTTTGGATCAAGCAAAAGACTTCTCTAACAGCAAATATCCACCACATTTTTCTTCCCTGACTGCACATGTAGCTGTCCCAGAATGCAAAGCTTGGAGTATCCCATATAAACGACAGAATAATCTTTAGAGGGAAACCCGTGAGCTCAGACCAGCTTAAGTCAGTTCAAAATCATGTCTAATGTGTGTTAAAATAGTTTCCAGGACACCTAGAAGTTCCTTGAGTAACTTGGATAACAAAATAACCTTGGATATGAATTTCATTGTGTTTCTTAGCTATATCTTCATCTGGACAATAACATTCACAGCCACACATGGTACAGTGCCCACATGCAAGTCCTAGAGAAGGCCACCAGTCTGAGTTGGTCAGATATGGTCCAGGTGAAGAGGAAAATGTTCCGCATTACAGAGGGCTTGAAGAAACTTCTGTTCCTGATGTATCAAAGTATAAATATGGATTCCAAAAAACCAGATTATTATGGAACAACGCTTGTATCTACACAGGTGAATTTGGACTTGCAGACTACTATCAGAGAAAGGAAGTTTTCCAGTACGCAATATGGACTATAAATGAAAGAAAAGTGGATACTATCTTGAACATCAATACTGTTTCAATAGACATAGGAAAAAAGCTGGAAACTGTGTGCGTGCTGAGAATGCTGGGAAGATAACTTGTCCACTTGAAATGTGAGAGAACAGGATTTGGTTGGAACTGATAGGAAATTGAGGAAAAGATTCAGACAGTTAAGTACACAATCTAATACCCTGCTCAGATTTAAGGATGGCAAAAAGACCCATCAAACCCTTATAAGACAATAAAAGCCAAATGTGTTAAAAATGAAGTGTGTTGCAATGTAGCTCCTTAAGATCCCTAGGCAACTGGCCATTGTGAGCAGTGGTCTTGTGCCTCACCAGGCAGAAACACAAAGGCAGCAAGAAAAGGGCAAGGAGTGGTTAAACCCTTTTCAAAAGCCCAAGATCTCAGGGGAATTTCAGCTGCTAAAATTTCAGTACGTTTGAGAGCATCAGTATGTTTCCATCCATTTGCAAACTGTTACTGAAAAGCTACAGACAATAAAGACGGGAACTGTGGTTGTAAAGGTAAAACAGTGGATGTAGGAAATGCCGGTGTGGGGAAGCCGTAGAAAGAAAGGAGGGTCTTGGACCTTCTCACACGCTTGTCCCAGACCAGTGGTTTTACATTTAAGCAAGAAGATAGTTCTTGTGAGCATTAGGATTCACTCTCCAAACCAACAATCATAAATAAGAAATTATATTGCAATAGATCACACCACACTGATTAGCTATAAAGAAGAAGCATAGAGAATCAGCTTTCTGTGAAGCACAGAGAGCTAAACAAAGATATTTTAAAGGTTTCTTACCTTTTAGCATGGGTAAAAAACTTGGCTGTTACAGCAGGTTCGGCGTGCTTTCCCCAAACTAACCTGAAGAATGGTAAACAGCCAGTGAAAGAAGATCTCAACAGCAAGGAAAGCACAGCTTTCCCCAGTTTGCATTGATGGATGATGCTTTACACCTGCCATGTGTGAGGGGTGGCACAAGTGGCCCTTCTTGGCTAGATTGCTATATCTAGAGGAGATGCTAAGGCAGAGATTGGCAGAAATTAAATTAAGGGAGAATGGGAAGTGACTGATGTGTGCATATGTAAGTCAAATATGGAAATAAATACCACATACGTAGCACAACAAAGACATACCTATGCCATTCCAGTGATTCATACATAACTAAGTGTCTTGCTTACAAACCAAATTCCTTCAAACTTATCACAGATCTAATCATTAAAGAGAGGAAACCTGC
Source organism: Rhinoptilus africanus (assembly GCA_013400135.1). Classification (NCBI taxonomy): domain Eukaryota; kingdom Metazoa; phylum Chordata; class Aves; order Charadriiformes; family Glareolidae; genus Rhinoptilus; species Rhinoptilus africanus. The sequence continues at coordinate 187,705 of VXBO01009740.1, forward strand.
AGGTGCCAGCAGGCAGTCTATGAGTTACACACGTGCAGAACTGAGGTGAGAACAGCACAAGCTTAAAATACTGATTTGAAACCTGATTTTCTTTCAGCAAGGGAAAATCTTTTTCTAATCAAGCAGTAATTATAAAATAGCCATATATTAGTCTGCCAAACATCTGTGCACCATTTTCATGATAGCATACCTTTAAAAAAGATTGACGAAAAAAGTGAGGTTATTGGAAAGTTACAGGCAAACTCAAAGAGGTATCTGAAATGAAACTGCCTTCTAGCTAAAGCTACAAGCATAGATCCTTCTGTGCTATAGGGGGTCAAGGAAATAATACCAGTAGCATAATTGTAAAGCATACTGGAAAGGCAGGTGCTGTAGTTCATTGTTATGCTAAAAAACTCCCAGCAATCTTCTGTAGCCACTGCAGCTGTCTTTCTTTTACCAGTGTATAATAATTACCCATCCGATTAGCAAATGTAACCACCTGCAGTAACTGGGGTACCAGTTTAGCTACTTCTAAAGATGAAACGCCTCAAAAAATCAGAAAAGTTAATGTGAAAACTAAAATGCCCTTTAAAAGTTTCATACTGAAATAGTATTTCCAATGGCTGTGGAATTACTTGCACTTTGGTATAAGTGCTCAAAAAATGGTTTTCCAAAATGTGAAAAAGTGTTGAATAAAAGATCTCAATAAATTTTAAAATACCAGGTAGCTCAGTCAGTATTCTATGAAGGACAATTATTATAACCACATTTTTATTACTAAATATATCCATCACACTACAGGTACCCAGGCGCCGCAGAGAACACATTTAAATATATNCTCCCCCCCACCAATGATCGTAGTCTTGCTTCTTATATGAAAAAGATGTTCCCCTTCAGTATAAAACTCTACTCAGCCACTTGCTCAGGGCCATTTGACAGCTGAATAAAATATTATTAGTTTTTTCATTAACATAAGTCATCATGGTAAAGGACAAGAAGGGTAGGTTTTCTGAGATGGCAAATTTTCATGGCTATATTTCTGACGGAATGACCTTGCTCTTCTGTTTAGTCTCACCAGACAACTAAATTTTTAGCAATATATACAAATTACGTCAGTGTCTTTCTGTGAGATGCACAAGTTAAAGTGTAAAAGTTACACTTTGGGACACAAATTTTCATTAACTTCATCTGCGCTTGTGTGCGCTAGAAACCTTTGCAGACATCATCATGACGCGCAACGGGCAATGAAAATCTGAGGCAGCGCACGTCACCGTGCGATTCAAGACTGGGGTCTTGGAGACCAAGAGCAGGAACAGAGGAGGAAGCTGAATCATGGCTTTATGCAAGGTTAAAGCAGAAATGGATAACTACAAATATAAGCGCTCACCACTAAGCTAAGCAAAGGAGCCCTCTGTCTCCAACCCAACCACCCCAGGGCTGGGTTGCAGGGCTCCCAACTTGAGCCCTTCTCCTCATGGCTACTCTCTTTGTCACCTTTGCCATTTTACATCCCTTCTCTAGCGCATCTTTTTTAACAATTGAAAAATACCTTTGAAGTTTCTTAGGCAATAAATGTAATAATGTGTATATTAATTTTAGCATTAGCGAATACATTTAAAGCAAGATTTATCAATGCAAATTTGCCATTCAGAATGTATTTATAAATGTAAGGAAATGTACATTTATGCCTTAAACATTAAACCACCCAGGTACCACGGACAAATATATAGGTAATCATCCAGTAATGATTCACAGCAAAATAACTGCAAAAAAAATTTTGGAACTCTTCTGGTTTAGGTTCTGTGAATTTCTATTCACATGTAAACCTTGAGTCTGGTTGCTCCAATAAGATCCACAGGGTTACTTGTGTAAATCATTGTTGCAAAGTCAGGCTGGAAATCTGCTAAGAAACCGAAATTTTGCAAAGAATTATGTTTTGAAGAAGGAAATTGGGAATATTTTTTTTTTTCACTTGGAAATTTTGGGGGCTTCTTTAAAGGAAAGCAAGGAGTAGACAAGTAGATACTCTAATATCTGATCTTCTTGGTTCAATTTTCCAACTTGTCCTTTCATTGAACCAACATAATCCACTTTTCCTACTTTCTCTTCCTGAGTGAACACCTTTCCCGCCTCCCAGGAAGAGGGATCCTGGGGGAGCCTCGAGCCCTCCAAGCCCAGCTGTATGCCAGGATGGCACGTAAGAAGGCACAGCACACAAGCCCCCCTTGGGTCCACAAAAGCCTCCAGCATCAGCTAGAACGGACACAAAGGTTTATTATAGAGCTGTTTGCTGACTGCTCACCCCGTTCACTGTGAAACACCTTCTGAAGGCGTTTTTAAACACTTCTACAAAATCGTCATTTGAAATGTATCTCGTCTTTGCACCCATTGAGAATAAGTTGATGTGTCAGTCGGAGGCTGGCATCAACCGTTTTTGGATGATTGGTTTCAAATCCTCTAATCAGCTTACCGTCCAAATAATTGAGCTGTGTGTTGGGGAAGGCCCTTTGAGGCGCGAGTGAAGACATCCTCCCTCCAGCCCAGGGGCAAAATTAGAGCTGTCATTTCCAGCCCCCCGCGTTGCCTGCACCTTCCTGCGACAGACAGGCAGAAGCTGCTTCATTTGCCCAGGAGTACCCTGAGCCCCAACTCCCTACTGCATGCGTAGCTAACAAAATCGTGGAACGCTTTTATTTTTCTAAGTAATGTTGTTTTAGTATACATGCAGATTTGAAGCTAAGATTTAGGTACGTATTTTTCTTCCATTTTATCGAAAACCATAACCTTCACTGAAGTACTCCTCCCAGCCAATCTACAGAACAACAGCAGACACACTGTGATTTTGATAGAGGAAGCCCAACTCACAAATGATATACACAGTGAGGAAAATACATACATTAGTGTGGGCCAGAGTAACGGATGGAGAGAGAGTTTCTACTTGCACAGGCAGCCCCACAATGGGATTTAAAATAAGGGTGGCATCCTGTGGGGTGATTTCATCATGTCCTTGTTTCATGCTGTCCTTGCTGAAAAGGAAGAAATTATTGCTTGCCAATAGGGACGATACAGCTGCCACCTTCAGGGCTCCCTTTCTGGCCATCCCACCTGCTGCAAAGCCCCCTCAGGAGGGTGAAATGCCAGTTTGCACCAGAAAAAAGGCACTGACAAAGTTTGCCCATTCCCCCTGAGCTCACACCTCCCCTGTCTATGCTGTGCAGGACACCTGCCCCCTCCATCCCCCTTTCACAGCCCTCCCTTGTTTCCAACAGCTAAAGGAGAAATGGGTTGGGAGCTCTGTTTTCCTCTTCCCTCACAAACTAGCAACCCTGGTTTTTATATCTTCCCTTTATTATCTTCCTTTTATTATCTTCCCTTATTTCCTAGTTCTCTGTAATTACATATTGGGACATCAAACGGTGAAGCAGGGACTGCTTTTGAAGGCTTTTATAATTAGCTTTTCTATTGTGTCCTCTAATACCTCCTCTGGCTTTAGACTTACTTTTTTCTGTTCACAACCTCCTGAACATATGGCGGTAAATATGCAGCATGCTGTGAGCTTCACCTGGAGTCTACTCACAATATATCTGCAATGTAAATAACAGACTTCGTGTCAGTCAATTAATCACACACCAGTGGTTGGCAGAGGGCAGGCAGATTGCAGGAAGAGAAACTGGAGAGCGGTGTCTTGATCAGCAAGTATTAAATATTACCTAAGCCAGCGTGGTTCTGTGGTATCACTGCTTTTGCTAAAAATAGTCTGGTTCAGTTGCATTAGACATTGCTTAATATCATAACGACTCAATTCAAGGCCAAATTCTCCACTCATCAGGACCACTTTGGTAACATTTCACCCATTGGAGTCATGATCCCATTTCTACCAGCACAGAATATGACCCAAATGCAAATTTCATAGAAAAATTAAATTAAATTTAAAGTGATCCCAGGCGATGCACAAAACATAAATATTGCCATTACAGTAGAAGTGTTTCTTTTTGGTAAAACTAATTCAAATGAATTACTTTACAGACATGTTTTATTCTTGTTTTTGCAAGAATGCATATGAACAAGACAAAGTACTCTGTTTACCTGATTCACTTTACTTAACTCAAGGGATTCATAAGCACATCATCAATTACAGTCACAAACAAATAATTTTATGTTTAAAAAACCTGACTCTCTACTTCAGTAGAGCTTTTCTAATTTGAAGATCTCAAAGGATTTTCTGTACTACGTTAAAATCCTTGTCATTTCCATGGAGGACAAATGAAAATAGAGAAATAATTCACCCAATATTTAAATGCACTTGGGTGGAGCACAGCACGGAAGTTAAGACCTAACAGGAAGAATTTTCTTAATGACAATAAAAATCTCATCGAAGGCAAAGAAATACCCTGTTTATGTCTGAGATTCTCCCATGTCTCACTGTACCTGGCCCCGGACTCATCTCCGATGGGGACGGTACCTGGGAAGGGCTTTGCCCCAGGGCTGGCTTCAGACATGGGTACTAACAAGCGCCCTCAGCCACCTTCCACCCATCTTACACCACTGCAGGTTGGCCCTACACATCTCCAGAGGGTTTGTGTTATTGCCTTCATCCTATTCCTTCTGACACTTTATTCCCGTGGGGATCACTATGTCCTCTCTCGGCAGCCACAGAGGCTGCCCTTCACACAAAGCTCCTCTTTAATCAGGAGCCGAAGAAAAACTTCAGGGACAGGAGCAACCTTTGGCTTAAAAGCCACTGACTTCTGATGGTCACCAGAAGAACTGGTTATGTGTGTCCAGGACAACAAATTATCTCCCAGACAGGACTACAAACCTAAAACCCACTGCTGCTCCTAAGGGCTTTGCTGCAAGGGTGGGAGCAGAGGCAGCCCAGTGCTGGGGCACCCCTGTCCTCCCAGGGACCCCCGCTGTCCCTCATCCATGGCCACCCCAATGGAGGGGGCCTCTCTCCCCACCACTGACAATCTCTGCTCGGACGGGACAAGACCACACAGCTCAGAAGCCCCCCAGCCATCCTGAACATGAGCCAGCCCCCAGGCCCTGAAGCCCAATGCCCCGTGGCTGGGATCCACAGAAGACGTTGCAGTAGAGTAGTTTTTATGTGCAGTGGGGAAATAAAAAGTGGTTTCGGTGAGGATCAGTGCCTCATTGCTAAATCCCCCAGTGTCTGTAGGGCACAGCAGAGTCTTACCAAGGCGTTTCTGTGCCTGGGGCATATGCGGCATCCCTCTCTGCATGAGTTCTCCTGGGGTTAATAAAGAGCTGAGCTCACCCGACTGTCTTCAGTTTCAGTGAAGGCATTACCCCGGGTCTTTGCCCTCTGCTGGGTACTGATTTTCATCAAGTTTTCAGGTATCTAGCATCTTTGAGATCTGTAGGCCTGTGTTACGTTTGACTGAAGTTAATCAACACATTCAAAAGGGAGGCGGACGGGCAGCATACTGAGTGCCTTAGAAAAGAGCCCGTTCACATAAACTGGCCTCAGGGACAAATACTATTATTTGTGAGCATAAGCATGCACAAAAGGCAACCACACCACAGCAATCTGAAGAACGTTTATTTAGTGTATTGGTCTACAGCATCTTGCTATGCCAATGAAAATAGCAATACATACAAGGACATTTTAATATTACGGATGTTCTTATGCAGTGATCCTAATAACACGAGTAAAGGGAAGTTTAGATGCCTAAAGGATGGCAGCTCTTGTAGATATGTAAAAGCTAGCAAAAGTTCTTTTTAAAAAAATATTTTAGAGAACATGTGTTTGAATAGTTTAAATGGGTAGTGCAAAAAGCATACACAGCCCCAGGAAGGGCCAGGTTGTCCATTGAGCTTCCAGCCCCCACAGAAGGACAGGCGAGGCTGTGTCCCCAGCCTGCCCCCGGGACAGGAGGGGCTGGGCAGCCCTTCCCGTGGCATTGGCCAGCTCATTAGGGATGTAGGGCAGCAAAGTAGGGCTCGTAGGGGGAGCACGTCTGTGGGTCAACAACAGCCTTGGGACAGACCCGCCGTTTCACACTGAAGCCCCCACTGGATTCAATTAAGGGGCTTTTTTCTCTGGTCAGGACTTGACCAGGGAGCGATGCTTGAGTTGGAACAAAGACAAGCCGCAAGGCAGAACATCTTATAATATTTCTAAGTTAATTCATAATCGTAGTGCTTTTAAAAGATAAAGTAAGTAAGATGGTGGTGTGATTAAGGTGCAGAATATCTAATTTAAGAGGTGCATAAAAGGAAATCAAGGAGTGCTATCTATCAGGAAGATAACTGTAAAAGGATCAAGTCTTCCCCCATGCTGACTATAAATCTTTCACTGAGAAGAACTACTAGGCTATAAAGAACAAGAATTTCAAAAAACTAAGAAATGAAAAAGGAGACGTGTTAAACACTACCTAACAAGCTTCATGACATGAGCACAAAAGTCTTAAATTCAATGTCATAAATTCAATACCATCAAAAGATTCAGCTGCTGTGTCCCTAGAGACGCTACTGTGTAAGTCAAGCACAATACTGAAAGACACTGAAATCTTTAATATGTGTTAAATATTTTAAATTCATAAATCTGATTCACAGAAATATCACAGAGGCATCAACAAACATTTTTTTCCCTTCCATTTTTTGATAGGTGTGCCACAGTTTCTGCAATTAAAAGATGGTCCAAGCATTTACAGAAAAACGGATGAGGCAGAAAACCGCCCTTGTGGACATGATTGCATGCAATCATTATGCCTCCTCCAATAAACACACTCAAATATGCCAAAATTTATACCCGCATATGTTTAAATCACCATTTTTGAAAGAGATTAGGTTTAAGGCATCCCACCTATTCCCAGAGGCAGCAAGCAGTGATTATTCCTTACAGGTATTTTCATGGGAAAACACCTTGTTCAGAAGTATTGAATGTTGTGATACTGCAATATATGAAACCCTCTCCTTTTAGTTTCACATTTAGGGCACATAAGCCTTTATTTTCCGTTTAAAGGTACTAATCTTCTTAAGGGTATAATCAAGCCTCTAATATATAATATTATCAGTTTATATTTAGAAGGAATAACCATCACGTTAGTGGTGATGGACATATCTCTCCATTCATCTGACTGAATTACCCTGGATAAATCCCTTTCCCCAGTTCATTTCTGCAGAGACAGCAAGCGGCTTTATTTCATTTAAAAGCAAATCATACAGTTGCGAGATATTTATAGTTAATATGTAAAAATCCTGCTTTAAGTCTGAGAAACGTTTCTTTCTTCCTCCGTTTCTCACAGGGAAATGTTCCAATTTATAGCTTTTTAAATAACACAGGATTTTGCAGGCTAAAAATTCAATAAAAGGTATTCCTACAGTGAACAAGTCACAAAAACTTAAATTATGTTTGCATCCTTCCACAGCTTCGTGTTCCTGGGAAGCAAAAATGAGCCTGAGCCTTTGGGTACACTTAAGTAAGTTCGTATTTCAGCATCTCACAGGACTCTCTTTTTCTTTAGGCAGAACTGGGAGATCTCCCAGTAATTCCTAATTCCTGCCCAACATATTAGCAGCTTTGTACCACATAAAAGGTGCCCCCACCAATACAAAACCTAAGTCAGATCTAAACCACAGAAATGTGGTCTTTCTGGGAGATATTAAAGGGGGATTTTCAAGACACCAGTTGGGCTGTCCTTTGGCATATGATAGGAATTACGTTAGGCCTGCCCTGACACAGACAGTAAGCATAATAAATAGCTGCTAAAGACCCAGGATCCTGAAATATATAATAAACTTTCTGCCACCCCACTCATATATATTTCCTTGTGGCACCTCTTCTGATTCTGAAGAGCACATTAAATGATTAGGCAGCCAACATGTATAACTATTTATCTCAGCAGCAATCTGATTGCCTGCAACAGAAAAGCTCAAGAAGCAACAAAACAGGCAGGTATGTAACAAAGGATATCGTGGAATATGCTTTTAAGTGTATAACTAAAAGAAATTTATTACTATACTTTCATTATACCTAAGCATTTCCATTTGTTCAAGAGCAATAGAGGAAATGTGATGTGTTATTATCATTAATTCCTGGTTTGCTTCGATGGTAAATACCTATACAAGCTACCAGCAAGTAAAATCCAAAACTAAAAAGGCCACCAAATTCTGGTCTAGCTAATTACAAAGGCATCAATCTCTCTTTATATCAGAGCACAGTGTTCTTGACGTAAAGAAAGCACAAAGAAGATGATTCCCCTCTAATTCAAATTCATTACAACCACTCTGCATGCTAAACATCATAAACACATGGTAAATTCAGCAGAAGAGATGAGAACTGAACTGGCATGCAGCTGGAACACCATCCAGACCGTTTGACTGGGGCATTTTTTTCCTACCGATACATCTGCCTGGCAGTTT
>VXBO01009740.1:196132-209414 GCA_013400135.1 Rhinoptilus africanus
GATCTGGATATGTTCTCTAAGCAGGGAGCACAGCCCTTTGAAAAAGGAAAGAAGAGGGGAATAATCTGGTAAACTGATAATCTGACTGCTCCCTCACTCATGGTCATCCCTTCTGCCTCACCTTTCTGCACCTGGACACCGGGGTCAAGCTTGCCCAGGAGGGATGGAAACTGCTCGAGGACTGAACCAGTAAAATTCGCAAGAGAGGACAGTTAGAGCTTGTCCTGCTGCCCAAAGCTCTTGTCTCATCACTTGTATTACATGATGCATCAAGGAGCTGTGGGCTTTGCTGGCGCTGATCCTCCTTCATGGGGACAACACTCCTCCTCCGCCCTGGAGCGTTAAAAGCTGGACCACTCCAAGGTGTCAGACAGAACATGCAGTTTCTGTTTGGCAACGATTTGGCCAGTCTAAAAATTTGAGGCACTATGCTTACTAGCGCCTGTGTGAGTCCTGCACCTTGTGTAAAATCTACGTGCTCTAGGGGAAGTACATCAATTAGGAAAAAAAAAAAGTTTCCCTGTTTCTGACCGTTTGCATGTAGAGAATACTTGGTAACTGCAGCAAGCACAGGCTTTGTAAATCTGGAATGAAAGCGTAATGGTGACGGTGCAAGTCACTCAGTTGTATTTCTTAGCAGCTAGTGACGGGCAGTCAGAAGAAATATTGTTCTGTAATTAATTTTACAGTGTGTTTTCTCAAACGGAAAACGTTGCAAATAGAAGGAGAATTTGCTCTCTACTGTATTCTCACTAATTGGGAAAAAGGTGCTTGGAAGTAGCTGGAAATCGGGGCTTTGGGCAAGGTCCCAGAAGAAGAGTATCCAGTGTGTAATACACCACTGCTGCTGCTCAAAGACAGTTTAGAGTTTAAAAAAACCAATTTGTACTAAGAAAACAGCCAGATGCCATCGCATTGGCTTTCCCTCGGTGATGAATGGCATGAAAGCTCCCTAACATCTGCTACCACTTGATGAAACAAAACTTACATCTCTTTGAGCGCAAAGGTCCACAGATGCTCACTGGAGTAATGCGGGCTGCCTGAGGCTGGAGAGGGACTGGTGGCGCCAGCCCCAGCCAGACCCTCACCTTTTCATCTCTGATGGTCGAGGCAAACTCTGCAAGCACCACAGCTTCGCTGTAACTCCATTGTAGTCCATATTGAGTTTACTAGAGGTTCAGGGAAAAGCAGGGCAATGAATAACTTCGGGGATCATTTCCCTGAACGAAATAAACCTGCATCTCTCAAAGCCAATTTCCACGTCTGCTCCGAACAGTTCATTTCTGTTTGAAGTGGACAGCCCTGTAAGTATTATTCCTTGGAAAAAAGGTAATTGTAGAGACGTGAAGGCCTATTTGTCTAGTTAAATGAATGCAAATTCTATAGATGCACTACAAGAGGTTTTCAAGTTTGGAAGCAGAAATATCCTTCCTCCAGAAGGAGCCAAGCGAGAGATCTCCTCTAAGCCTTTTTTACTGAACAGTGAATCAGGGAAAAGGTTTCTGCTGAAAAAGAAAACTGAATAATGACTAGACGTAAAGGAAAATGTGGTCAACATGTACATGAGAAGCCACATACCAACTGCAGGTATCCCAGAAAACACCAGTTTGTTACCTTGGAAATGTCAGTATTGCTACCAACTGCACTGGGTGCCTTAAAGAGCGGATGATTATTCTGTAATTTATTTTGGGAACAAACACAAGGGGAGTGGTGCTGGTTACTTGTCTGAATCAGATCTGTTCAGTGGCCGGAAATTAAATGGTCAACTTGTCAGAAGTAGAACTGTTCGATTTTTGGTTCAGTGACCAAAATGAAAAGAAAAAGAAAGAAAAAGAGATCAGCTTGGGTTAACATAAAAGGAGAAGTACTGAGGGGTTTAGCACAAAAAAATAAATTAAAATATCAGTTAGGTCAATATGAAAATCTTCAATGAACCCAAAAAAATTAGATAAAGAATATTGTTCAAGCAGAAAAGTCTCATTTCATTTTCTGATTATGTAGCTAACTTCTTTTTTTTTCTTTTTCACAGTCAGTTTCACAATTAAGATACTTTTCCAAAACAAAAATCAAAACTATGTTTTGAAAAAATCAGTAACATATTTCAAATGTTTCACTTCTCCCCATTTTTCATTAAAACATTTACCAAATTCTACTCAAATATCTCATCAGTTTTTATCGTTGCAAAACTAGATTTTAAATGAATTCAATTCAAACATGGCAAGTCCAGCTGAATCAATTCTAAAGTCTTGTGTCTCATGCAAGAATACTATCAACTTGCAAACCTATCTGACAGCGTATCACTCATCAGCAAATCAACTATAACAACTGGAAAGAATAAAAATGTTTGCCAGAGGTTTTTGATCTTCATACTAACCAGAATGAGGTTCTGAAAGCTACAATCTTTTTGGGCCAGAGTCAGAAGAATTGCCCTACAAAAATATTTAATGCTGGCGTTTAGCCAGAGATCCTTTTTTTCAAACATACTAGGAACTTTTTTTAACAGCACTTTATAGTACTGATTCTTTAATTTTGATGCCTGGCATCCCCACAAACTGCACTTTGTTAGATCAGGATCTTTGCCATGGCCAGTTGTGCTGTTTTGTTTCCCTCTGCAGTTCTTGGTACTGATAATCACTTCATCCAGTGTCCAGATGAATGTGTCTAATTCTGGAAGGAGAGTTGTTTTAGCGGCGCATTTCCCCTGTGAGATAGGAACACTGGAAGATTATTATGGAAACCACAGCTTGTTCAGCCAAAAAGATAAATATTATCTATATTTCTTGTTCTTTCCTATCTCTTGTATTGTCCTGGGGAGCAGTGGGAAAAGTGGAAGGCAAACGGCAGAGACCTTGCCAAGCCCTGTGACGTGATGGATGACTTCTCACATCCCAGGGCCTGACATGAAGAGAGGCCACAGAGGGTTGTGCTGCTGTTTTCAGATGTTAAAAAGGCCAATCACCCACTCATAGCTTTCGTTTCTGGGACAGGAAGAGCTTCCCCGTGCAGGACCCGCATGGGCAGACCCAGCTTTGCCGTGAAGTATTCCTCTGCAACGGGCAACCTACACAGGAAAGCTGATTTTCTGTGTCCTTCCTTTTCCCTTTTCCTTTATGCTACCAGTCACGTTGAATGCTGTGACCACAAAGTACCTCTCAGCCACAGAAAGAAGAGTATGTCCAGATTTCTCTAAGGCTTCTGGCCAGCGAGTGTTGTCCGCTCTCTTTTCCCTTTTCCTTCCCTCCTCTCCACTCTGACGTGCACAGCACAGGGACAGACCGTCAATTTTCACAGTCTCCCAGGAAGCATCCTACATACAGTACCGATGGACAACCAACACGTAAATCCCTTCAAACCCCAGCTGGGGCAGGGCAGGAACCGCCTGCGGATGCGATGGGGTAGGATGAGGAGGGGAAAACAGTTCTTGCTCCCAGATGCACGCCTGTGCATGAAAGGGAGCTTGCTCAATGGATTTCCAGGTACTAAACCAGGGGTTTGCTTCTTTGCCAACTTTTGATCATCTAACTGCACTCTCAAAAATGACATTGAGGGGATGGAAAGAGGGAAACGGTGAGGCCTCTTATGCTGTGTGTTTTTCACCAGCTGGACCACTCTGTGTACAGCCACATGGTGGCCAGGCGCTGGAGGGGGACAAAGGATGGGATGCCAGCGTCTGACCACCCACGGCAGCAAGGAACGGTGAGCCGGACAGGAGGAGACACAGCCACAGCTGGAGCTGGGGTTGGCAGGCAGACCCTCTTCTTGTCTTTCAGCTCTGTCAGGTCATACCCATTTATTTACAAAACCATCCTTCAAGCAGACACAGGGAAGAATAAATTACTCTGGCTAATCTGAGGCAATCGTAATTTTGCTAAGCGTGGTGTAAGAGCTCGTAGCATTTTATCTTGGTCTGGTTTATAACTCGCCCCCCTGGGGCCGATGCATGCAGCCCTGACTCCCGTGGGAAACGAGCGGCTACAATCGTCTGTAGGTGTGAGCTGATGCCATTCAGGGAAACGCAGATCTTCATCCCCATCTCTGATGATTCAGCTGCTCACCCTGCTGAAGAAAAGCAAGGGCCCTGCCAGTTCCCCCTATGCTGTATCTTGCAAAACCGAAGAAAGAAACCAGCGACCACCCTGCATGTCTGCATGCCATCAGGCCTCTGCCTCAGGAAGGGACACAACAATAGTTCTCCATGTGGCCTCACAAATATTTCCAGCACCTAGTGAGCCCCGAACACCCAGAAGGCTGGGCTTATTAATAAAACCTCTCATCCACCAAATCTAAACCAATTTTTACTCCAGGCACCTCAATCAAATACTCAGAACTGTCCCCTGGAGCTGCTCCCTCCTCTGCGTAGGCGGACAGGAGGAGGGGAGGAGGGAACAGGGCTGGAGGCATGTGGGGCCACCATCCATCTGATGTCCTCCCCTGCTGCCCTTCAGCAAGGAGGTGGGGATCGGCTGTCCCCAAGGTTGGCACACCACCTCCCTCTCGGGGAGCAGGGCAAAGTATCCCCCCAGAGAGGGTCTGTGGGGGTCACCGGTCCCACTGTGGGGCTGGATACACCCCATGCTGTTTGTCACTCCAGGACATGGAAAACTGGGGCAGCACTTCGACATGGCACTGAAGCACTTGGGAGAATTTGGAGAGAAACCTGCAGCACACGCAATTTTAGGAAGAAGGTCAATGTAGAAGTCTGAAAGAAGGGTTTTAAAAAAAACTTAGGGTAGTGTAAAGTAAAGCTTGCATCTGCAGGGAGATGGATTTGTCGCCTGCTGTCACTCAGGGCTCTTGCAGGTTGAACTTCAACAGACAAAGGCTGGAAAAGAGCCATTGATTTCACCCTCCCCGAGGAGATGCTTGTGAAACTCTCACAACCAATATTAATATCAAAGTGCCTGGAGAGGAGCAGGGAACAGCCTCCTCTGTTTTGTTCCCAGGATGAAGAAATACGGCAAGAAGGACCTTACAAAGACTGCGAAAAACAGCCTCTGCTTTGCAATAAAAGCCTTTGGGAAAGTGCCTGAACTCCTCACCTGCTCCCCTGCAACTCTCATAGACCACTCATGTCCAGTCCCCCAATTCATGTCCAGCCCCTTCAGACGCTTCCTAGTTTCTAGCCTGGGATGTTCACAGAACAGGCATTGCCTACAACAGCTGGCAAGGAAACATTACAGGGTAGCAGTCAGGGATGTCCTCATTCCCTGGGAAGACCAAAGATCCCAGCGGGGCAGAGGGAGAGGAGTGGAGGGTGCCAGGAGCCTTGTGGAGACCACTACCATCATGCAATATCCACATACACCAACCAGTCTCCCCAAACATAACGCCATGCTGGCAGCAGGAGGCCGAGGGTGAATATCCACCAACGACACCAACGGGAGTCTGGAGAGACACGGGTGATGCTGTGGCTGATGAGATGAAGAAGGAGCCCACAGGTGCCTCTGCCTGACGCTAAGCTGAACCCAGCTGCCCACGAAATGCTGTGGTGCCCAGAAGGCATCAGCTGCTCCAGACGGCTGCAGGAGACGATGGCAAGGAGCCCGTGGCCCCGTGCCCAGCCGTTGGATGCCATCTCCAGGTCCAGCCATAACTTCTCCAACTGCAGAAGGGCAGAGTAATGCCTGGTCCTGGACTGTGGAATAAACAGGCACAAACCCTAATGCCCCTCACAAACCCTGGTTCTGTCTCTAGAAGCAGGACGTAACACCTCTCTGACATTGCCTTATTTAAGGCAAATGCTTAGTGAGAGATACATTAAAACAAAACAAAGTCTGAAAAAACCCCACGCCTCCGTGACCCTGCGCCTCCCTTCAGGAAAACAGTAAAAAGCACGTCACCCATGGGAGGCATCTGCGCGGTGGGGGGGACCTGGGAGAAGGTCCCACAGGCATGGATCGCGGCGATCTCCCTCTCCGTGATGCCACCATCCGTCGGCACAGCCCAGCCTGCGCCACGCGAACTGCGTGACACACACTATGACTTTCATTTTCCAGGCCTGACCTGAGAGAAGGGGAGCGGAGGAAGACCGCCCGCCTGGCGAGAAGGCACTGTCTGGCAAACTCTGAAGGTCTTTTCCACAAGCAATCTGTTCTTGGGCTTTGACAGATGTGAAAAGTTGCGCCATCAGAGTTTGTCCCTCTGTTTATCCCAGGGGCTAGTCACAACTGCAGGGGGGGCTTGGAAAAGTGGGAATTACACAAATATTCCAGACACACATTTGCACTCTGTGCACCTTTCATGCCTGATGAAAAGGCAGGAAATGTTAACACAAAGAAAGGAAGCATGTTAAAAAGACTGAACCTTTCATCGGAGACTATTGAAATTCTCATAACAAGGGCCGCTATGAAAGGTTGCTTATTCTCGGAGGTAAGACAGTGCCGTTTCCTTCCCTCCCCGTGCAGCAAACACTCACCACAAATGTAAGCCACAGCTGTAGGGCACGAGACACACAAAGCAAACAGATCCATCCCAGTTGTATCACCACGGCTATTATCAGATTTGAAAATCGCACTTCAACCAACTCAATATGCAAATACTGCGATACTGTACTACAATAAAGGGCTACAGTATCTCAAAAGCAGTGGCCTTCAAAAATCCAGATCGAGGGAACAATAAGGCAAACGAGAAATGCCACCGGCCTCACAGTCTGGCCCTGTTCTACCTAATGAACCAACACGGGTTTGGTGGAATAACCAATGCGGGAAACATTGGAGAAACGTACTACGTGCCACCACGGCACAGTAACCTACTTATAAATTGTTTATTGGTCACCTTAGGTCGTGAAGCACAAAGTTTATACCCTGTTTTATATATATCTATCTAATATATATCTCCCTCTAATATATATAAATATATATATATATATTAGATATATATGTTTTTATATATATAATTACAACTATTAATTATTTACAATAATTTTTTTTTATTTCTACTTAAAAGCTGTTGGTATGGACAGATTTTAGCAATGAATTCCAAAGGTAAATTATACATATTAAAAAAAAAAACACTCCTTTAAACTCAGAAAGCAGAAAATACGTGCAATATCCCCACTGAAACAGCATTTTTGCACCTTTTCACCATTTATAGGCTTCTTTGCTTCCTCTCCTTCAACGCTGAGTGACGTGCTACGGGAAAGGTCCATGGAGACGCGCCAGCCCCCACACCATGCTCTGGCCTCGGATAGTGAACGCACTGAGGCAGAGATCATTTTTTTAATGTATACAGACATGCCCAGCGCACCCAGACCAGTAATAACCAACAATAGTGTTTCTGTCCAACAGTCAGATGTCACCTGACAAATGTGGGTCAGGCCGGCACGCCGCGCTGACTTTGATTTCTGTTATTTGGGGCAATCAAGTCTCCTTTGCGGGGGGGAAGCAGCCCCCTGATGGGGGGAGAAAGGATTTAACCAGAGATTACATCTCTTCTGTAAATTTGCAAGAAAGACTCATTTAGGCCTTTGTGGACCTTCTACCTCCTTTCATCAGTCCCATGCCTGACCACATCTACGGCTGAGCCATCTGCTGACTGCTGGTTTGGCCCGCGAATTAGAGCGATGACAGCCGAACCCATTAAAATTTAACATCTTCCCTAGCGAGAAATGGTTTGTAAGAGGCTGTCAGCTGTGACCTTGCCTACCTTTTCCTTTTTAGGTTGGCATCCTTCATCGATTTCTGGTCAAGAGATTTAAAAGCACAACTTTTTAAAATTTGCAAAGACTTACCATGTGAACTCTGGGACCAGACAAGAGCTTCAGAAATACAGACAATCCACTGGCCAAGACCAAGACTCAGAAACCTGCGTTCACTCAAAAATGTACACAGCTCAAATCTGACAAATTCAAACTACAGACCGTCTAAAGAACAGGCCACAGCATTCAACCAGCCTGGCTTTTGCAAGGTTCAGTTTATGCAAGAAAATCCTAAATACAACAGACGCAGCCAGGGTCCACTCTGGGCGCTTTGGTGGGTGAGGACATTTTTAATAAGTGCTGACCCCCAGATGACATTTTTATGTGCTGCAAAACCCTTACACAGCTGCAGGATACTGCTAAGGACCTCCGAGGCAAGAAGAGACTCGAAGAACTAGGGGTATCCCCATTCTCAGTAACTCCCTCTCCATTCCTACCTATTGCCTGCCTCGTGTTTGATTTAAGTGTCCCTTAAGATTTACAGACTAATCCCTGGAGCTAACTGGACTCCCATGAACAAAAATTTCTACGCACATCTTTAAACTAAAATAAAAAAGGAGGGAAGTCTCCCTTCTTCCAAAGATCAGAGGAGGGTGTAAATAGATGAGAGAATGGTTTTGAGGGAATATCCTGCAAAAGACTCAAGAAGCTGTTTCTCAGGCTGATGCTGGAAAACATGGACCAAAATCTGCTCTTCTGTTACCAATGCACCCTCACCTCCTGCGCACTCTTTACTGCTACTGGCTCGCAAAAAGCTTTCTGCGCTTTGGCATAATTGGTAGAGAAAGTATCCGTAACTTCTGCAACTCGGTCGTAATCCTGTTTATACCTCAAGCAGCATCACTACTTAATCTCCAGTTATTTTCTCTCTCCTCCCTCACTTTGAAATCCAACACCTTTTTTTTTTTTTTAATAACCTGAACAACAAGAATTTACAATGAAAATACTCACCAGATCAAGTGGGTATCAGAAACGTAAGTAACGCTAATGAAAACAGATACCAAGTCATGTATTTCTTAAATACAGCAGCTAATAACAAAGGTGGAATTGGCCAGACTGTAAACAACTTTTTATCAGTGCTGAAAGAGTGCGTAACTACCACTTAAAATAGCTGAAAACTTTTTTTTTACAACCTATCAAAGCAATGGTTCCAGACAATATACTGTATATCTAAGAATAGTAACAGTCATTGATGGAAACTGATAACATTTGGGGACCGAACGTTAATCCGTTCTGGGGGAAAGAGAAAAAAAAAAAGGAACAATGAAGAGTGAAATAGAAACCCAAGTCTCATTAAAGAAAACTATTTTAAGGGCAGAATTATGAGTTTTAACATCAATCATGGGAAAACAGTTCAAAGTTGTTCCTAAAAGATCTAAATTTGAAACCCTGGGGAAAAAAGGCACCGTTGCCAGTGACAGCAAAAAAAATGTTTAAGGGATAAGGAAAAACACAGCCTAAAGGTAATCCGTTTGTATTTTTAAAATGCTACAAATCTGACTTTTCATTTTTGGGTTTCTGTGATTAAGGGCAGCAAAGACTCAGTTCAATCAAGTTTATCCTTTGTTCTTTATGCATTTCCAACGTACTTCTCTGCCCATAAATGATGGCACTTGCTCTTAGCACCCAGGACGAGCCGATGTGGATAATCAGAACTGACCGCGGGCTGGAAATAAACCCAAAAGAACTTGGATAGAAAATTTCAATATATGCTGTTGGTGGGTTTTTCTCCTGAAGCAATTACGTTCTGCTCTGGAGATTAGAGTGAAAAGCCCAGGAGAGAAACAAAAGAGGATCACTGCTCCCTAACAGCAAAGCACGAGGAAGCCAAGCGGGGCCTGGTGCGTCCCTCCAAAGGGGCGGCCACCACTGGGCTGGGGGGCAGCAGAGCAGGTGCCTGCCTTAAACCCGGGCACACCTTGTCAGCTTGCGTTTGAGGAAGCGCCTAAGCGCTCTGCCAGCTCAAGGACTTAATTAAGTTTGAAATAAGCTAATTCAAGGAATAAAAGTCTGCCAAAGGTAATAAAATTGTTTGCTAATTCAGCAAGTCAGTCCTGTGTATAAAAGAGCATATTTACACGCAGCGTAGGTTTGGTCCTATTCAATCAGTGAATGCATTTTTAAATATTTACTGATTGCAGGAATAGGGCCAAATCTGGAGTATTTTTAAGGGTTAGGGGAGAAGTGCTAAATCCCAAAGTATCTAATTAATCTATGCAAAGTAGGGAATACTATTGCCCTCCGTTTACTTAGGGAATTCAGAGGCACAGGGAAATGAAGTGCCGGATTCAGCGTGGCAGCGAAGCCACTTGCAGAAGCTCCTGTGCTCGCCTGCTTCCCGGGCAAGTGACTTCTGCCTCAGATACTGTCCCTCTCCCGGGGTGGGGGCAGCACAAGGGACAGCTGGGCAAGCGGACAAGAGCCAGTGTCACCGCACCGCTGGCTGCACAGCATCCAAACAAATTAACAGAAAGTTTGGGGCTGATTGTTTTTAATGAGAAATTTTTTCTCATCCAGCCCTTGGCGTTTGGTTTCATCCAATTCCCTCCTCTCTGAGCTCAATGCTCTTGGCTGCTGTTGTCACCTGTCCCTGTTGAATGAAGGGGCGGTAAGTGTAAAGCGGGGCCTCCCTGGAACTTGCGAAGAGTCGGAGCAGTGTATTTTAATATGCTCTCTGAGCAGTGGAATTTGCATTGGACATATGCAAATCTCCCTTTGTCCTGTGCATCTGTACTGCATCTCAAAACTCCACCTCTGTGTCCCCACAAGGCCGCCTTTAAAGTTTGATTTTTAAATGAAAAACGCCCAACCAGTGCAGATTGGCATTTTCCAGTAACATTAAACTGCGCTCTGTAAAAGCCTAGATTGCTTCAAATTATTTCTTCAGATTGTATACCTCGGGTGGTTTTTTTTTTTCTTGTGCTATATTTAACATTGATAATTGTTACAGTTAAAAATATTCACATGATGCAAAAAAACTCAGTGAGCATGCTTAGCTCAAAGACGGGTCTGCTGCGCTGTGCGTAGCGAAGAGGCACTGCTTCTTGCCTTGCTTTGGCACAGGTGAGTGTTTAATCAGTGCACAAAATTGGGAAAAAAAAAATTACCACTGCCAGTTAGAAATAAGAGGTGAGGCTGGCTCGCAGCGGGGTTACCCACACCTTGTGCGGTGGAGACAAGTAAGTTTTCCAGTCCATCCTGGGGACTTTCTTCTGTGTTCGTGAGAATTAGCGTGACCCTCTGAACGCGTCCATTTAGTTTACCCTTTCCTAATACGGTGGCTTCAAAAGACACCCTGCCACGCTGCTGCTGCACCCCCCCGGGCCAGATGTTGTCCCCCGGAGTGATGACACCGAGGAAAGCGCAGTCACCGCGCTGCTTTCAGACAGAAATGCGCAACCGCGGTGCAAATTTCAGGCGGGCGGCGGGACTAAGAGACCCAGCGGGGCAGATGCCAGCATCTCCCCGGCCCCCCCCGGGCAGCCGAGGGGGGCTGGCGGCGGGGAGAAGCGCAGGGCGGCTGCGCGGGGGCGCGCAGGGCCGGGGCAGCGCAGCGCAGCGCAGGGGCAGCGGCGGCTCCGCGAAACCGCGAGAGCGGGTAGGTAAAAGAAAAAATAATAACAGAGGCACAGAGGTATATTCATTTTGCTCTGACAGATTCAAAACAGGGATGTAAAATCCACCCTTGGCTACCTGAAAGGTCTGGCGCGCAGCTGGGGCGTTTCTCTGCGAGCTGGTATTTTAAAATTTAAAGAAAAAAAACCCAAAACCTTTTAACAGGGCGAGAAGCAGAAGAGCATCCCCGGAGAAACACACACATCCCTGCTCCTTACCCTGCCCTGCCTGTATCCCTGCCCGCATCCCTGCCCGCAGCGCTCCCGCACCCGCCGCGAACCCCTCTCCCACACCACCAGCGGGGCTTAAACACCGGCTGCAGGCTGGAAAACACGGCGGCAGCAGCGAGGAGAGGGGGGCGATTCTGGTATTTACGTGTCTGAACCATATTTTAAAAAAATCCAGCGTTTAAAATTGTGCAAGATGGAAATTTCAGCTTCTTTCCCCCCCCCCCCTCTGCGCGTTTGTGGTTCAGCAGGTTGAATGCTATTGAACTGATCTGAGTGTTACGCGCCGGAAGATATGGTAAAGTCATATCATTTACATACATGGTCTGTTTAAAAGGACATCAATATTTCAAAAATAAAACTTTCATATGAATTTGGTAAAACTATACTGTTAAATACAAAATCTTCGGGATCCCTTAGATCTTGTGAAAATTATTATTTGATGTGTTTGGTTTTTTTCTGTCTTTACAATTAAAAATTCAATTAGAATATTCACATGACTCAACGGTTCTGTGATTTACCCAAAACTTAAATTCTGATCTGGAACATATCAAAGTCAGAAGTTTAACTTCATCTTTGGCCAGGGACAATTACAAGGTACCTGTTTCTGAGCAAGGTGTTTTAAGTAAGTGTTTATTCATATTTTTCCTGACTTTTTAACGCTCACTGCACAATTAGCTGTTACCATGTAGCATTGCAAAACCCCAAGTAAACACAAAGGGAGAAGAAGGATTAGTGAATATACCTTTAAGCGCTCTTCCATGGTTATGAATTAAAAAAAACCGTTTCATGCGTAAAAGTTTTCTGTCCGGAGACCTGGTGACAAGGCTGCTGGACAAGAGGGCTGCTGGATGGCAGGGGCCCTCCGCAGCCGAGCAGCAGTTTCCCACAGCAGGCAGCGGCGTACCCGCCTGCGAGGCCGCGCTCAGCCCTGGGCTGTGCCCCTCTCCCAGCACACAGAATCATAGAATCATGGAATCGCTGAGGTTGGAAGGGACCTTTAAGATCATCAAGTCCAACCATTAACCTGCCCTGACAAAAACCCCTTCTAAACCATGTCCCTGAGCACCTCATCTACCCTTTTCTTAAACAGCTCCAGGGATGGTGAATCTACCACCTCCCTGGGCAGCCTATTCCAATGTTTAATAACCCTTTCAGTGTAAAAAATGTTTCCTACATTTCCAGAGTGAGGAACATCTTTTTTCTTTGATTTCCAACATCTCCAGAGTGAGGACCCTACTTGCATGAACAACTTCGACTGCTCCCTTTAACCCCCCTCAGCCCGGGCGTTTGCAAAAAGCGGACGTTTTATTATTTCTGGGCATCTTCAAAGCCACCTGTGAGCGCCTGACCCAGCGCTCTTCCCGCCGCTCCTGCATCCCCTCCGCGGGGAGCAACGAGGCTGGGCTGCGGGGGGGTCCCTGGCAGGACACATTTTGGTGACCGGCGGGTGGCGGCCGCCAGCTGCGGCCCCGCACGGCCCCCGAGGAAAGGGAGACGGGCTGGGTGCGCGCCGGGTCCGAAAGCCACCCAAGTGGGGAAGGGACAGACTTCCAGCAACTTGGGAGGTTCTGGATCCGGCCCCGGGCCGGTTAGGGAGGGGGGACCGGGAATTTCCTCTGGCTCCGGGGCTGCAGGGGCCGCGCCGGGGGCGGGGGCGGCGGTGCCTGCGCCCGGGCGGAGCGGCGGCGGGCGCAGGTGAGGAGGGTCCCGCCGGGGCTGGGGCACGGCACACGGCCGCCCG
>VXBO01009740.1:209874-236009 GCA_013400135.1 Rhinoptilus africanus
ACACCTGAGTCTCTGCCCCAGCTCACTCCTTGCTCCTGCGTCCCTGTCCCCTGGTCCCAACCCTTGTCTCTCTACTTCTGTCCTTCTATCCATCCTTTTGACCCATCGCTCTATCCCTCTGCTCCAGCCTCTGTCCATTTGCCCTGTCCACCTCTCCATGTCCCTCTGTCCCAGCTCCGATGCACCTGCCCCAGCCCTTGTTCTTTGGCCCCTAGCCCCCTGCCCCAGACCCTGCCCCTCTGTCCTGTCCCTGCCACAGCCCTGCCTCTGCTGTACCTGCACCCACTGCTGGAGAAAAGTGAGATTTTTACTTAAACCTTCTCTGTTACCGTCTTCAAAATTATACACGTGCACACAACACCCCCTGAGCTGTGCCCTGCAGCTCAGGGAGGTCGGTGTGTGAGTCCCCAGGGAGGACAGGTCTCCGGGTGGGGGCTTCAGGCCCCCAGGAGTGTGTACCCAGGCCCTGCATCCCAGAAAGAGGAGTAAACCCAGCAGGGACCACAAGGGGAGTACACAGCCGAACACGAAACACTGGCAAGTAGAATAATTCATAAAACCATACATTTTTAACAAAGCAGGGCTGACAGAGGGACCACAGCACCAGGAGAGGGGAATGAATCTACCAGGGTTTAAAGCATCCACCATGCTGCTGCTGGATCCCGACCAGTGCCCAGAGACAGCCCGGGTGAGCGGTAGTGACATGATGTAATCGGAAAGGAGAGCCTACCTGCCAGCATTTTTGAAGTGCAAAACTGGCACAGACCAGGGGCTCCCTCCTGGATTGGTTTCAGTGCCAGAGGGAAAGGTTCCTTCCACGGAGGCGCGAGCCACATGGACGGCACCACGCAGCTGCCCTACGTCCGTGCAGGCTGCTTCGCTGGCCCACCTCCCACCCAGCTGATGGAGAGCCCGCGCGGGGGCCCGGGGGACATCCTCGCCATCTGCCCAACCTGCCTTTTCCGCTGGCTCTCCACTGAGCCCGAGTTTGCCACCGCCAGCAGAACTTTGCTGCAGTTTCCTGCCTCACTGGGCTGCGCCTCACTAATGGATGGAGCGAGCCCATGTCCCTCGTTGGCTTGGATGGAGACACGCACTGCGACACAATCCTGCCGTAAGGACGAAGAGACTGGCGGTGCGCAGCGAAGGGGATGGGGCAGCTCCCAACGCCGCTCCAGCTGGCCGGCGTCCCGGGCCACTGCTGTGGAGACTGAGCTCCACAGCAGCCACCGAGGAGTCAGTCTGGCTCTGAGGCTTCCTTTTTGGCTTATTTAATTTTCAGCTTTGGGTATTTGTTTGTTTTGGTGTGGGGTTTTTTTTTTTTAACATCTGTGCCTCCTCCATAAATTTCAACGCTTGTAAAAGTTACGGACTAATAATGTAATTTCCTTGTGCCAAAAATCTCATGCAGGCGAAAGCTGTGCGGGCTTGCTGGTGAAACCGTCTTCTCCCTCGTGTGCTCCTGCTTCCCTCCACCCCGAGCTTGCCAGCGGGGCCGGGCTGAGCCAGAGGGGCTTCGGTTGAGCAAACACACCTCGGCTCGTGACCCCTCTGCCCAGCATCTGCAGAAAGTCAGCCACTCAGTCTGGGGGGGCCACCAGACATAGCCAACTCTCTTATTTTCTAAAAAAGAAGGTGGCAGGGGAAGGGGGTGCTGGGTCCACCACTGCGGCGGGAGGAGGGGACGCCGGCTGCCTCTGCCGGGGTGCCGCCGCACCAGTTGCCAGCATTACCTTTTTTTTTTTTTTTTCTCCAAGAGATAATTCCCTAAATAAGCTTGGGAGCGTGGGGCTGGCTAATCTGCCCACAGATCTTGGGACTTGGGCTAGTGCTCCCTGAAGTCGCTGGGATGTGGATAGGGTGATGAATTTAGCAGTGAATTTAGGCTGATAAATTTTAGGCAATTTTCTTTGCTTCCAGCTGCTTAATATCCAGAGCTGTTAGTGCTGCCAGCCCACTTCTTTCCTATGCAAGCTCTGTGTGTCACTTACCAACGAGGGCACATTCAGTAAAGGAAAGCAAAAAAGGTAATATCTCCACTTGGAAGCCTCATGCCCTCCTTAGTCACCTCCTTCCTCCCTTTCTTTATTTTATGACTCTCTCTCTCTCACACCTTTCTCCTTTGTTTCTTACTCTTTCACAAGACTCTAACCTCTTCTTCACAGGGCAAGCCTGCCATCTCATCCAGGCTCTGTCTAAGAGGGAATCCAGCAGACACCCCAGATCACTAATATTCAGGGATACAGGACGCAAAGGGACCTTGCGGGATCTCAAACCCCATTTCGTGCACCCACCAGCAATAGTGTAACAGACATCTAGTCAAGACAAGGTACCTTCCTTCCTGGCCCCTACCCATCCAGGTCACATAGCGCTTCCCGAAACTGTCCTGCACATTTCAGGCTCACCTTGGAATAGAAGAGCAATACAAATGGTGCCCATCAGCAAAACAAGGGGTCCTAGGGTATTGTGAAAACCACAAAACCCTCAATTTTGCATGTCCTGACAACGGCAGGGAGACATTTGCTGAGTATGTTTGCAGGGAGCCAAGGCTGTGGCCAAGCCCCGTGCACCAGAGGGAAGGAAGAAGCAGCAGCTTCCAGTCACTGGCAGTCTTTGCCTGAAGGAAAATTTCTTTCTGGTTGCAGCTCCAGCGTGATCTCACTCATACGAGCACAATTTACCTGTAACTCACCCCAAACCTCACCTGCTCTGAAAGATTTTGTTACAATCAGGACCACTAACATGCCCTGCTCATCCCCTGCCCCTGCATCCCAGCAGCCTCCAGCGTGGCCGGGCAAGAAGGAAGCATCTCACCGTCCCCACCAGGCATGCTGGGGGCTACTGGCCAAACTCAGGTATGTGCCGGTCCCCAGGTGGGTTTTTGCATTGGCTTCTTATCCCCGCACTGCACTGGGTAAATACGGTACCTGGTTTCTGAAGATGAGAAATTTATGCAACATCTTTGGCCAGTATTTCTCATACATCCTTCTCCCATGGACAGCAAGGTCAAGATACTATTATTAATAACAATAAAACAGCTTATTTAAGAAAGTGACTGAGACCAACCCGCCTGTATCAAAATAAAAGCTTGTGAAAATCATAATAATCTCTGTTTTCACACTCCTCTGATCCAAGAGCCTTCATATGATTTACAACTATTCCCTGTTAAAGGCAGAAAGCACTTAATGCTGCAGGATGGAGGTTCCAACTGGCTTTCACCCCTCGTGCAGTATTTTTTTATCACAGAAAACAACAGTTTTTAAATCGAGATGAGAAATGGGTAAAGACTGTTGTCTGCAAGGGAGAATGCAATAGGTGGAATGTAAATAATTACTTAGGAGGTACAGGCCCCTTCCAAGCATGGGCGGTGGGGGGAAATCACAGCACAGATGGACGTGGCTGCAGTCCATATTAATTTATGGAAGTGATTATTCAGGCAGCGGAGCTGCTCACTTCATTCAGGGAGAGAGCTCGCACCCCAAAAGCAGAATTGAAAAGCACATTAACAGGCAAGTAGCTGCTTTATTAATGTGGCCACAGCAGATCATTTTGTAAGGGTCAGGGTAGGCTGAGGAGTTATTAAATAGCACTGAGAAATAAGGAACTTTGTCCGAGCTCCTTGGGCTTTCATGGAAGAGCAGAGAAAAACACCCTTGTCACTGTCACCATGTGGAGAGACCCTATGCACATCTTGTCCCCAGCTTTTAATGACTTTCTATGACAAAAATTAAGGAAATTGCCTACATAATCAGCTGCAAATAAAAGAGATATGGAGGACCAGGTTGCAAATACCATTTATTCATTGTAGTATAGCAAGTAACATGTGAAAACAGGACCGTCAAGTTGAAGCACTTCTGACTTTCTTATGCTAATAAAAACTATAAGATGGACTTTCCAAAACAAGATCTTTCCACCAAGTGTGTTTATTTTCTACTCATCCACACAAGCAGGCAGGGTTTTCTCTGCATGTATTTCTTATTGACCGTCAGACAGACACAGAAAGCAAATCTGCTCTTTTTGCTGCTTGGAAGGTTTTGCTAAAGAAAGACATACTGATGGCTAGAGGAGAATGACGTGATGGATGCGCAGAAGAAACAACCTTTGCAGCTGGTACAAGAGATGTATGGCCCATGAACACTTCACCCTTGAAGAAGCATTG
The DNA here is from genome assembly GCA_013400135.1 of Rhinoptilus africanus. Taxonomy (NCBI): domain Eukaryota; kingdom Metazoa; phylum Chordata; class Aves; order Charadriiformes; family Glareolidae; genus Rhinoptilus; species Rhinoptilus africanus. The sequence continues at coordinate 214,034 of VXBO01009740.1, forward strand.
CCGCGTTACCGGCAGTGGTGGTACCGCTGGACCCAGCAGGCACTGTAGCTCAGGCATGTTCTTGCTGTCCTCAGACACAAGAGATGAGTTTTACTGCGCAGCAGCTGGTCTTCTGGAGGCGTGTAATGCAACATATTCAGCAAATAACTCACACTGAAACTGCAGTACACAACCAGATTAAGCTACTCAGTGCCAGTGTCCCATCCCATCCCATTCCATCCCATCCCATCCATTCTTGTCCCAGATGTAGACTAGAAAAAGTACAAATTATTGAAGTGGACCTTTTCTTCCCACCTCGACAGATGGGCCATCAACACCATAGACGCACTTCAACTGCAGGCGGAAAAGCCCTTCCTCACTTCTCCCGAGGTGTACGGAGTCTCTTCATAATCCCAGTCAGGGAAATAAATGCGGAGGATGCCCTCACTAAAGTGAGCTCTGACCATGCTGAAGTGAGATGAACCCCATGTCTCTTGGGGCTATCAGTGAAGTTGAAGCTTCAGTGTCAGCAAAGATTGGCTTCAGCAAAGTTGAAGCATCTGCCCTGCGAATGCTGGACAGGAAAGTCAGAAGCAATTAGTAGCTAATCAGTCTTGCCTCTTCTTCCAAAACAAAGTCTTCTGTTCATGAAGCCTTCTTGTTTTCTTCTCCTATTTATGCAGGGACTTACCAGAGAGGCCTGGCGCTCCAGAGCTGCCTTGGCCATGCCAAATAACCCTTTGGGATGAATCCCTTTTTTGTGCACGGGACTTGTTACAGTCAGATAATAATGCAGCCTTGCCTTGCCAGTTACATGAACTTTGCTCTTAGTCATTTCTAAACAAAGGCCTAAATGTGAAGTTATAGGCAACTTCCATGCCTATGTTATTACGAGATTTTAATTTTCCTAGGGTAGGAACAATAGCAGCTGTTTGGCTGCTCCATTTTCCAGTGGGCTGGCACAATAGGCATCTTCTGTAAACTGACATCTCAGGGTTTCATCTGAAAACAGAGTGTTTAACCGTACACATTTTCCTCTCTCTTGTATTGCCTTTCATCAAATGCTTTAAACTTGTATTTCTTTATTGCGTACTAACGTTAATGAGGTATGAATATAAAAGATAATATTAGAAGTCTTTTCTATTTCAGAAAAGCATTTCTTTGCAAACTCTGTGGATGCTATCAAATAGGTGAGCCTAAACCCTTAAATTTATTATTGGTCTTGTGGCCATTAAAAAAGAATATAAGATTCAAAAAACCTTCAAATCAGGGAACAAGTATTAACAACTTCCTGTTGTCTGGCTTAATAACAGAATTTAAGGATGAATACTTGCAAAGGGTGGAAAGATTTTATGCTTCAATGCCTCATATATTTTATTTTTATGAAATTGCTTTAAAGATTTAAATCTCCTACAGCAAATAAACTATGCTCTGTGTTAGGAAAGAAGGTGCTGGGAGGGACTTTGAGCTTATAATTATTCTGAATATCTGTTACGCATTACATTTCTGAAGACAAGTACACAACAATCATTATGGGTCTTGCTTTTATATATTCCTAATTTGGATGGTCTTTCATTTAATGTACAATTCTGGGTGCAACACAGGCATAAGAGTGTACTTTTCTCTGTTTCTGATCCACTGTGCTGCTGTGCCCTAATAGCACCACGTGTGGAGCGTTCCTAAGTTTATTTAAGGAAATTCCACTTGATTCCAGTTATTTACAATTCTAATGTTTGATCTTGTTTTGCAAATCTGATTTTCAATATCCTTTAAATAAACACGTCTTCTATAAAGAGGCATCTCCCACAACAAATATTCATGCCCATGATGATTGTTTCCTACTATCCCTTTGCTGCTCTGGATTTCCATGAAGAAATGTGTATTTACCCGTGTTACATCTGCATACTGAAGTTTCCAAGGCTTTCATTAACTTGCAAATATTTATTGTGGGTTGCCTTTATCTGAAGAATTTTTTAAATGTCAGTGGCCACAAAAGAAACGCTTAGTCCATTTTACAGCCTAATTTATCTCTCCCCTTCGCTATTATAGCTTTAGTAACCCCAAGGACCCAAGATACACTGGGCTAACAGGCCAGGAGAGTTTTAACAGTTTACTTTGTGAGGGAAAATGGGATGTAAATCCTGAGGAAGTCTGTAAAAGATAGTCCTTCTGTTTTATTTAATGATCACTAAACTTTCACAGACCTGGAAAAGATATTCCTTCTCTTTTGTTTAATAGTCACTAAACGTGCAAAGATCTGGAAATACATGTTATGGTGGGTTTTGAGGGTTTTCTCTTATCATCTCTGCATTTAAAATGTATCTAAAATGTACAATTTGTGTGACTGAGTGTCAGTGGACCTGTGCGTGGAGATCCGAGATTCAACACCCTTATCTAAGGCACACACCTGCAGCCCGCAGGGCTGCGAGCATTTAGCAGGGATATATTTCGTTTGCCTACTGTCCACCGCAAAAACTTTCCAGGCCGTGGGTGCAAAGGCGATCCCAGCAAAAACTGAATGGTAGTTACAGCAAAGCTGATTTCTGCAGACCCTGGGGATGAGCCGGGATCCCCACTGCCGGGCTGGGGCGTGTGGGAGGAGGGGGTCCCCGGCAGCAACCAGGCTGCAGCATCCGTCCCACCGCCCCCACGCTCCCTGACCCACAGCCCAACGTGGGATGTACATGGCGGGGTCAAAGCTCGTGACTTATGTGAGATCTGGTCACCAGGGCCACAGACCGCTCAGATTTGGTTTTCAGCCCATTGACATCGGGGCTAATGTGTTGGCCACCCTCACAGAGTGAGTGACTGAATTTACGCACTAAGGGGTTTTTTTTCTTTCTTTCTTTTTTTTTTTTTTTTGGGATTAAAGAACATCTTTTGCAGTGGGAGTGGGATCCTGGCTCTGGCTTTTGGCACAAGCAGGCTCCCCACGCTGGTCCGGCAGCAGAGACTGTCTGTGCACCAAGCGAGAGGGATGCAGGGGATGAAGGTAAAGGAGTCTGCGGGATGGTTGCAGAGTGTGAAGGGACAAACAAACTGGTGGTAACTTCTTTCTCCTTCCCAACACTCTTCACTTATTGAAAGTATCTCATCAGAGCCTTGCATCCCCAGAGCTGCACCCCCATACTACTTTTATTTAATTTCACCTGCTCGGAAATTGTCAAATCGGTTGTTTTTCAGAGCAAGAAATTCATCAGGACCATAAAACACGGGGTCAGCACACAGTGCATACATTAAGGAAGTTAGGAATGGTACTTCCACTGCAGTTTTGACCCATAAAATGACTTTTTCAACCAAAAAAAGACTGCTTGGAAAATCAGACTCATAGGTTAATTTTTAGAAAAATCTTAATTTGTATTAGTAGCAGAGCAAGGCATTAGGATAAGCCAGAGTATTATAGAATAAGCAGATATTTTTCATTACTCCAAATCCTCCACCATAAATCTGAAATTCATCACTTATAAGTCAAATATTCCTCCCAGCTCCCTTTAAGAAGTTCACTGAAAAATTGCTCAGAGTGGTTGTCAGTGAGAATCTCTTGTATAACATAAGCTATAAATGAGACCACAACGTTTTATCCTCTAGAAGAATCATGATTATACTGCTAGAGCAATCCAGTCACTGGGAGAAAACTGTCCGACTCCTGGCTTCTCTCAGGGAAATCTGTCCCTCTGTGTCTCAGTGTCACCAATTTTTAACATGAGACCGTATCAACCAGCCCAGGATGGGCAGCGGGTCAGGATGCGACTGTACTGGGTTGGATACTGATTGATACTACCAAGCTACCTTTACAGTAATGACACTAAGTGCTCTTAGTAAAGCAAGGCCTCTGCTTCACCAGTTTTTAAGCGGAAAGGTGCTCCTGACATCTTCCCAGTGCCCAGTAAGGTGGATCATAGGGCTCCACCAGGGAAGCTGCACTCCAGTTCAGGGCTTTCTGTCCAAGATACAACCTTATTTTATAAGGTCTCAGAGTTTTCCAGTGCTAGAAATTCTATGATGTAAGGGTGCTTTTTTAACCGTTTGACCCATATAATATATTTTCATATTCAATACAATTATCTTCCCCTCCCCATGCTGGACTTTGCTCCACCAGTGCTAGATATCAGAGCCGAGTCGCAGCAGAGGTATCTCCCTGTGAAGTCACATCACCTACGAAGAAGTCTCCTCTTATCCATCTCTTCAATAAGCTGAGCAGATCCATAAGCCCCAGTGAGCTCCCTGCTCAGCCCTCCTCATGGCGGTGACCCCACGAGAAGCACTCCCCAGGGAGCAGCATCCCTGGCAGACGTGGGTCCTCCCGTTTCTTGTATGACACGATACACAGCAGTGTGAAAAGACACCACGCTCACAAAACTGAACAGGCTCTTGGAGAGCTGCCACGGAGGGGAGGGGACGGACCCGTGAAACTGGCATCTTGAAATGCGCTGCTGGGTCATCATGTTTTGGCTTATAACAGGTTTAAAGATTTCTGATTGGTGTTATAGAGTCAACACAAATCCCAAGGTGTACCTGTAAATCCCTGCTCATCTTTGCATTTCCCCTGTTTTCTCAAAGTTCCTCTGAAGCCCCAGCCCTGCGCAGGGGACCTCAGAAGCTCCAGTGCAACCCCATTGCCCAGCTTCATGTACCCACACAGGAACTTCTGCCAGTCAATGTGCTGGCCCTGGATCGCCTTTGCCATGGTAGCTCCTTCTGCAACAAAACCACAACACCAAGCCTGGGTGCCTGGGTGTTCCCGCAGCACCTGCTCCATTTACCGCTCCTTTACAGCGACACAGACCTGCCGGCTGCCTGCTGCTCCGGGAGATCTCCTACTGACCTCAGGGGTCTGCAGAGCCATGGGAGGCAGAACCCAGGTGTCCCCCCAGGTGAGGTGAGTGGAGAGGTTTCTCCCGACTTTGGTTTGCCCACAAAATGTCAGTGCCTCAACCCCCCTCCCTCCTGTCCCTTAGGAGGAGGGAGCCTGAGCCAGCGGAGGCAAAGCCCCTGTCCTGCTCCTGGCCCGTGTGATCGTACTGTCCCGGTGCCTGCTGTACCATGATCTTGTCCTTGGGACACTTCAGCTATTTGGAAGAAATTCTCAGGGGTTTGGACATTTTTTCTCTCCAAAATCCTTTCTGGAAGGATGTGTGCCCCAAGAGCATGTGCCACCAGCTCCTGTCCCTAAGGAGGAGGCAGGTGATGTCTCCAAAGTGACCCGGGGAGACCGGAGTTTGCAGCTTAGTAACTTAAACATCCTCCACTCCTGCTCCCAGGCGGGGTTGGGATCACGGCGTTGTCCCTGCTGCTCTGTGGTCACAGCACGTCTTTATCAGCCATCACAGGGGGCTCGGGGCACCGCTCCTGGCAACACTATCTGACTAATTTCTTGGCCTTCCCCTTGCTCCTCCTTCCAATAAGATAAGAGGAAAGGAGTTATCTTCATTAGCTGTACACACAGACTTAATTCCTCACCACAGAGATGGAAATCCCGGGTTTCCAGGCATGGGCGCCGGTCTCATGCTGCTGCAGGTGCGGCTGCTTGGGCAGCCCTGTCCCGGGGCTGCTGGTGGGCTCCGCTCCAGGACCAGCTCTGCCTCCATGTCCTCCTCGCCAAACGGCCATCCACAGCAGCCGGGGCTGGGAGAGAGAGCAACGGCCACCCAACCTGGCGACTCCCAACGGGATTTCTGTTGAACGAGAAGATACTACAGAGGCAGCACCACTGTGGTGATCAAGTGTGAGACCACCACAGCTCAGGAGGAGGTGGAAATGCAGCTCAGGCTGTAGCCACCTCTGCCTCTGCCCTGTCGCGGCACATCTGATGCCCTCCTGCAGCTGAACACCCCATGTCCCACCTCCCGCGACCCAGGGAGCGGCCTGGGGACTATTTGCCCGGTGAGGCTGGAGCAGCTGCGCCACCCACCAGCAGCATCGCCCAAAATCAAAGGATGTTTGTCAAGCCTTCTAGGAGAAGAATGGAAGAAGATATAGAAACGCAAAGCATGGTATTTTTTTTTTTTTTACCCTTTGGCAAATGGCCTACAAAAGTAACAAAAAGAGGCAGAAATGCCAAAAAGTAAACCACCTACTGTTGTCTGCTGGAGATAAACCAGAACATTGTTCCAAGCAGCAGAACGCTGCTGTCATTTCTCCTGGAAGTGAAGGGAACGTCACCCAGTCCCGGGGAGGGGGCCGGAGGAGAGAGAAAAAGAGAAGCAAGCGGTTCAGACGAACCTCTGAAAGGGAAGCCAAGGTGGTGCCTTTAAATATGTCTGGCACGGAGCAAAATAACACATGGTGTCATGTATTGAGGAAAATGATTGCTGCGGGACGTGAAGGCGGCTTCAGAGACACTTGCGACATTCAGCGGGTTACAATAGTTTGTTGTGGATTATTACGACTCCCACTCCTGAGGAAAGATCTTCTGGGCATGAGTCATGGGGACCCTGCCCGGCTGTGTTATTCTATCCCGTGGCACCCTATTGTCTATTATATTTTCTTTCCCCCACACCAAAAATGCAGACTTTCAAGTATAGGATTCCTGACACAGGCAGCAAGGACTGAACCACAAGGACTGCAGTTTGCTCCTTGTGCTCCTTGTGCTATTTTCACTCTGTTCTTGTGATTTTAATTCTTTTTGGGTATAATAGCAACTTTTAAGCAAGATTTAGCATTAGTATGCATTTACCAAATCCCAGCCCCACCACTAATGAAATTAACATCAGGCTCAGAAAGATTTGATCTTCCACATGGGGAATAGCAAGGTTACAGTACTTGGTCGAAGGTTATTGGCCAACAAAACGTAATCTTGGGGAATGAAGCACAAAAAGTGCCTGCAGGCTCTGGCAGAGCAGCTGAAGCAAATCCTGCAGGAGAAGCTCAGGTGGCTCCTGCCATGTCCCGTCCCCACATCGCTGCTAACATCCCCCGAGCTCCAAACCAGAGCCCATTCACCACCTACCTCCCCCCTGCTCCAGCCTGGTGCCTCAGCTCGAGCTGACTTGGGCAGATATTTTCTGTTGCTGACACCGTCAGAGCAGCAGTAACCTCTGGCAGCAGGTGGGAGACGGATCCATCTCCAGCCGCTGTCACTGTTTGCTTCGCTGCCCCTGAGCCGAAGCCCTGAGGAGCTGATGCTCCATTTGCAGCCAGAGCAAGCTGCGGAAAGTCAGAAATTCACCTTTCTCATGTTTTTGGGGGATAAAACAATGAAAGCAGCAACAGATTTAACATAGCAATGTGCTAAGGGAGCTGGGTTTTGGAAATCACATACGCAATAACTCACTGGCCAGTACTGAGAACTATTGATGGCATCTTTACTCACCACAGTCAGCCGAGTTAAATTCCCTTAACGACTACTTCCCAGCCACAATCACCACTTTATTTCTGCACGTTTTCACACATTTCACCCACCGAGAGGAGGTTACCCGGCCGCCCTCGCGCTGCTGGGAAGAGCGTGCTCCCAGGTGGCCGAGGAGAGATGTGTCTCCCTCCGTCCCTCCCTTACAGCGACAGGCACAGCGCAAACGCTGATGAATGGTGTTCTTCGTGCGGGCTACTGGCTCTACGGAGGATCAAAGCAAAAGTACATTTTCATAACTCCAGGTGCTTAAGGAAAGTAATAAATAACGGCATTGCCGTGGCTGTCTATAGCCTCCGTACCCAGGGACAAAGCATTTCGCAAACACGGGTAAGGAACGTAATTCATATTTTATACAAAGGGGAACTTACAACCCAGCCAATAGGTAATATTTTTCTTCTATGTGCTTAATGCATTGGAACAAAAGCTATTTTAATAATGTTACACATGGCACAGCTCTGCACTCCCGTGCACGGCTCCAACACCGTTTGCTGCCGCGGGCAGGACAGACACGTGGGCAATGGCTGCTCTGAGACTATCCCTGGAGACACATCATTGCTCTCATATCCTGTTACAACCATGTCCTGGTAAAATTACTTACTGGGTGAGTAAAGCATCTTTTAAGCCCCTACGCAGGCTGAAACGCTGTAACAGGAGATGGCTCGTTGGGCTGTGACATGGGGCAGCACATTGCTTTTGCCTTCCCCTTTCGCGTTGGCCCAAGTATCTGCTGGTGAAGGAAGGTGATGGGGAGCATCAGCACACACAAACGTGTGCAGCCCTTGGGGCTCGGCCAGGTTGGCTCAGGGCGTGCTCGAAGGCCACCACATGCAGGGTGACCTGGTAACCCAGTGACCGGTGCTGGAAGCTGGAGGCTGCCGGAGAAACTGGAGGGGACGACTTTGTTCTTTGTTTGAAATAGTGTTTTTCTCAGTCTGATTAAACTGCACTGCAGCTCATTAACTATTCAGGTGTTGTCCGCATCTTTAGAGGAGGAAACGCGAGATGACAGACTATTTAACAAGTTCATTTTGAGCACAAAATGTGTTTAAGGCAGGAAAAAATATTTCTTCATGCAAAACTTGGGTCGGTGTAATTGCAGGTCTGACTGCTTCGAAGATGAAAAGCCTCTTTCTTAATTCAAGGCAAATGTAGCAGAAATAATGTTTAGAAAAGAGGTGCAGGTAGGTACACACCAGGGAGTACAATTTTAATATCCTGAGTACAAGATTTTTTAAATCTTTGTCTGACCCCGCGTTAACACACTTGGTTACATTTCATCTGCCACATTCATCTTTGTCGGTTTCTTTTTCCCCCTGCAATTTGTTTGCCCATGTTTGCTCCTCTGTCCCTTTAGGGCTGATGCTCTTGGCCTGGTTCGTGTCTCCATGGAGCACTGACCCTGCAAAACTCACAGGACAAGGTCCAGCTTAATCCTCCATGGGAAAACCCACTCGTGGTTCCTCCAGAGCCTGCCAGCGCGGGCACATCTTTGGCACCATCTTTGGTACACTGCGTGGTCCAGGCTCTGGACACCTGCCCTTGAAAATATGCAATGAGACCAGGAGTTCATTAATCAAGAAGGCAAGAGGTGATTGCCAATAAGCTCTGAAGTTCAGGGCAGATCCACACCCGGTGCTCCAGCCGTGCCTTAGTGCGGGGTTAGAGAGCTCTGGGGCTGCATCCCAGTCCTGCTCCAGGGCAGAACATCACTGTGGACCACCACCAAGCTGGGCCACGTTTCTGCAGGAGCCAGAAGCCCCCTGTGAGGTGCTCTCACCACCTCTAGCTCTCAGACCCGACCTGCCATTTGGATATGGACGCCACCACTGTGATGAGTCACAAGCCTCTACAGGCTGGGTGGCAAGGACACTCATGCCTATGCAGAAATCTTTGGTCAAAGGGCAGTGTATCCCAAAGGTCTTATGAGGGGCCATTATCTGGAAGGAACATGGGCTGAGGCCCCTGGACACCCTGTGCTGAAACCCTTTGGTTTGTGCTTTTCCTTTCAAGGCTTTTAAGCCTGGGACTCCACAGGAGCCAGGCACCTGCATTGGCACTGAACTGTGGAGCAGGCAGGAGAACTCTGGCTCTGCTGATCTTTTCTTAATATTGACCTACATCCACGCAGGGAAGGTGCCAGGATGAGTGGGCTTCGGGAGGGGAGGCAGGAGGAAAGGCACAGCTCAGCCAGGAATTCAAGTAACTTTGACCACACACCACTCTCCTGTCTTTGCTCAGTGGCTCCAAAACACCACCTTTAAGTTTGGCGAAAATGAGAGCTGCTGCCCAGGCTGGGTCTCGGCAGCCTCCTCAACTTCTCCATCCTTTACACACATCCACCTCCACGGGCTGCCCTCACTCTTCCACCAAACTCTGCAGAGGGACACTGAGCATCCTGTGAACTCCAGCAGAAACTTCTTGAAAAGTTGAAAACCTGCTGATTAGCTGCAATACTCCTTGTTGGAGACACTGGATTTTGTGCTGTTTACTAAGTCTCACGTATCTCCTGATTCAATGTTTTGTAAATTTAGCTCTCTCCAGCTTCAGCTGATGTGTGGATGCAGACACTCTCGGATGCTATTTATTCCACAAGTGAGAAACGACTTGATAATTTATGGGTTGTAAACCCAAAGTTGTACAGGTTTTTACCTCAGGGAGAGAATAAATACATGTCTCATTTCAACACATTTTAGACAACGTGCTCCTTTTTAATGGCTTCCTTTGATTTTACTCTGAAATATGTAGACACTTCCTCCTAGGATTCTCATATGGGAGCTTCATGCTGTTCTGTCAGGTTGCATATTTTCCCCCTGAATTTCTTAGAGGAGATCTCGCTTATCTGAATTACAAAGATGTTAACGTTGTGTTGTCGCTGTGAATAAGGCAGAGATTTTACTCCGATTAAGAAATGGAAGAGTTGGAGAATAATTACTGCATTGTCAATGTGAAACTTGTGGATGTTTAAAATGAATCAGAACATATTTACTTATTTATAGATGTTGAAATTAGAGTGCTTTTACCTGCAAGTAAAGGAACTTGCACACATGAGTGTAAAGTGTAGTTGAGGCTGTGTGCATGCTACTTGTACCCTGAGAGGAGAATATAACTGGGTATACCTTGGTGTATTGGGTGAGGAAATTTTTAGGCAATGGCTTTTGACATTACAGTTCAAGGATGGAAAGGATTTATTGATCCGTGAGTTAAATAGTGACCCTGGTTTCACCTCTTGTTAGTGCTCTGTAGGTTGCGTTTAAAAATGGCACCATAATGAATCCTTATGCTGAGATAAATGTAAATCCTTCCCTTGATAGATCACAGAAGAGCAAAAGCCCAAAGGAGATGCTTAGATCCACCACCTGCTTTATTTAGAGAATACTTTCATTAGATTAGGGTGATTTTTGTAGGATTCCTCCATCTTCGCTTTCCTGATAACATCATTTATTTTGATCTATAACGACCTCCCAGGCCAATATTTGTAAACAGTGACTGAAGTAATGAGTCAACATCATCTCAACATACAGGATGTCAAACTGGGCAGGAAGGTTTATTATGTCACTGGGCTCAGCTTTGCATCTCTAAAGTAATTATTAAACCCGGGGTAAACAAAACCTTGATCCCATGTGTATTTTTAAACGATTGGCAATGGCTGATTTTACAGAAATGCCATTCTGAAAAGCCATTCTCCATTGGAATTCACTATGTCAACATACAAGGTGTCCAGTGCAAGGTTTAGCAAAGTCAACCAGCCCGCAGAAAAGGTGCCGGTGCAGGGTGCTGTGCAAGGAGCTGCGGGGCCTCCTCTGATCACTGGCCAAGAGGAGTGTGAAACGTCCATCTCCCAACGGAGAAAGCTATTTGCTCACATCAGTGCTGCTGACGAGCGAGAAAAGGTGACTGTGGCCAGGGAAAAACGGGATGCTTAAAAGGATAAAAATGCGCATTGCTAAGAAAAGTAGGAGGATTCCTCTCTCTCTTTTCAAAAAAGGTTATTTCCATCTCTCCCTTTGGTCATGGGAAGACTGTCTAAGCATCTTTTTCCCCGTGGTCTTCTACAAAGTCAGCTTTATATTGGCCAAGCACTGTCCACCTCCCTTTGCCACATCCCTTCCTGCGTGAGGAAGGTGCTGGAGTGCCCAGTGAAAGAGGTGGGCACTTACGGGATGGGTGCTAGCGCCTCATCAGGCACTGATCCCCAAAACATCATCCATGACTGGAGTTAGGTGCTGGGGGTTGGTGTTTATACATGTGTGAAGGTAGGGAAGTTTGGGGAGAACAACCAAAGTTAGGGAAGAAATGAAATACAGAAGTGAATCTGGGTGAATTCAGGTGAACCTCTGACTGCCAACGGGACTCAAAATCACCCAGCATCAGAGGCGCAGATTGGCTGATGGGAAGGGACCCCCTTGCAGAGGTCCACCAACCTGCCTGTCATGGGGCAAGCTCACGCCTGCGGTGCAGTAACTCATCACCAAGAAAAAAAAATAGATGGGCCGCTTTGGTAACCATCTTATTTACCAGGGTGACTCGGTGCCTACGAAGTGCTTACCTCTGCCTTGCACTATGGACAGCTGAAAGCCCTGTAGCTGGTCAAGAAACGCCGTGAGGGTGATGTCGAGCTGCATCTCAGCAGTCAGTGTCAGTTCCTTTAGGCTGCTAATAAAGGACCAAAGCGAGAGGGTATGAATAAATCTAAGGTGTGAACGGGCAAGGAGCAGCATCAACATTTTCCCCTTCGGTCTGCTTTGCTGTGCTGGATTCACCCATGCCCACAGCCCGGGGAGGCAAACAGCCAGTCCGAGCACAGCTGCAATCCCAGCACATGAAGCCTAAAGAAAGAGAACCCAATTCATTCGTTTACAGTTCTGCTTAATTGAAGAAATTCTTCCTATGATTTCATTACAGAAATAATTTCCAACAATGTGCCAGAATAAAAATTGCCTTTCCCCCACTAATAAAATTTTGTGGAGGTATGTAATTACACAGCTCCTGTATTTGAATTGTAAGATGCACTGCACGATGGTGTGTCTTATGACTATGTAAATTTAAAGCCCTAAATATTTCATACTAGCTGTAAAATAACATAGTGTAATCAAAAAGTACGCCATAGCTGGGAAGGACGGGCTGGGTGTGAAGATGATGAAAACTCATCTGTTTGCCTGGCACTGTCAATTGGGTGTTACCGGTCTACCTTTCCTGAGATCTTGCAGGTAATTTATGGCAGATTTTGACACTCTTCTTTGCTGCCCATCCCCGCAGGTGCAGTCACTAATGGATACACAAACCGTCCTGCTCTTCTGCGTCCGGAGGGTCTCTGGGAGAACCAGACTCTTCAGGAGACAGCCCCAAGACCTGGAAGGGGATCCCCCAAATCAGTGCTGGTGGCTTGAAATAATAACCAGGTCACTGTGACGTAAATGCCCTCTTATTTATAGCGATAAAAACCCCTATATCTGCAAATGGGCAGATATCTGCAGAGAAAATCTGCCAAGAACTAGGAGGTGAAACCTCAGCATGCCGGCTCGGCTGCTTCCTAATAGCTTCTCTGTATCAGCTCTAGCAAACGGGTATCTACAGCGCTGTCGTTTATTGTTGCTGACTGATAATAGGATTACTGCTCCCACATCCAAGAAGCATGGCATCCCAAATGGCATCGTTTCATGCTGAAGGAAAGACGTTATTATCACATCCTGACTTTGCGTACTGCTCAACCAGTTATCTGTGCAGGACTCGGTGTCGAGCTCTGGGACTTTATGGGATATTATCATGTTATGTGAAATTCACGCTGCTGTAGCTATAAATCAAGAGGACACCTCGTATGGTGGCTGGTTCTCCTTGGAACAGCACCTCTAAGCAGAGCCTCTGTTTTCTGAAATATTACAGCATGATTTAAAAAAAACCCTAAAACATTGCCAATGAATTTAAAGCTCATTAACATGGCAGGCTTAATAACTTTGGTGTTCTCTGTTTATCAATGTCATATGTACAACTACAGCATAAGCTTCTCCACAACTCCTTAAGAAGACACCCCAAGCCTGACCATGGAGGCCCTCTTCTGCAAGACTAAGAGGCTAATCCATTTGAAATGGTATTTCTTAAACAGCGTTCCCACCTATAGACACTGCCAAGAAGAGCACAAGCTGTGGCAGTGGCCAAACGCGAGAAACATCTGTCTCCAGGGAAACAACAGGGGCTGCACGTGTTTAGGAGGTGGTTTGGGGAGCAGCTGAGCTGATCCTGATGGGTCATGGCTACCAAAGCACACTCTGCCCTGTCCCCTGCCTGTCCCGCAGGCACGGCCAAAAGCCCTCCTGTTTTTTGGCTGAGTTAGTTCTTGGCTCACACTGGGGCGTGAGCAGCTCCAGAACTGGCACGTAGCAAACAGTGGAAGCACACGACACAGGACAGCCGGGGACAGAGGGGACGCATTGGCAAGGGGACATCACCCACCGAGTCTTGCAGGACTGCGCCCTGTTGTGGGGAACGGTGGAGGCTTGGAGATGCTCAGCTGGGGCTTTTCTCTCCAGCCTTGCACAGCCCGTCAGGATCAGGTGAGCCGAGTCCAAAAGAGCTGGCATTGCCCCCGGCACCGCCTATTTCTCGGCACAGTGCTCCTCTGAGCCCTTCTTTTGTGTTCCTTCACCAGAAAGAGCGAAAACTGCGTTTGTTGGGCACAAGGTGGTTCTCCTTGATGGAGAAGTTACAGCTGGAAGAGAAACGCCCCCTTCAAACACCATACAGCTGTGAAAGCACTGCTAAATGTAACAGCTGGAGGAACGGCAGCCGAGTACCAATGGTGAAAAGCAGAAAGCTTTGCCCAGCTCTGCACAGTTGGTCCCAGCTCTCCCATCTGCCCCAGTTAGAGCCTCAGCTGGAGCCACCCCTGCTGGGCTGCTGACTCTGAACATTTGAACTAGTGTCTTGCCTCCCTTTGCTGGCAGGAGGCCGTATTATTCACAGGCCAACCGAACCAGGGCATGTAAAGGAGATTGGGGTCGAACATTAAGATATATTTATATAAACTTATCCCTAATTGAGCTGTGAGAAGGTCAGTTCCATTTCCAGGGATCAAGCTGCAGAGGTGGGCTCTCCTCTCATTAACCTCACGTGTATCTAGAGCCCCCTCCAAAACCCACTGGAGTCAGACGAAGCCATTGGATTTGCCCCTCAAATGCTGTTAATCCTCAGCATTTAAAAAATTTATAATGAGAAATCAAAGCTAAAATTCCAGCAATAATGAACTAATTCTCCTGATGGCCAAATACGCTTAGTAGCCGGCCCTGGGAAGTTAGGCAGAAGCAGCAGGTTTTCCTACAGACTTTTCACTTGTGCTGTTGCTTTATTTCTTCACAAAGACACTTGTTAAATTAACTGAGCAGACCAACTTTTGCACAGCCACAGGCTTTCTATTTCACCTGTGTTTTTAAAAATAGACCTGAGAGGGGAAATGGCAGGCTACAAGCTTGCAGCAGACTTAAAAACTCATGTATGCCTCTCCTTGGGACCCCCAGCAAACAAAGGGAATGGGAGTTACTGGATGCACTGGGGAAAATCATGTTAAGGGCTTTATAAGTTAAAACCCAAGCACTTTGAGAGAAAAAAGCAACCCTCAGACTGGCAGGGTTTATAATTTAGGATTCGCTCCATACATGGAGGGAGAAGGAACAAAAATTCTACAGCATTTAAAATGTAATGATGGCACTTTATCATCCTTTGGAAAAGTACAGAGAGATCCGAGTGTGTACATAAAAGTAAGCGTTTAATAACAAAGTTCTGTTGGTTACAAGTTAAGGCTTTAAAATGCCCACTGACTCTAAAGGCTTGTAATATTTCAGCAGGTTATTGCCTCTGAGAGGTGTTGCCACTTCATTATACATTTTCTGATTGTTCAAAAGCCTACGACACTGAAGATGTGCTTTCTTCTGCCTGAAATAATGCCCGAGACTGGAGTGAGGGAGTGAACGTATGGTGTATGCTGCTCATGAATTAAAGATGTTTGCAGCTAAGCAATCTAGAGTGCTCCTCTCTTAGGGGATTAATGCTATTCATCAGAAATTTGTAAAGAATATTTTTTAGAGACTTTATTTAAAAAAAGAAGAGGAATCCAACTGCTTGAGTAACGGTGAGGATGCTTTAGCAGAGGGGATGGCTGGGAGGGAACCAGGGAGGACACCGAGCCTCGCCATGGCCGTGGAGACATCCCAGGCTGTCCCTTCCCCCAGGCAGAGGCGAGCTCTCCCTGGAGAAACGCCGCAAGCCCCCTGTGTGTCCTGCTGGCAGAGGCAGCGCTGCGGACGGACACAGGGAAACTCGCCCCGTGGCAGACGCTGTGCTGAAAATGTGGCCTCTTCTAAGCAGGAGGCTCACAGCGTCGCTCCGGCTCTTCAGAGGAGGCGTGAGCATGGCAGAACTTTGACTTTCCCTCTCCCACCCCGGGTGGCCAGCGCTCGCTCGAACTCCTGATTACGCCAGACTGACGGAAGGGGTGACCCTTCGAGCCGAAGGAGGGGACCTCTCACCCACACCTTCAGGGATAGCCCCAAGTCCTGGGGACGCACTCCCGTCACCACTGGGCTCCCAGGTACAGCCTCAGGGGCCGCCCGAGATGCAAAATGCCCAAGCGCTGACTCCCCAGCGAACAGGCAGATGAGAACCCCAGAGAACCGTCTTACAGGGTTTGTCGGGGAAGGGTTTGTGCAGGATCGGAAGTAGCGCAAGTGTGAAACTGCTCTGCTGAAGTGTAACTCCGAGACTGGCACCCACGCCGTGCTTCTGCACATGCATCCGAAATACCGGCGACAGTCAGTCACGGCACCGAGAGAAGGGGAACGTGCTGCATATGCTGCCACAGGCAGCTCCTGGCAGCGCAGCCATTGCATCTGCCCATCTACACCACCACAGCCACAAAACCTCTGGCCATGTCGCCCACCTGGGGCACGGAGCTCCCGGAGGAGGACTGAAGGTCGCTCCTGGAGAGCAGCCAGGCAGGCCAGCCCAGAAACACGCGAAATGGGTCAATCTAGCTTCCTCACAACAGCAAGGACCTTTTAAGCTGGCAAATATTTCAAATGACACGTTGAGATGGTGCTCCCATGTTGGGCTGAAGGGGAAGGTCCAACCAGTGCTCTCCAGGTCCCTTTGCTTTCGGTAGCACAGAAGCTTACGCTCACGTGCTCTGCCCGGGGCTGTGATGGATGTCCCTCTGTCCCTCTGCTTGTCCCAAGCCTCGCTGGCACAACCAGGTACAGCCAGTTGAAACGTTTCTCCTTCACGGGGAGGCTCTGTACGTAACCCATCCGGAACTGCTCTGCACGTGGCAAGAAGAAAGGGAAGACCCCTGTGCGCCCAGGACAGTTTTATTCTCCAGATATCACCTCTTCATCTTACAGTCCCCATAACACAATTTTTTATTTCAGCTCTTGAAAATATTTCTTGTTTTTTTCTTTTAACTTGGCATGGAACGATCAGATTTGTTTTGTGAAGAGTCACAAAGAACCACAGCCCTGAAAACGCGAGAAAGAATGAAAAATAATCCTGCTTCTCTACCGTCGTGGCTCTGCCTGCAGGGTTAGGAAGCGGCGGATTGCAATTATAGTTTAAGCATCTATTCATTTTATTGCAGGGAAAGCATCAACACACGTGCAGCATTTTTTGATTTCTAAAGAGCAGAGTAAATGTACACAAAATTGAGATGTGATGTATAATATATGAAAAGACGACATTTTGATCCATGCAGCAAAATGAAATGTATGCAAATTATTAGCGGTTTGTATGGAATAAAGTTTTACTATACACATTTTTATGTGCTCGCACAGAGAGTCTGTGATCCCACTAAGGAACACTCGGTCCACCTACAATGAATGAGGGTTTTTAGAATGAGAAACCTTCTAAGACTTCAGCTAATAAATATCTAAAACATGGAGATTAAAAATAACACGGGAATACACATAGTAGCCAAATGAAATCATCACATTTGTGCCTAAGGAACGAAGTATTCGGCAAACTCTTAATTTTCTCTAGAAATACTTTGCTATAAATTCCATATTTTCTTTCACCACATTTTTCACTTAAAAGCCTGCATGAGCTTTTGTACTGTTGCCAGGCTTATTTTTTGTTTATATACAGGTTCTTGCCATGGAGATATGTCCCTGACATGAAGGCATCCAGTATAGGAAATGACATGCAATGCCTTATTCTTCTAGTTTAATTAATGCTCTGACAACTTGGCAATAAGGCTACAGTGAAGAAAAGGTCTCTGCAGGGAACCGCAGGTTTTGAGCAATAAGAAAGCTGTCAAAATTTTACTATATATCTATAGTAACATATCGAATATCCAAAGATTTCTGGAAGGCATCTGTAGAAAAGAATTCAAAAGAAAAAAAGGTTAGCATAAAAATGGTGAAAAATGATGTTCCTTAACCTACTAAAAACAAAAGAAAAGAATGACTTTCTCAGCAGTTGGAGCTGGAAGTGGGTAAGCAGCCTACGCCGACTTACTCGTTTCATGCAAAAAGAAATTCCAGTTTTTAATGAGCGAGGACTGTTTGACACAAACAGGAAAAAGGATTAGCCCGATCCCTGTTGAGACCGGTTCTCTTCTGTGATTTAAACAAGCTGAACGAGGAGTAGATCTGCTCCACACAGTGATCCATGTAAGCATTCTGGATGCCCGTGACCAAACCCGTAAACGCAGGTCTTCTGCTCTCGTCCCTCTTAGCTGAAAGCACAATGGCAGCGTCTGGGCAGGAGGGCAGGAAAAGGCGTCCTCCCTCTCTCCTCTGACTACTCAGTATTTTGGACAGCAACAAAGACGACACCCCCAACGGAGACTGCAACCGCTCTAAGGGCAGCCTGCAGCTGACCATCAGAAGCCCCTGGTGATCCACGCCATCCTGAGAGTATCGTTTGATTTGCATGATCTTACTGTGCTCTGTCACCGTCCTCTTTCCCAGGAAAGGCTATTGAGAAGGAGACAGCAGACCTAACCATCACCTGACTTCCTCCAGCATCTCCACATCTTTTTGGCTGCAAACATGCGGAGATAGCGCTCTCCCTTCTGATGGATGAGCTGTTCTTTAGCTACCGATGGAAAACAGCTGTCCGTACTCACACACCTAATTGCCTTCCGCACCAAGGATTCATGAAGTTGTGCCATCCTACAAAAATATAAAGCAGCCACATATTTATGCATCTTTCTGAAATCAGGACTTTCAGCTCTTTCAGCGTGAAGGCTTCGAAGTCAGAAGAAAGCTTATAGTCGTCACAGACTAATCGCTGCAGAGCGGTCTGAATTTCCAGTCTAATCCCTCGCATCCCTACTTTTTACTTTAGTGAAGAGATTAATTTATTTCTGCAAATATGTCCCAAATGAATCGGAGGAATCAGCTTCACTCTCTTCAGGGGTCTGGTTTTCAAAGAAAGTGGTCCACAGGAGAAAGTAAGAGGCTACCACCAAAAATACTTATTCTAGATGAAAAATAACTGCACAGAAGAGTACCTAGATATGCAGGTAACAGCTAGGTTAAAATACTTGCTACTCAGAGTTGCAGCTGTCATGAAGACTGATTTGTTTCATGATGAAAACTCTACTTAGCTACTCAGAGTTTTACAAAAGATTAGCATTTTCAGCTCAATTTTTCCATAGTCAGTATGCCCGTGTTACTAGTTACAGTGGGTATGTCCATGTTACTCGTTTACATAGTGAGGGTAAAGGAATTTTAGCAAAATCTGGTTAACTGTTTGAACGAAAACTAAAGCCAATGTTTCTCTTGGGATGTTGACATTAAAAATGTGATGGTTTCAATAAAAAGTTCTGCTACTTCTGTGCTTTAGAGGAATTTTCCACATTCGATCGGGAGGAGTAAAAGTAAAAGTGGAACCAAGTTCAGAGCCAGGTTGTGTACAGTCAGTCACGGAATCACAGGATGGCAGGGTTGGAAGGGACCTTCAGAGATCGTCTAGTCCAACCCCCAGCCAGAGCAGGGCCACCCAGAGCAAGCTGCAAAGGACCGCATCCAGGCAGCTTTTGAGTATCTCCAGCAAAGATTCCACAACCTCTCTGGGCAGCCTGTTCCAGTGCTCTGGCATCCTCAAAGTAAAGAAAAAAAAAAACCAAAAAAACCCGAACCCAGTCTGCTTTAAGTGCGGATAGTGACTGACAGGTATTGCTGAGGACAAAACTGCAGAAAGTAACTGACGATTTGCACAAGCATCACGTTTACTTTCCCTATAATCCACCAAAACCCATCCACTCTTGAAATGAGATGAAATTTTGTTTAAAGGCTTCTAAAGCCATTAGAAAACAACATGGTCAGGATACATAAACGTGTCTCCCTAACGATAGCTCCAGATATGCTCTGTCTTGCTCGAAGTGAAGAGTGGCACAGAAGCAGCTATTTAAGGTTACTGCACATGCCCCAAGCCCAGGGTAAGTCGAGCGACAGAGCCCGTGCTGACAGGAGATTCCTCTCCTGGAGGGGGCAAGAGCCACGGGTTTGTTTACATCAGGGGAGAAACCGCATACTTGTCTTGGGTTGTCCTCATCTCTCTGAAATTCCCAAATCTCAACATGACTCAGAAGTGCGAGCAGGACTCCCAGCTATTTGTTGTTTCTAGTGATTTGCATCCTTGAGGAATAATCAAAAATGGCATAGAAAACGTGACTGTGAGAAAATGGGATGGGTATTCATCCATGCAGCTGGAATTCAGGAACTGCTGTAATTGCCTGCCAGTAACATCAGTAACGTCATTTGCCCCCTTGTAGCCACTTCACGTATTCACATCACGTCTTTCTTTTTCAGGGTTGCTGATGAAGATCCTCCAGCCTGCGAGGTGAAACAACCTCTCTCCGCTGCTGAAGGTGGCCAGCAGAGCTGTCCTGGGATGTGCCCCAGACAGCACGTCCCCCACACAAGTGACTGGCACAGGTGGGAATTTTCATTGCACCGAGTGCAATGGGGTAGGAAGAGCAAGAGCTGGGATTGTAGTGTAGGAAATGGGGGAGAGGGAGAAACAGCACCACTGTCAACACTGTAAAAACTCTTTAACTAAAGAGAAACAATGAAAACAGTAAGAATATAATCAAGGCTTTTGCCATCAGGGTGGTAAACAACTTTCCTCTCCATCACTGTCTCTTGGGTACTTTCTGCTTTTGCTGAATTTTGTAGAAACACGCTCCCTCATCTGGAAAGGATGTCTTAATGAGAGGTTACACACCTTACTCTGTGCTGTTCTCTCTTCTCAACTATGCTCTGACCCCCAGGATTTAGGGGGTACCTGTGTGAAAGTCCTCGTTACTCACATGAAGACAGAGGAAGTGCTCAGCTGCTGAACTACCAACGCATGGCCTTCAGAAAAGCCTCCTCGCAAAGCTCTGCTCCCCAGCCCTACCGCTAGCAAAGCTCTGCTCCCCAGCCCTACCGCTCCTGCTTTATTCCTCTGAACTCCAATATCTGAACAAACCACAGGAAATAACAGGCAGCACATATTTCCCTGAGCAAGAAGTGAATGCAGAAATGAAAGTATTTACATATTAGAAATTCTGTTCTGTAGAAAATCTGTATGTGCCAGGAAAACAGAACATATGTGCTGAATGAATTTAGGCAAAACTGCACCTTTGCTGTGCTGCTTATGAAAAATCACATCTACTGCACCGGGTCTGTCACTGATACTGGCATCACAATTTCAGCAAAATCAAACAAATATGAAAAACAAACAGAGATGACTGGCTATACAGCATTCACAGTCCAACATATTTAACCAGGATTTGGAGAAGAATCTTGCTGAACACCTGCCCCTGTGTACCCAACGGACCCTCTGAATATCCAAACAAGTGCTGGCAGGACAGAAGACAGTATGTGACAACAGGTCACTTGGACAACACACACCTGCGCCAAGGGGGACACGGGCAGCCCACAGCAGCCTCCCTGCTCTGATAGCTCCTGGGGGCAGCTTCTGGAGGATCCCTTCCAAGCTGTGAACCCCAGGAGCTGGCTGTGCTCGCAGGGCAGCCCTCTGCAAAAGCCATTTCAAAAAATTCACAGAATTGTAGAAGGCGGGTACAAGAAGAAAAAGAAGGGAATCCAGAAGTCTGGTAGCATTCTGGGTACCTCAAAATATCACGGGCGTCAAAAGAGCAAAGTTCATCCCTGTTTCGCCCCAAAGGAAATCCAGTCCCTTTCCATACTAAAGGAGCACAGCTGTACTCAAAGGGCAGGCACTGAACGTGTATTTTCTTTCAGCCCCTTTCTGTCTGGCGGTGGTAATGCCCTTGGAAGAGCTGTATGACAAGTCCTTTTTGGCAACTGCAACACCAGTGGCAATGATTTCTAACCAAATAAAGTATCTGTTCAAAACCAGTGTTTGAATGAAACAAAGGAAAGAGTTAGGGATACTTCTGCTGCTGTGGAATGTCACAGAATAGCCTAGGCTGGAAGGGACGCTTCAGATCAGCTAGCTCAACCCTCAACCCAACTCTGACAAAAACCATCACTAAACCATACCTCTAAGCACTATGTCTACCCGTCTTTTAAGTACCTCCAGGGATGGTGCCTCAACCACCTCCCTGGGCAGCCTGTTCCAAAGTTTAATAACCCTTTCAGTGTAAAAATTTTTCCTAATATCCAATCTAAACCTCCCATGGTGCAACTT
>VXBO01009740.1:236407-276629 GCA_013400135.1 Rhinoptilus africanus
GATAAGGTCTCCCCTCATCCTCCTTTCCTCCAGGCTAAACAACCCCAGTTCCCTCAGCTGCTCCTCAGAAGACTTGTTTTCCAGACCCCTCACCAGCTTCATTGTCCTTCTCTGGACACACTCCAGCACCTCCATTTCTTTGTTCTACTCTTCCCTTGGTCCCTCTGTTCAGCTCTAAGGAAGCGCTTTCCTTGCTCAGTTCTAGGGAAGAGTGGTACTGGGCACTGATAGAGGAGGCACTGATAGTACAACACACTACAACACTTCAAACGTTAAATCCCCCTTTGATACTTCGTGCATCATGTTCTCACCCCAGGACTACCTTACAGACAGTCGTTCACTTGCTCAACTTAAATAGCATGGAAACACCGATGCTCACAGGTTGCTCAACAGTCTTGGTCTTGCCTTAATACCATACCGCTAAGCTTCCTGATATTAGAAGCCTAGATACTTGCAAATCCATAGTTATTCAATATATACAGTATTGTATATACAAATACATGGTTATCAATATCCAATATATCAGCCATATACAAGTACATGGCCAATGGCAAATAACAAGCAAGTATGATGTTTTTCAACTTTCTGTTCTAGCATAGACACTGCTATTAAGGTGTTGCTTTTTAAAGACACCCCCATGTATAGTTTTCAGGCAATCTTCATGATAACGGCTGTACTTCTGTGATTTCAACTCTGCTGGCATACACAAACTATTTCTGTATTCTCTTCGTATTTTTTAAAAATGGTTTTAATAAACACACACAAAAATAATGAATCAAAAAAACCCCCTTAACTTACTCCATGTTTATCTCTGAGTATTGTACAGTTTATACAAATCTGCCTGTTGAGAGTAAAAGACATGTCACATGGAAGTTGAGATAAAAAACATGCAGCTTTTGCTATTAATCTCCCATCCAATATTCTAGTGGAGCCATTCCGGTATCTACAAACACATAAAAATTTAGTATTGTATACGATTAGACTTGCTAATCAAGTTGTATCTTTATCCCAATGCATATTTACTAGCAATGATCAGGCTCTTTTGTAGGTTATGCTGTTCTGTCGTTGAGAAACCTGGAGAAGTTACTGTCACTTCAGGCAGCATTTATTCCTGGATGGAGTAAATCTTCTGTTTCAGAATTATCGGCTAAACCAGACAGTGTGCCGACCTCCAGGCAACCCTCAAGAACCTGCTGTTTCTCACTCTTTCCCTGCCACCTCTGCCAACACAAGTGCAGAGGGAGTATCTAACCCTGGGATACTCAGCTGTGTACATTTTGCTCCAAGGTCACAGACATGCAGGGAAAAGCTACACATAGCTCCTGCAAGTTTGTTTCACACTATTCTCCTGGCATGGCTGGTTCTTCCACTTACAAAGGGAGCAGATAGCACCTGAATGGTCTTGGCGAAATTACTTGGTGGGTACTGGAAAAATTTAACCAATGGTAAAAATGGATACATTCTCACATGTGTAAATCATGGTGTAGAGAAGCACCAGAACTTAGAAAGCACTCAAACAACCACTACACTTCTTTTAACTCGCACAAACCCAGACACAACAGCTAGGGGAATTATTATGGCAGAAGTAGCAGGCTCTGGGAGAACCAGAGTAAGTTAAAACGCTGCCAAAAACCCCTAAATCTCCTCCTGCATTACATGAGGAAGCACCCTTGCAAGACTTTTTTAAAAAGAAAATGTCCATGCTGTAGATATGAAAATGCAGCTGGTGATGAAGTCAGAGCTATTCAAGGGTACTAATTTCCTTCCAGCTGTAGGTTATCTGCATTTATTTCTCCATTACTTTCTTTTTGTAAGAACAAGCTTCAGCTCCTCTTGATGTCTGGATCAGCCACTGGAGACAGGCACTATAAGTCTGTAATTTTTACAGTATTATAATGCTTCGTGACTCAGGAATTATGAAAAAAATTTCTATTATTTTTTAAATACAGACTGCTGCACTGAAGTACTGAGGAATTTCTGATCAGTCAAACAACTGTCTTGCTCTGCATCTTTTGCACAGTTTTTAAAACCACCTGTAGAAGGGGTGAAATCCTGTCCCCAGGGAGGCTAAACGAGGCCAGACCTCATCCATGATGAGAGCAGAGTATTGCTAGGGTAGCTAGTAAGAAACTCAGCAGTAATTTATAAACTCATTGACATGGATATATAGAAATATTTCTAGTTTGTCAGAATAAATCCTACTATTCATCATCAGCATAGTTATAGCCTACATCAATCATCCGCACTTCAGTCACCTTGTTCATTCTCATACCCTGCTGATTCAGCTTCAAATTTTCTACCACTGATAGGAGTCTTTCAAAAAGGTCGCAAAAGTGCATTCAATGGAAGGACAGTGATTCTGTCTAACGGATCCTCAGTAACTACTCCTTCTCCAGTTAACTTCATTTCAACCAAATTAACTACATTCCACAAAAAATTCTATCCTCATCCTCTAGATTTACACTGGAAATGATCATCCGGCTAGTGTGGAAGAAATCTCATTGACAAAAATATCAGCAGCACCAAGTTGTGTCAGTGCTTGTTTTCTATGACCTTTATTTCATGTCTTCTATACTTTGTGCTCCAAATTAGGCGCTCAGTAGTTCTGAGGCTCCGGTCTGCTGTGTGGGAGTGATGGGGGTTACTGAAAAGGCGGCACAACGAAGGGCATTTGACAGAATGCAAAAGGGATGTTTTTCCCAGCTGCAACCCAATCCAGAACTTACATGACTGATTTTGTTCATCAACCAAACATTGCCAAGACCTATACTAAACACCAGGTCTGAAATACAGCATATATAGCCCTTTCCATCTATACTCCATCTATATTTCCATCCATAGCTACCTGTCTAGCAGACATAGGCAATTAAGTCTTGAACTGGCTTTGGTCTTGATCTCTTTCTAGAAAGCCAGGGCAACTGTGAAAAGAAAAAATCATGTATCCATATTTATGAGCTCATTTCTAATAACCAATCGAATTTTAGCATTAAAACAAGTTTACAGTGCATGTCATTAAGTACTGTTACAAGCAACTATGTGTTTTTATGGATCCATACTGTTGAAAAACTAAGATTCTGGAATTAATTTAACCATACAACCCTGAGCTTGGGCCAATTTGCTATCATGCTAGAGCAAAAGACCATAATGCTTGGTTCTTCTTGTTCTGTTTGAAACATTTGAATCTGCATCTCATCTCTACTCAAGCCCCATCATAAGCAGCATTAGAAATGTTCCTGAGATGGCCGTGTACTAAGACAACTGTTAAAAACCCTATTAATTTCATTCCCATAGGAAATCAGATACAAATGTTGCCTGAAAACGTTTCTAATATGACCAAATTTATTGTGCATCCATATACTCCAAGGGCTACCGGTAAAAATGTCTTCTATGTTAACCCTCTATTCTCTTAATGTGTATATCTGGAACTATTTTTGAGTACTTGCGATATTTTCATGAAGGCTGAGTGGAAGTATGGTATTATTCCCAACTTGCTGTTGGTAGTAAAGCTTCCCAAAGAGGAACTTCTTACTACTGCTTGGTTGGTTCTAAAGTTTTCAACCATCCCAACTACCATGAGGCAGGAGGTTCAAAACCTGGCACCGTCCCTCCCCAGCAGTACTGCCCTGCCCCACTCTGCTGAAGGCTGTAAAGAAGGTTGGCTACAGAGTTTTTGCAATGTTGTGACTCAAGAATTGTAGCACTTAATAAATTAGTATCAGTCCTATCCTGTTTCATATATCAAATTCCAATCCAGATCAGATGTCACAAAAACTTATGATGCATTGCTGTTGCTTTAAATGGACTAGTTTATGTATGAACACCTCAAACCTCCTTTCTTCTCCAAATTTCATCCCTAGGTAGTCATACAGCAGATCCACAAAAGTTGAGCTCAGCCCAGCACTAGCTCCAAAAGGGGAAGACACTGTAAAGTTTAGTACCAAGTTCACCTTAGGTATATTTTTAATTAGAAAAAACCAAAAGCAGGTAGTAAACATTGTGAAACAGGTCGTGTATTTGCATCCAAACACTTCAGCAAGTGCGACAAATGTTGCCACCTCATGGACAGGTGCAGGGTTTGATTCAGCTCAGCGGTAGGAAGGAAAAAGGATCACGGAGATGACTCATTGCTGCCCTTTCACACTCTCCTGAGGAGGGAAGCGACAGCTTGCCCAGAAAGATGCTTTTGTCACTTAGATTCACCTGGAACTCATTCATTTGGATCTGAATCCAGGAGCCTGGCTACACAACCACAACTTGGGGGGGGGAGGAGAAAAAGGCCAAAAAAAAAAAAAAAAGCTACACATATTCAGGGTATTTGACCATCTCCAATAACAGAACAAGGGAGGGAAAGAATGATGATTTTTTCCTTGGAAAAAACCATAATGGTCAACACAGGACATGGTCAAATAGTCAAAGGCCAGCATCCAGGAGTAAAATATCTGAGTAACAGCTCTTCAAATCCATGAAGACAATAATCCCAAACTGGACCAGGGGATACTAATAGCCCATAAAAGTAGCGGCAGTCAGGAATCCTCTACTTGTAAACGGGAGACAAATGTAACTGCAGTGTATTCATTCCATCATGTATTTCCAAAACTGAACTTTTATGTTATAACACCACAGTCATTATTCACTATTCTGCCTCTTTGGGGGATCTGCTGCAGGAATACAACAGGAATACCTGTTGAATTTCTCCTTTTCTGATGGAAAGGCAGCTGTGCCATCCTTCTCTACAGGACAGACACTGTTACAAAAGCCATTACACAGTGTGTAGCTCAAAGTACATTCATTTCAAATGGCTTTGTATGTACTGGATGAGAGTAAAAGGACTGTAAAATGTTTAAACAAAAAAAAAATCCTGCAAGTTTGACATCAGGATAGAACTTTAAGAATCAATGAGTTTTTAAAATAAAGCTTTGTAAAAATAAATTCAGAGTCAACATTTATGAATAGTCTGAAATAAGACAGTATGGTGATTAACTGGGAGTTTCCCATCATCGCGATCTCCATATAACAGTCTGTCTATATATGACTGAAGAGAAAGAAGGATTTATACCAGCTTGATTTTAAATATGTTCTTATGTTTATTATATTTTGCTACTCCGCACTCCCTAAAATGGTGGCCTCAGGAAAAGCTGCTTTGGCAGGCAATTGCAAAGATTCCTGCGGAGAGGAAGTGAAAAGACTGGGCATACAAACAAGGGCTGCTGCCACGTTCAAAGCACTGGGGAGAGTTCATAGAGCAAAATGCAGTCCTAAGTAAATGGGTTTCAGGCAATTTCAGTGTTAAGATAACATCATTAAGAGTAGAACAGATTGTGCTCAAACCCTGCTGTTTATAATTAACACATTGCTTCCAAATACTCCGGGGTCCCTGGTAAATAGTCCTCTGCTCAGATCCACCCAGACCAATCAGAGTATTTTCATCAGGTTCCATGCTGGGCCGGCACCTGTTTGGACAAATCCAAAAGAGCCAAAATACTCTTCTTTCTGGCCAGCTAAGTAGAGAGATGAACACAGCTTGCCTTAGTCATTGTCACAGTGTCCATATGGCTGTGAAGCTTGTTTTCACAAGAAATCGTACAAGTACTTTATAATGTCGAAGTTCACGGTCCTATAAACAAAAACACAGTATATTAGAGCAATCAACAGCGCTAAGACTTTAACCTGTTTGGAGACAGCACATGTGGGACATTTTGCGCAGTCAAAATTAAGCAATAATCCCAAAAGAAATCCAATCAAGAATGAATGAATTTTTGGACTTGTAGTGTTATTTACCTGTCTTCTAATGATTTCAATTTTGTAAGATTCTAAAAGAGAAATAAAGCAGCTTTCTAGTAAAAACTGGAAGATTCTTATTTCAATCATTAAGCCGTAAAAATATATAAAAGTTAATAAGATTAGATTTTTATACGGTAAACATAATACTCTAGTTGGTGATGCAAAGCAGTAATCTTTTATGCTGTTGAATGTTTTGTTCATCTTCCAAACCACCTGTTTTAGCATGTACTACGTAACTCCTTCATCTGTACTCATTTGCAGTCTGCGTTCTTTCAGTCTTGACACGAGTTGACCCATGTTCATAGCTAAATTTGAAAAATTGAAGAATGCCACTCAATAGGATAGAAGATTTTAATGTATACTTTTGTACTTTAATGGCAGGCAGAATGAAACAGCAGTAGAATAAAACATATAATTATTTTTTTGTCTCTCAACTCATTCTGCTATACAATCTAACACTCAGACTTTGGGGTTTACTGTTTGAATAAATAATGCAAATTACTGCATATAATGACAAGTATAAAATTAAAAGTTTTTTTAAAAAAGTATTCAATGATGCAAAAACAACCGCTCACAATGCTAAGTGAGATTAACTGGATGAATGTCTTATTTGTTAGACTACAATCATTTAATATTCTCTGTTCACACATCATTCTGTAACCCACTTTTGAAAAAGTTTCCATAAAACTTCATATTGGAGAGAGGAAAAGTTCAGAAATCCCCAAGATGCATAACAAGAAATACCATGTTTTAGTCTACTTAATAATCCAGTGACAAAATTAAAGAAATTAACTGACACTGCTATACTCACATGACACTGCCCCCCTCAAGAAAAGTGCCTTAGTTACAAGGCTTTCCACAGAAACAAAATCGCACACTCTTAACAGAAGCTGACCTTATCAACTAAATGAACCACTACTGTCCTGTTGTAACAACTGGGTTCATTAGAGACTATATGAAAAGATCCATTACATTCAACAAACACTAAAAGATTCCTATTTCAGCTACAGAAAATTCATGAACTTCGGCCTGAAATTCCTAAAACAGAAATTAAGAATTTCTAACAAATGTCTAACCTTACCTTCAGCCAAAGCTGTAAATGCTATGTGGCAAAAAGCATGGGAATATCTCTGCAAAGACTGAATATATGCAACAGAACAGAGCCAGACAGGAGGTTCAGTTACACTAAAGAGCGATATGCATGGCCAGCAGTTATCACACTAAAAGCCACCAGGAAGAGACAGTAAATTCTCTACCCTTTAAAACAAAAAACCCCCCAAACAGGTGGCTTTTGTTTTGTTTTAAATGCAAATTTCACTTTTGCTTAAAAAAATACAGGAAAATGAAATGACAATTTGAACAGCTTGAATGGGGGTGGGGAGGGGAGGGAGAGAGCATCATTTTCTGTCCTGCTCTTTGCACTCTTCAGCCTTCCATTAGAAAACACACTACAGTAGCAAGGCTGAGACGGCAACAAGGCTGAAGTATCTGAAGATTTCAGTGCCTAACAAACTTTAGTATTATTACTGTAACAAAGAAAAAAGAATCAGGAGATGGGCTTACTTGATGTGTATTTTGGTTGAAATGGCAAAGTAGCTCCCTCTCTGCAATAAATATAACTGCTCCCATGAGTGGTTAAAAACTACAGGCAGCTGCAAGACTATAGCACAGCTAGAAAATAAAATTTCTTAAAGCACAGAAGATCATGCGTTCGCCCTCTGGCTAGTCCCACCAAGACAACGGGAAGTCCTTTTATCACGGGTTCATGAAACCTTGTATTCTTTATGGATCATCCTCCTTAAAGATTTAACAAAGACTGTGGAACAGTCTTTTGCAACAAAGGAACAAAGCAAGGAAAAAAAAAAAAAACGGTGAACAGGAGAAGAGTAGAACAGGCCAACTTTAAAATCTGTCAGCTCATTTAAATGGCACTATCTATGCAGCACATAAACACTTCCAAACTACTTTGTGGGGAAAAAAAGAACTGCTTTCTTCCTCGCAACATGCAGGAGAAGTCAGTCAGGATACAAATATATATATTTACACACACATATATATATAGATATACACACATACATATAAACACACACACACATCTGAGCTGAAGGAAAGCAAGCCAAAGCACTATACCACGCACCGAGGCATGAAATGACAGCGTCTCCGACAACTACTTTCTCTGGTAAGCATGAGCTCCAGTTTTAGTCCTGTTTTCTGTCCATCTCTACCTTTCAGCAACTTTAATGGAGTCAATAAAACTTTTAAGGATGTTAAAGTTGGAAGGAGAGAGACATCATTTGAAGTATCTTAATTCAGACACAGTTTATGAACTGGTCTCTGTATTCACCATAGGAGTTAGAGCAGAGACAGGAACTTGAGGATGTCTATACACACAACGATCCATGTTGCTGAGCAGATGGTCTGTTGCACTTGGTACCAGCGGGAGCTTTTTCAGGGCATTGTTCACAAGTGACTTTATTGCTGGGAATAGCAAACTGACATAGCGAAGTCACGGAGATCCTGGCAGCGTGGCCCAGCCATGCCTGAACCAGGTGAAGTTTCATTCTACGGCCTGCCCAAGTGCAAATTGGAATCAGTGTGTCTGTGGGGTTTACTGACAAGGTTATTGGACATTTAATAGCTCAGGAGAGCAACAAGTGCAATAGGGCTATGGGATGCAGGCTACGCAGGTTCCTCTGAAATCCCACATTAAAGAGTTGGCCTTGAGAATGTTTCTCCTCCTTTTCGCCACATGTCATTTCTGGGGTCTGTTCTGGCTACACACTCTTCATCCAAGATCTGCTAATAAGCTGGCTGCAGCAACAGGTGTGAGGTAATGCTGCTGGCATTTCATAAAAACGAGACATAGGCTTGATTGTTGCCTGTATATTGGATACATTTCTCCCTGTAATTTATCATCATCTCTCCTGATGGAACTGTAACTGTTCTCAGACTCCAAAACTGAAGGCTCTGAATGCACAGAGCCCTATGAAGTACCTACGCTCATTTACTGAATTAATTTGTATCAACTACAGACCACACAAGGTAGACTACATGGAAGAATTCTTATAACCTATGTAGTTTTTATATTGTTTGTGCAACAAACCCTGTTAAGAACTAAGTATCATTTGAGATTCAAATATCATAATGTGCCTTTAGGTAATGAAATGGACTGACATTTTAGAGCAGTATATTCACATGAAGTCCCTGACCTTTATTAAGCACAAAGACAGTATGTTACTGTAACACAGACTGCCACTGTAAGGTAAAATTTTTTTCAACACAGAATTGGCCTAAACTTATCTCAAGTTCAACACTTCTCATAAATAAGACTCATTCACTCATTCTTAGTAAACATCCACAGATTTCTGTTGTGGTTTCAGAGAGCTAATGACTGAACAAATACTGGTTTTGAAGTCTTTCAAGTCAAAAAACTACAACTGTAAATGATCATTAATAAGCTCACCGGGCAATAGCTCTGATGAAGTCCAGAGACACAGTACATTTATATCGTGGTCCATCAAGCTGGTCATTATGGCCAACCATGGTTAACAGCTGGAGAGTCACAAGAGAGGTGATCTACAAACAAGAGACATTAGTAATGTTAGTCATTTTTGCTAAAGTGAATAGCGGTGGCCAATTCTTTTGCTTTTTTTTTTTTTCATTCCCATATTTCAGCATTCCCATATTTCTCTGTAAAGTCACTCACACCTGCTCACTGATTTTCACATAGTTCTGCAGCTAGCGAATCATTATATTTTCAGCTCAGGCAGTTAGAGACACAGGCTAAACCCTTCATCCTTTGCATCAAGAGTTATCCTGGAGTTCTGATCAAAGAGAGAAAGGCAATGTGGGGAATGGGAATAATAGGCATGAGCTGAACATTTTCCAAATCTCTGCCTGACAACCAGGACAGACTTTGATCCTCTTTCCTTTATACCCGAAGACTCCTCTTGAACTTTCACACTCAAAGTTGGATATTCCTGTGCCAGCTCCACCACATTTTGAACAGATGGATGTATCACTCTACTCCAGATAAAAAAGAATCTGAAGGGTAGAAAGGCTGAAGACTGTGTGTTTAAAAAGAGAAAAATTTGCCTACAAACACACGTACAGTGTCTTGACAGAGCCATTGATTATTTTACCAAAATAGCAATCTACCAGCATATTTTTCACTATGTTCTTTCCTCCAAACGACTGCGGTATCACTAACAGGCAGTCACGGGATGTCACCATTGAGTACAACCAGTCTGTTCTGCCTCAGTTAGGAAAAAATGCTGTGGTGATTCCATTGCCTCCCTACCTCCTCTCAGCTCCCAGGAGAAAGAAAGAGGTAAAAGCAGAAAACAAGGACAAATTTCCCTGGCTTTGCTATAGGTGCCACTGACAATTCAAGGCAACAAGGTTATATTCTGTGAAGAACTGGTATCTGACCACAGCTCCACTTTTCAAAATGCAGCCAACCATGACCTACCTCTGTGTAACGATAATAGCATAGCAAGGAATTTCTGAAGAATAAATATATCAGGAAAGTGAGAGTCAGTTCAAACCTTCAAGGAAGCACATTGCTATAAAAAGCAGCAGCAACTTCTCATCAGTATCAATCAAAAAAAAAAATCCTAACTCAGTAATAACCCCACTCTTTTACTGGAAGTGAACCTAGTCTTCAAATTTGTGACAGCGCTTCCAGGAGGTAGGGATAATTATTAAGTTTTCTTTTAAGTGGATATAATCTATAAAAAAAGACACCTACCTGTGGAGAACAGAAAAAATTTCGGTCACCAAGAATGTGGCTATTTTTATAACATCCTGTGCTTAACTTATTTTATACAGCATTAGACAACAGTAGTTTGGATGTCATCAGTCTGCAAAGTCTCTGGAGTTAAGGAATACTGGCCCACCCATATTCACAAAGACAAATTCCATTTACTTAATTCAGGACTATAAATTACATTAAAGAGTAGCACATGATTTACACATTGTTAGCATTGACAGCATTTAAGAAAACTGAACTGAGTATATGGTAAATGGTTCAAAATCCAGTTCATTAATCACTTTGAACATATTACCGAACTGGGATCAGCCTCAAACTTATGAGGTGTTTATTTTCTTAAAATAGTTATAAGTTCAAAACCACATTTTTCTACAATCTTCATTCAACAAAGTCCTTATTCAGTCAGTGAAAAAGTGTTACGGAGTCACCTGCTGTAACAACTGCTATTTGACACCCAGTGCGCCATTACTGGGGAATCCCTCCTGCAATACACACTTGGAGCTGGCCTCACGTTCAGAAACCACCAATGAAGGAATGAGTAGGGCAGGAGGCTCCTAAAAGCTCCCCAAGCACAGCAGAAGCCTAGATAGTTTGGAGCTGGACCGAGCTCAGTTTTACGTGGGATGTAAAAGTGACGGTGCTGCTGCATCACAAATGCTCCAGCAATACTTTAACTACAAATTGTAACCATTTTCTTGTCCAACTAGCACCAAATGCTACGTCCGTAACATAAGGTCAGCAACAGAAAACTCCTTACTAGAGGCTGATTCAAAAATCTGAAACAGCTTCAGACTAGATATGAAGTTTCATTAATGTTTTTGACTCAGGACATTAACTCTAAAGACTCAATATGCAGTATTACAAGACAAATGAAGCTATTGATCATCAGAATAACACAAACTTGCTTAGCAAACTGCAGCCCTTTACTCATTTCTTTCACAAATTCTGTATTTATTTAGCTTAATAAAAATGTCATCACAAAGAGCTGAAACAATGACTCCTGGTCCTGAGATTGCTTAAAAAGGCAGAAGGACAGAGAATTGCCATTTTCCATGCATGCAGGTAAGAAATGGTTTTATCTCCAAAGAGGCTCAGTAGAGACAAAGAGAAAGAACATATATCCATGGATACTAAATAGGGACCAGCTCCCCTATAGACAGCCAAATGTGAGAAGCTAAAATACCTAACTTGTGATTCTTTGGGGCAGAATTCAAAACCTAGTTACAGATGCCTCGCCTGTACATGGAGAAAGGCAGAGAGCTTTGCAGGACAAATCCAAAAGCCAGCATGCTGCAGGGGCAGCAGCCTGGGGCTCTGTTTGCACAGCTTCTTCAGCGGGTTCAGTGAGAATCAAAAACAGTGAGACAGTTCTGCCACTCCGAAGCAATGACTTCTTTTTTTTCTGCTTTATACAATATAGTAGGATTCCCCTGCAGATGAATCAGCCACAGAACTGTGCAACGTTGCTCTGGCAGAAGAAAAGATTCAATTGTGGTAGATGTGGAATTATTAAGTTCCTCAAATATTTTGCGCTGGACCTAGTTTTCTAGATCCGATTAATAAAAATAAGATGATTATCTTCATCAAATGGTTAAGAAGTCTTCTTGGACACAGAAGTTCAATTCCTTCCTGACCCAAGAGGTTTGAGCGTCTCTTCACTGAACATCTAAAAGCCAACCGGGGGAGGGTGCAGTGGAAGGAAGAACACGTTGTATGCTATTAAATCACTGTGAGATCTAACTTTCATTCTAACTGCTTCTGAAGCCAAGATATCTTGCCTAAAACTGCATGCATATAAACAGTCTCTCTCTCTGTGCCTACTCAGGATACAGTGGAATGAACTGGGTTTAAGACAGTATTTGTAGCAAAACTGTAAAAATCACCAATTGTCATATTTTGTTAATTCTAAAGGTCCAAATGCCACCTATAACTTCAGCATCGAAAAATGTTACACTTCAAAAGTTCAGGTGTTGTAAAACTTTGGAAGCAATCTGCTCTTAAATAAAGATAACTCAAAAGTTTGAAACATAGTTGGGAAAAATACAAATGCGATGTCAAACGAATTGCACTTCTTAACAAAAAAAACTTTTCAAAGCTCTTTTTTTTTTTTTTAATACCATGGGTACAGTGGCTCCATTTCATTAATCACAAAAGCTTGGGAAAAAACATCTGGCAAGAACAGACTAGCAACAAGACAGAAAAACTGTGTGGGTGACATAAAGAATATTTATTGAGAATCTTTTGAACAAAAGAAATTACAGTTGGAAGAAATATTCTAAAGCTATTCATAAAATTAGAGTTAGATCTAGTAATGATTTAATACCAGCAAAAGTTAGTAAGTGAATGGAACTTTCTACAGGAATAACAAGAAAATCTGAAGAAAAGTTATTGACCCGAAAAATGTGAAGGAACAGGTGTCACTGGTATGTTTAAAAATCAGCCATGACTGAGCTTTCTTTGAAATGTATTTGTGTGAGAAACCTGCTGCTGAAAGCTTGGACGCAAGGTGAGAATAATCACAAAAGCATGTCAGAGAGTCACCGCCAGTAGGAGATGACTGCTCAGATTGCTTCTGGAGATTCGCTGGTCAAATATGGACATGGAAACCTCTGGAAAACACAAAGCAACCCACAGGCCATCCTTAAAGGCTGCTTTTTTCCTATCAGCCTGAGCTAACAGATGGGCCTTGCATCATTCCTCAAGCAGACACAAAGCCCGGCTTTGTCAGCACAGGGCTGCGTGGAAGCAAGAAGAATTCCAGAAGTGAGGGCTGTCTGCTGAGAAAGGCCAGGCTCTTCCCGAGGACACCGCAAGAAGCCAGAAAACATTCATGGAGATGCAAAACATGAACAAAATTAGGACCCAAAACACAGGGAAACACATAGTGTGTTTGGGTAAGCAGTGATGGATTATTACAGGAAAGAGTTGGGACAAAGTGTGTGGCACATCTCAAATCCATAGGATAAAACTAAACAAAGAAAGTGATGAGGGTGACTAGAAAAAGAGAAAGTTGTTTCCTTAGAGATGTGACTGAAATCTCACCAAGTGGCACATTTTAAATTGGACTAGACAAAATACTAATGAAAGACACTAGCAGGAACAATCTCAAACTGGCAAATACATTCTAGATGATCTATGAGGTATTTTTCATCTCCACAGTCTATAATCTTCAATTATCTCACCCAAGATGCAATGTTAATTGCAACTCTTCAGTCTGGCTTGCTTTCAACCACAGCCTTAAGATGTTTTATGATTCTGAACCTCAAATATATCAAGAAATTAAGAACTTCCATTATTTAAGTGCCATCAGACAATGGTACTGTATTTTCTCAGTCATATTAAAATTTATCCGGACCCTAGCACTTTTGCAGCATCATCACCTGGTTCTCAAAGCAGACACGCAGCTCCCTACACGTGTTTGAAACCCACCGCTGCCAAGAGTTAAGTTCACACACACGCTAAGACCACTGCTTTGCAACAAGACAGTTTGAAAACCCGATGCCATTTAGAAAACACATTTCAGTCAAAATGACTGCCAAAATTGTCTCCTGGAGTTAAATACAATGACCCTAGTACAAATTATACAAGTGTAAAAAAAACCTGCTCAAAACAATTTCCATCAAAATTATAGCTAGAGCATGCTCAGTACGTCAGCCTTGTTAGAAAAGCTCATACAGAAAGGAAACAGTAGAACATTAAAATTATATAAATTTAAGCCAGTAACTGATCAAAACTGTTTTTATAAAAATTATTTAAAATAAATCAACACTTTTCTGAATGCTTATATTTTAACAAACAGGTTTTGATTCTGAATTATGTTTTGTGCAAGGATTTTAATGAAAAAAACCACAAGAAGAGACTGCACTCACTGAGTGGTATGACTTACCATTTAATCACATCTCAAATGCTTATGGTGGAAAATCATTTCACCACCTCCCTTTCTCAACCCCTTTTTTATTAATTTTTTTTTAGTGCTTGGTCAACTTTTCCATCCAGTAGCAGCACTCCAATACTACTAATCATATCATACCATTCTTGCCTTATTCTACACCCCTCCAAATTGCTCATGGCCTTCCAGCGTGCAGTTAAAGCACTCATTACTGTATGCTTCAGCTATATATTTTACCTTTTTCTCAGATTAAATTAATCCAGATTTTTCTTAAACTATTTTCTGAATGCAGTCAAAGTGCTTTTGACATTAGTAGATCCACCAGCAGATAGAGGAATCCCAGACACAGCCCCAGTGGTGCTTCACAAACAGCACTATGTCCCTCACTTTAGTACCACACACATCGGTGGCCAAATAGGATGCTCCAGCGCATGGCAAATAGAGTGACCCAGTCTGCTTTGCAAGCCTTTTTCTTCCGCGAATGTTCGTGCTTGGTGTCCTTCTTTGTCCTGTGTTGGTTATTTTTTGCTCACATAAACATTACTTCATTATTTTGTGTTGACTCTCCAGGACCTTGCGTGTTATTTCTTTATCTGCAGTTAATATACACCACACTTCCCAATTTTTCAGTAATTTCTGCATCTCTTATCAACGGGTTGACAACACTTTACCAGATGACTTCATCAGATTGGGTCAAACAGAATTTAACACTAATTACTAACTTGAATAAACTTTCAAGACATAAATGTGTTGACAAATTCCAGATGTGACAGCATTATATTCACTAAATGTTTAATTACTACGGGGCTGGAGGGGTGTGGGGAAGGAAATCAACTGACTACTACTGCTACCATTTACCCTTTAAAAACTGATGTTGCTTAGGCTAATGGATCTTTTTTTCTTTTATTTCTATACCCATTTAAGGATTTAAAAGACGTTTGCTCTATCGTGATGTTAGGGATGTTTAGCTGTTTCTAAGGAAGCACTCATGACAGCCTGGCAGGGAAGGAGATTTGTATCACATTTTCCCCTAAGGATTATCATGCAACATCCCTCCTTTCAGTCTTGAGTACAATGGAGAATGTACTAGATTGAGATCAGTCTGTGTCACTGAAGCCATCATGCCATACCATCTTTTTCACGAATGCACTAAATTTTATCATAAAAACAATTTTTTTCCCCTCCAACACAATGACTCCCACAGAAGACTTTTTCAGAATCTTAATGATACACAGATAGGAAAACTAGCTTCAGTTTCCTAAGTAATTTTATTCAAGACCTATTTATTTGAATATACTCTTATATTTTAATGAAATATTTTCGTATTTGTTACTCTGCATCTCTGTTTTCACTGTCTCCTCAGACTTCACTTCTCTGAAGGCACATTTATGTGATTTACAGATTTAAACAAGTGACCGTTTAGGCTTTTCCAAGGCTTCAACATATTGGTTGCTCAGTCATTTATTAAGACAGCCAAAACTTCCTCCTCTTTCTTCAGTTTCTAAAAGATGATCCTTCTGTTTTTAGAAGAAATGTTTATTTACCCTCAAGTATATGACCTTGAGTTTCACGCTGTTAAACCCACTCAGTTTGTATCATACTCACCACCTTCAAGATACTTCTTGCATATCTTCATAGCAGAGAAGTTTACTAAGGCCAAGGCGTACCAACCTCAAATTTTACACTATAAAATTATTTTAGTTTCTACTATACAGGTCATTAGAGTCATTCTCA
This sequence comes from Rhinoptilus africanus, assembly GCA_013400135.1. Classification (NCBI taxonomy): domain Eukaryota; kingdom Metazoa; phylum Chordata; class Aves; order Charadriiformes; family Glareolidae; genus Rhinoptilus; species Rhinoptilus africanus. The sequence goes on from VXBO01009740.1 coordinate 252,583, forward strand.
TGTGGCATCTTCCCCGCTGTATAATCAGTGTTCACTAATTCTGGCTTATTACACTCAGTCTTACTTTATGTGTCCCATTTACAACAAATAATATTTGACAAAAAGTGTTGCCAACTTCATAGACTTGTTCCAGGGATAAATGTGCATCTTTTGCTTTTTGCCTTTTCCCCTCCTCTCTTTCTCCACCACCCACCCTCTCCCATCTTTCAGACCACAGAACACCTTTCTGCACACTCAGAAGCTGCCTTATTTCTAGCATGTTCTCCTACAAGTGGTTTCCTTATGGTTTTTCCCTTCAACCTCAAGGGAAGCAAAAGCATTTTCTTCCTTCCAGGAGACACTTCCTCACCTTGCTCCAGATTTCATATTCATATTTTAGAATCCACTCTCTTCAATTAGAAGTCTTTCTTTTAGTGTTTTTTTTTTTTTCTGCTCAGTGACTAACTAGCTGCAAATCTTGACTCATCAGCACAGCATCCTTTCATCTCTCCTGTCTCATTATCTCTACTCTTCGTATCTCTTCCCAAACCCGCTATTTAAAAAAAAAAAAAAAACCTGCAGGTTTTTAAAACGGGTTTTAAAACCCTGTAGGTTTTTAACACTGAAACAAGATCCAGGGAAGACCCCAGGAAACTAAAAAGACAATTTCAAAAAGCAAACAAGAAACCCACAAAGAAGTATTTCTTCATCCAAATTTGTAGTTAATGAGTGACACACTTTGCCACTTAAAATTCAGTGAGGCAATAGAAGGTTTGACAGAGTTCAGAAAGCAACTAGGCACATTCATGGAAGGAAATACAACCACAGGCTGTTCATCAACTCCATGGCAAGCATTTAAGCCACAGGTAATAAGAAGCTGTAACATACACCAGACTAAGCTCATCCTCTGCTTCCCAGTCTCATATTTTTCCTCCATGTCTGGTATTAATCGGAAGCAGTCAGACAGTTTTACTGTGTAATACAGTGGGTAAACCCATTTTTGGTCTGACTTAATGCGGCTGTTAAAATGCATTCACCAAAGGTAAAGTATATCATCTGCATCTCCTACCTCCTACCACTTTGTGTTTCCCCTTTACCCTTCTCTTGGGTCTCTGCAAGGGCTCTGTCACTACTTATTAATGTATTCTCTCCATACTCTGCAGTCTTAAAAAAAAAAAGAAAGATGATGAAAATCCAGCTTCCCTCACCATATTCTGGAAAACTTCTCAGTATCTCAAAAGCATTTGCATAGATTAGCCCTGCCCATTCACTGTTACAGTAACATCAGTTTTTAAAAGCAGTTCAATGAATATATTCATTTTGGAACTATTATTAAAGGAATTTTTCTAAGTATTAATGAATTTCCTTTCTCTTCATTATTTTTACTCACTATATAAATTAGGAAAATGACCCTTTTTTTCCTCTTAGCACATTTACTTTAGCAATAATCAATTTGCCTGAGGAGAACAAGAAAAATAAAAGCCAATTCACAACAATTTTTGCCTCACTCTGCTCATCAATTAAAAAAAAAAAAGTATAAAAAAATCTCTACAGAGCGATGCATGGATAAATCAGTATTTCTGAGTCAGTTCCCTCACTCTGAGGATCAAAGTACTTCATACTGCCCTGAAAGGCATGATAGACATTTGCTAAATGTAGTATTCTCTGAGAGGATCAAACCATTTTCTGTACCTGAGGATATATTTGGAAATCTTTTCAGAAATTTCTTAAGACTCCTGGAATTGATCACGGGGGAGTTTATTTTGATCCTCCAAAACATGCTAAAAACAAGGCTTGAATGCATTTGCGATCTTTTGGAGGTGCACGCATCTAATTGACTCCATAACAACCTGGGAGAAGACTACCGATATGAATCACAGACAGATAATTCAAAAATACTCGCCTTTCTATTCCATACTTTGAAATAAGAGCAACTGAAGATGGTAACAGATGGTCAAAGAAACACTTCGGGAATGATGTTTACAGTTAATTTGATTACTTAAGTCAGGTAGCTTCATAAAGTGGACACCAGAAAAAGGCTGGCTGTTTTTCAAGGCAGAGGCAACAGGCAGCCAACAGCCACTCTCCGATTCACTTCTGCATCAGAGGTCTCAGGTTCCAAGCATTTTTAGAAGATGAGGAAGGCAACAGGAAGACTGTTTTCCAGAAGCAAACCTTTGTGCAACTGACCAAGCTTATAACCTTAAATCCCCAAATCTAGAAAATTTTCACATAGGTTTTTTGGGTCCTTCATTTATAACACTTCTGACCCACAATGGCAGCATTTCTAGATATTGCCAGATAAGTTCTATCAAGAACAGATAAAAGTAACCTTAAAAATACTACCAAATATCTGTGATACTGACAGGACTTGATACATTTACAGAAGGCCTCTAAATTGTTAATGCTATCTCAGTAAAATATAGAAGTGTACACACAGAGTTACCAGCCTTCTACTGCTACAGGAAGTACTTCTTTTTGCAAATATAATTTTGCATTTCAAAAATAATTAAAGCAATTAGGATCTCTAACCTGTCCTGAGGAAAAAACCACAGTACTCTGTATATGCCGTGAGCAGAAATAATGAAATTAAAGGAGATTTCTCATAATCAGATGTTCGCGAGTATCTCCTGAGACTAAACTACCTTGCTTTCTCCAAGAAAGAAAAAGATTTTCAACATGTCTTAACTGCACTCTATTTTTGGATTATTACGACAATTAAGTGTTGAAAGGATATTGATACAAATCTTGTATAAAGAAATAAGATATTAAGAATTTTAAATTAAAACAACCACTCCAGGAAGATTTGACCCAAATACTTCTGAAATGCAAAAATCAGACACTTCACCCACAAGGCCAGACAAATGGTAAAATACACTGTTGGCTGAAGTGGGTGTCTGGCTCTGAAAAATGACAATTTAAAGATACGTTTACTTTATATCTTGAGATTACTAGACCAAATCTTTACACACTCTCCACAGTACCACTCTGCATCCCACCTACTCACGAAAGGCAGTGCAGAAGGCTGCAATCAACACTGTATTCATTGTGACTACATAAAACTGCACATTTTAGTGGTTCCATAATTGGAACAAATAGTAACAAAAATAAAAATAGAAACTTGTATTGATCACTAAACTACACAAGTACATCATACTGGTACAAAACAAAGATTCCTCCTGGCCCAGTATGCTGTTTCTTGAAAGGACCAGCAAAGGATGCTCAGGAAAGAGTATAGTAAAATTGTAAACAAAAGAAATGCCCTGGCATACACAACTGCCTCCCAGTAATCTTAATTTCAGTGATTTCAGTAATTAGGTATAGAATTGTTCACATGTATGGATCTGACCTGTTGAAATACCACATGACATTTCGTGTTGTTCCTGTATTGTCAAACTGGAACTAAAGAGACTGTTGAATTGTGATGTTAATGTACCTAATCAACACACTGAGGAGAAATGTATTACGAGGCTGCACATAAACACCAAGACATTAGAAACACAATGCCTAGCTCTCAGAAAGAGCTGCATATATGCCACTGAGTCACACTAGGTTTTACAGCAGTAAACAGGGGAGATGAAAAAAAAAAATCTGATTTAAGGCATGTACTTTCAAAGAAGACAATAATTAGAACTTACTTTCATATGTGATGTTGGATCCTGGACGAACCAACAGTTACAAACAAAGCTCATATAACAGCAATTGAGAGGAACAGTCACTCTGTTCAAAATCTTCCCTAAAAAAATGAGGACATTTAAGTTTGCATTGGTGTATCTTTGTTCACAGGTACCCTTAACAGAACAGACAACACCAAGGATGAACACGAGTTCCAGTTCCAGGCTGGCCGGCTGTCATCACACAGGCACAAGGGAAGAGACGACTTGGCAAAGTTGCTTTTCCCAGTGGTGGGATATGGGCAGATTTGGAATCTTCCCTCTCAGAGTGTCCCAGCAAACCAAATATTTGCCCTCAAGGAGAATATTCTGCTCCTACTCAGTAAACCTGGCAGTTTGGTCCTGCCAGGAACAAGAGAAAGACCAGGATGAAGACTCTCACAGAGGAAATCAATTCACCTCTCTAGTTGCTTGAAAACCAATGAAACCCTATTGTAATGGCACAAAGCTGATGGTTGTAATGTACAGTGAGAAATTTTGGTTTTATTTTAAGGGAATGTATAATTTAAGTTTAGATAAACTACAATAGAAGCTATAACATCCATGTGTATTAGCCATTCTACAGAAAGTAAAGCTTTCAGTCATCCATGAATTGATAAGTCATAAAATATTAAAAATTTAAGTTCATTGACCCATTAAATACATCTTAGATGCAACTGCAAAAGATATCTATAAATAGCTTTATACCTCTTGCATAGATGATCCACAAAGTGGTCCTAACTACCAGTTTTCCATCTTCTATTCAGTTACACTTGGTCTTATCAGAGAAAGAGCATGAAACATCATCTGTCAGCAATTAACTGGAAAGGAAAAAACCCTGTTGTTCAAACACAACACTTTTTTTTTTTTAAATGCTACTTCTGTCACCCTTTAACACAACTGTGAAATTCTATGGTTGTACCGCTATTACTTCATTTTTTTAACCGGGAGAAAACCAGATTTTGATACTCACATGTTTGGCAAGCACATGTGTTGGGTAAAAAAGTCATCAGCCAACCAAGGCAATGACACAGCAGTGAACCAGTGTGCTGGTCACCCACCAACTGCGCGGTCAATGACTGCAACGTGTCTGTGGAGAAGCGATACGCAGGAAGGGAATGGCCAGGTTGGAATGGGGCAAAGAGAGAAATTTGCTATCAAATGCTATTACACTTCAAGCAATCTACCGGGACTATTTCACTCTTTGGAGAAGTGACTACGTACCTGTGCCACCTAAATTCCTGTAAAAGGGAAGTATTGCTTAGAAACAGTACAGAGCCAATTAGAACTTCTCCCACCTTTACAGCATTCAAGGATAATTTAGATGGACAGAAACATTCAAAGACACAACATCCCCTTAGATTCTTAAAAACATCTTCTATATAGATGGAGTTAAGGTTTGTACAGTTAGTAAACATTGACTATATGGCTCCTGTATCATCACAAATCACTTAGGGAGCAAGAGAGTCTGAAACAGAAATATGCAATTTTCATGTAATTCAGGAATGGATCAAAAGCATAAAAAAACCAACAGAAGTTGTCTTATTTCAGTTTCAGTGGAATACAATACAATCAAGAAATAGAATTTCTCAGGTTTCCATGACTAATTAAAACATTTATTTTTGCAGTTGATGGTTGAGATTGCCACTCTATTCTTTGAATAATCAATGTGCAAAGATTTTTCTGTAATATTCAATGTCCATAAATCTGTGTGGTTTTTTTAATGTTAAATTAAATCAACATAAAGAGGCTTAATCCCTTCAAAAGTCCTATATTGATCACCAAACTCTGAAAAATCCATACAAGAGATCAATGGAAAGGTGTAAAAAAGCAGGAAAGAATTAAGCAATCAATGAAGCTTTTTGATCTCACGTATGAAAGATAGTCACCTTCCTCCTAATACGGCTATTTGCCTACTGTAGCGAAAAAATGCAGGAGAAAAACAAAACTGAAGAAACAGAGGGGAAGCAGTTATGAATTAGCAAATACACTACTAGGGCCCGATGTAAAGGTACTTGTCATTCCAATTGACAGTGCTATATCCTGAACACTATTCCACCTCCTTGGAATACTTCCACATAAGCTTTATGTAACAGATAAGGAGTTCCCAAGGCTATCTTCTCGATTCTCTTCAGTAAACAGAGACAGAAGTATTCCTCAAATACATTTTAATCTCTCCATACCAGAATCTGCACAGCAGTCAATAAATGCCAAAAACCCCCAACCCAAAAACCCTATCAAAGGAACCAAGCAATCAAGAACCAACACCTGGTGTCTGCTGTTCCTCAGTAAGAGAAAGTCAAGCAGCACTGACCAAACCATTGGATAGGGTACACTCTCTTGAAAACATTTCCGCTGGAGGCCTTTCCCTCTCTGCCACTGAAGACTCAGACCTGCTTTGCAAGAGGTTCTCAACACATCTTGTCCAAGAAGACACATTAAAAGCAGAGCACAGGCTGGGTGCCTACTGCCAGGAGCTACTTACTGTATCAGGACAAACAGGCTATTTCTTTCGGGTGCCTGGCAGCCTGTACCCTCTTGATTGCTCTATTCAATTTTACTACCAGAAGTAACATTCTTGAAAGTAGCAGCGCAGATCTCCTCCAACTTAACCAGTGTTCAAAACCAAATCCCCCAAACTACCTCTGTCCTTGCACATCTTGTCCTGCTGAAGCATTACATACCATTGAAACCTGACCGATTTTAGCCGGGAAGTGTACTGACACTTCTCCATCTCAAGAATACTTTTAAGACCCCAACCTCAGGAACTGTGCTTCTAAGACAGAATTTTGCACTAAAAAACCCCACCACCTTAACAGAACAACTGTTCATACTAAGAGTTTTCTGTCTCTAAAACTGTTCTCAATTTATTTTATAACTGAGAAATTGTGCAATACGAATGCTACCATGGCAACAACTCACTTTATTGAACAAGAGAGAAAATAATTATCCCAAACCTGCATATCATGCAAGCACATTCAGTAAATTTAGTGCTGCCCTTCTTCCCCTTGCTATTTTTCCCCTTGCAAAGAGAAATAGATTTTGAATTTATACATTATAGCAAGCCAGGCATCATTTTGCTTGTCCCTCCCACTTCTTTGTACATTTTACACCTCTTGAGTGCATGATGTGAAGGACCCAGTTACTTACAAAAAGAAAAAAGGGATTAATGAATCAGAAATGCTCTTCCCCCTCCTGAGTTAAATACAGAAGACTCCTATGTAAATGCTTCACGCATTTAAAAAAAATGAAGCCCTAAGGCAAGCACAGCACATGCTTAGTATTCACTCAGTATACTTAAACAGGAACCCTTACATTTATAGTCAACCAAAAGTTATTCATCTCCAAACATAAATTAAACCTCATTTTACCGTTCTGTCCAAATATTCCTGGTGATACTATGTTTGTGAACATATGGTTATATTTTATAGACAAGGGACCGTAATATTTTCAGAAGAACTGCATGGATTTAGCCATACAAATCCAATTAATCTCAATAGAAGTTGTATGGCTAAATCCCTGTGCTCGGCTTTGACATTTTGGAAGCAGTGGGGGAGGTTTTTCACGTAGTGAATCTGTAATATACAAAACTCAGTTTTCTCAAAGACAAATAAAATTGTACGCAGATACTTACAGATATCAACAAACCCATTTATGTGACTCTGTCAAGAAAAATCATATTTCTAGCAAAGCAGGCAATGATTTCTACAAAACTGTTTTACCAAAAATAACAGTATTATCCTGCAGTCTGAGAGATAAAACTAATCACATGTACCCTTATAGTTGGATAAAATATTCCTATTTTACTTCCAGTTTTCATCTTTTTACTTCATTTGCAGTGGATCTGCCTGTCCGATATAAAATGTTAGAGAATTAATTTCATCTTTTGTTCACAGTTAGAGGATAGGCAAAACAATGTGTTTGGGATAAATAAAACCCATGTTTTAAAAAGATCACTTTTAAGAAGTAACTTGGAAGTACTGTTTAAAAAGATTATCTCATCTGTCACACACCTTCTTCACTTTTTTGGTAAATTTACAATCATAAACAATTTAAAGAGCAGAAATAAGACTACTCTCATCCACCTTCAGCAACAAAGAATGCAGCTAATTTTGTCTCTTTCTTGGTAGATTTTTTCAGTTACGAGGAACAATTTACATGGACACACATTCATGCACACATACAATACCAGTTGTGCAAAATCTTAATTCAGCAAGCTGTCTTCATGGAGCTGGAACTCTCCAAAACATCCAAATACAACTCACTGTGATTCTGAAATGTATACTGGAATGGTAACTCCGTCATAAATACACACACACGTACACTACTAAATATACTTAATACCTCCCTATGAGGCTCTTACAGAAAATGAAAATATAATTCTAGTAGTTGAACTGGTAAAATTTACAATTCCGTATTAAAAAAGGCTACTCTTAGCTGCAGGTGAATGCTCTCCCTCTTCCCGCAAAGCCCTCAACAACCACTACCAGGATTTCACTTCATAAACATGGCAACTAGCTGCTTTCCATCTTAAGAAACATTAAAACAAAACCACCAGCGATGTATGCTTTGCATACAGCAGTCGAACAGTTAAATCCCAAGTGTTGTAACTGTAGAAGAGATATAAATAATGTCTTGTTTTACAATAATTTAGGTTTTGCATTTGTCAGTACTTTTCATATGGACACTTCTTTTTTCCTGTTCAAGCATAATTCACACAGAGGCAGTGGAGACTTTTGGGGTTTTTTTTCCTTAAAGACGAGAAAGTAAGTGACCACTTGGGATTTAGCTGAGCATATAAAGTATTTAACAAGCAACTAAACAATAAGGACAAATTTGCCCAACAAATGCCATCATATTGCAATTTATTTCCCCTGCATATGCATGTCTTGGCTGGTTGCTCACAGAAAGGTTTAGCCCACGTGCTAGTTGTAAAGTTTTATTTAAAGCTTGTTATATTCCCAATTAATAATGACCATTCAACTACCGTAATCCTCGACACTTTTTGCCTGAAATGCATGATAAAGCTGATACTTCTCAATAAACTAACACCTTTAGAAGTAAAAACATTGCTGTATAACTATAAAGCAACATTTTTCTGTAGTGGTATGTTCTGAAAGCCTTGTAGACTGACTTAAAACAAGGTGATAAAAGCATTAGTATGTGCCAAAAAATACACATCATCGACTGGGACAGTATCTGAAACAGTAGCCTCTCTGGCCGGAAGCTCTCCATAAAGCCTTCTTTTGCTTTATACAAAACCTGTACATTATGGGGTGCAGAACTTCTTAAACTTGAATATTTAAATAGACTTAAATAATTCTGTTTTTTTGTGAGGGAGACTTTTATCCCTAAACTTTTCCCAAGGCAAAAATCTCAAGCAGCTCTCTGCCCATGTCTCTTAAAATCTCAGCTACTTCTATCCCCTTCACAACTCAGAATCACAGAATGGCTGAAGTTGTCAGAGACCTCTGCAGGTCATCTGGTCCAAACCCCCTGCTCAAGAAGGGCCACCTAGACCAGGCTGCCCAGGGCCATGTCCAAATGGCTTCTGAATATCTCCAAGGATGGAGACTCCACCAGTACTCTGGGCGACCTGTGCCAGTGCTCGGTCACCCTGACAGTAAGAAAGTGTTTCCTGATGTTCAGAGGGAACCCCCCGTGCTTCAGTTTGTGCCCGTTGTCTCTGGTCCCGTCACTGGGCACCACTGAGAAGAGCCTGGCCCTGTCCTTATTGCACCCTCCCTTCGGGTATTTATATACAGTGATAAAATCCCCAAGCCTTCTCCTCTCCAGGTTAAAAGGTCTCAGCTCTCAGCCTTTTGTCACAGAAGAGATGTTCCAGTCCCTTTATCATCTTCAAGACCCTTCACTGGACTCTCTGTAGTATGTCCATATCTCTCTTGTACTAGGGAACCCAGAACTGGACACAATGCTCCAGCTCTGGTACTCACCAGTACTGAGTAGAGCAGTAGCTCCTTCCAGTTGCTCACTACATCCCTTTACACTCCATAAACCTTCTGCTCCTCCTGCTCCCCCCAGCTCTCAGCAGACGATGCTCCACACCTCATGACTGGGTCTTGGTTAGGTCCTTGCTAAATGGCCAGCACCGGGTCAAACAGAAAAACAACCTGTCCATGTGCTAAGGAGTCTCCTGAACAGAGGGTATGAAAACGGACACCAACTGTCACCAGATTCGTAAGAGAGAATGTCTTTGAAACTTGTGCCTGTCAATTTCAGCCAGAACTAGATACACTAAAAAAAGGTGTAAAGGATATAAACAGGGTGAAAGAACTGACAGATATATGATTGAGCCTGTTTCCTCAGGAAACCAAGCTACAAAATACTCAAGAAATGAAGTAGCAATCTGAAAAGCAGATACTGTGACTATAAGGTACATGTTAAAGATCACCACACTCAAATGTATTAAGTACTTGGATGGGGCAGCCTTATCAGTCATCCTCAAGGACTGACGTAGCACTTCTGTGCGGCAGACAAAACAATGTTTGGATGTGGACCAATGTACAACAACTCAGTAACTAAACACTGATGTGCTTGCCCTATGTTTCAAGTTTGGTTTGTGGTGGGGCTTTTTTGTTGTTTTGTTTTGGTTATGTTGTGTGTGGGGTTTTTTGTTTGTTTGTTTGTTTTTTTTTTAAATAGATCTAAACCAAATACTTCTTTAAAAGACAGAAGAAAATCTAGAAAACTGAGATTCCCATGCAGCCTCCTCTGACCAAACCTTCCTGGTGGTCTTTAACAGCAGTAGCTTGTTGAAGAAACCAAGGATGAAATGCAGTCAGTCGCTATTAGTGTATGCAGGATCATCTGCTTCACAAGTAAACTGTCAGTTATTAATTTAGAAACGTAATTTCCGTTCAGTTGACTAATGAAATAATACCTCACTGCAAGATTTTTCAGAGGATAGTCATCATTATCTAGGTTCAGGGCTCAGCCTTTAGTCTCTAAATGCTTATTTACTTCAAGTGAGAAGCCTCTGGCTCTTCTGCCTGAGTGCAATCCGCAAAAATCATGTCTCCCTGCTTTTAGTCTGGCTTATCACCAGCCAGAGCCTGAGTTACAGTTCCCAGTGGCAGAATGCAGCCTATTCAAAACAGCATGATTAATTTAACTAAAAAGAAAACCACAAGCAGAGAGAAATGGATTAAAAAACAACAAAACCCTACATACATACGGTCTTATCTGAGACTTGCCTTGTTAACATTCCACTTTTTTCAGCCATAGGGTGAAGCACTTGCTGGTGCTGCCCGACTGCAACTGCCGCCTCTGACACTATAACCTGAATCCTTCCCCCTCTCCACCAAAACCCAAGGCTGAATTCAGGTATTGTTTCCCCCATTACAAAGCAACTGAAAGAAAGCCACTGCCAGGTTCTCAGAAAGCTGGGGAAAGGCTTAACTGCATTTAACCCTTCGGGCTCCCTGGAACCAGCCTCACGACATCCTCTGGTGCCAGGGACACACAAAGCACCGGTAATTCCCACATCCTTCCTAACTGTGAGATGTTGTATTTGCGGGTGCCACAGATGATACAGGCACAGAGCACGGACAGGATGCTACCAAAGAGGGGCCCTTCATTTTCTTCACTGCGATCAGGTGCTATAATTCTCCTATAAAGATCTAGTGGCAGGACTATAGATGTAATATGCTATTAATAACTATTCACTTTCTAGGTTTTCCCTCCAACAAATAAATGTATTCACCTTTCCAAATTTGTTCTCCAGGTTCTCTGTAAGAGGAGAATCCAATAATGTAATGGACTGACAGGAAGGCAGCTGTGCCCAAACCCACACTTTTTACCATTTCAATTATATGACCATTATTCGCACTAAATATACACTGCCACGCTCAGAATGGGAAGTAAAGATAGCAGTATATATGTTATATTTGTGGATGTCCAGTTTATCACAGCTGCAACTTAGTATTTATAACTGACAAAGAAAAAGCTGAGACAAAGAAAAAGAAGTAGCTCAAGTACTGATGAAAGTGACTGACAAATCTTATTTAACCAAGAGGTTAGACTTACATTTGGAAGAAAAACACTGGTGGGCCATCCAAACACCTGACATAGGCAAAGATTCCAGTGACACAAATAATATTATCACTAAAGTCAACCATCCAATAAAAAAGTAGTCTAGACATATTACAATTTATCACAGCTGTATTTTCAGTCGAAGTATGAAATACGTCACTTTAACTTCTCTATGGAATTAAATAGCTTCGGAAAAAGATGGCCAATTTTAACACAAATTAAAAGGCTTTCCAAATGGATAATCAAATGTTTCCTTGCCTTCTGTATTTTAAGACTAAGTTGTATATTTTTATTTATTTATTTTAAAGTATTGTTACTTAATATCACATCCTCTTTCCTTGAACCTAATTGCTGTAGGAATGTACAGTAAGTGTCCTGACCCATCGGTCATTTATAAAGTTGATCAAGTTGATGCCTGTGTGTCATTTTATATAAGGTACTCAACTATGATTACATAGTAAACAATCTAAAAAAAAAAACAGACAGACACATAATTGCACACGTTTTCAGAAGCTAGAAAATGTAATTTTCCAGATGTCTCCACTTAAGAGCAGTGGGCAATCTGAACATGCCGATACTGTATCACTGACTTCAACTACAGAGTACCTCTATGTTAAGGATGAGTCTGGCACGTATGCATGACAGCGTGCGTCTGGAGGACAGGGCTAGTTCTACTATTACTCCAGAACACTGCTCTTTTGTTCTAACATCGCTAAAAAACATATAAACATAAAAAACACACCAACACAAAAAAATCCCTAGGAGGTGAAGCAAAACTTTTATACCCCTTGTTTCCAATTCCTGCCTCTTCCTGTTTAAAACATGTTAGGATTTAACATCAAAATGAGCAGCTTTTCTCTTACTACCTAAGTAAACCCAGTTAAAAGTATTATGAAGATGACAGTGACTGACAGTTACATGATGACACACTTGACACACATCACATCTGCCAATACTTACTTTTTTCCTCCTTCATGCAGGTTTATTTTTTTCCAGAAGACTATAGTATTTATTAGTACAACATTTCCTAATTCAACATGCAGGAAAAGTTGTTTAACTATCTTTTTAAAATTTAGTTCTAAAATAAGAGTTAATTAATTTTAAATAAATGAAATTCCTGAGTTTCAGTATTTTTATTCATATGAATATGACCTTAAGCAAGCCTATCATCTGATGCAATAGATACTTCATATGGATAGCACTTTTAAAGGTAATACAGATAAAAGTATTGTTCCGCTCATGAGGCAGAGGGAGTTAACTCATGAAATATTCAGTTTTAATTAAGATTACTGTATCAAAGGCAAGGCTTAATGCAGAATTGAAGCAGGATCAAGGTTAAAGCCTACTCTAAAGCAAATTAACATAAATTATGTTTCACTAGTGTACCGTAAGACTTATTTTGTCAATTTATACCACGTGAGATCATAGAAATTATAGATGGAAAACATATATTAAGTCATATTCTCTCTCCTGCCTCCAACGCAGAATTCTTTCCTCCAGTTTACTTCTGAATGCTTTGTCCACTGCCGTTTTCAATAGCTCAAGCAGTGGGACATTCCACTAAAACTTCAGGGGAGACTATTAGGCATTTCTAACATCTCCAACAGAAAGGGTGGTTTATGGTATTCAAAGCTAAGATTCCCCTCATCTTATTTCATTACTCCTACTTAGACCTCTTTGGACGTCTCTAAATGAATCCTTTCTTGGCACTTGAAGGCTATAAATACTTTCAGACATTTTCATCATCCCTTGGTAGCTATTTAGCCAAATTAGTGTAGGGATCATCTCTCTTCATCTGAACACCACCAAGCACACGGATAGCTGTAAGTAACAATTACACGTGTTCATTTCCATTAATCTTTCTTCACAAGTCATTCCATTCTAGCCTTTAATTTTTGCCACTCTTCATGCCTATATCTTCTTTTAAGTGTTATTATCTTCCTTTCTCTGACCAGCTTTATTTTGGGTCATTTCCACTTAGGCATGTTAGCTTGAATTTAACACTTCATCCTGACTTTTAACCGATGTATGTAGGTTTTTGTTGCTTGTGGGGTTTTTTATTTTGTTTGTTTGGGTTTTTTTATTAAAATATCAGGCTCAAATCTCTCTGTTCATGTCAAACAGCCACAGAAAGAAATAAAATACCTGCACCAGATACTAGCATTTTAGCTTATTAAAAATATGGTAAGCGTAAGTGTGTAATAAATTCAAATTGTTCACATTATTAATTTTTATATTTGGCTCTGGTTTTCTAGGTTTTAGGCACCATCAAGTTTGGGCAATCAGTCTGAAACACCTTTGGTTTTCAGAGTACAGATAATTAACCTTTTTCCTTTGTATTTGTCTTTTTTAGTATGTGCACAAACAGTTTCACTAGCAAGAAAATTATAGCAAGACTTCAAGCATTATTTTGTATCTCATTATACTGACGATTCCTATCACGTTTGCTCCCTTTCTTCCTGACCACTCCAACACACCAAGCTATCCCCAGTTCCTGAGCACAATGTCAAGTTACAAAAGCCTCACCTGAGCCAGACTGAGATGGCTTCACTCTTGTCAGACGGCAGCCTGACTTGCTTAAGTGAATTCCAGACGCCAAGCAAAATTAAAATTTGGCCTGTTTTTGGTATGGGAGATGAGAATAAGATATTGGGTTTGAGTAGGTGTTAATCTAATCATAGAAGTGATAAAAGGAGATTTATTTTCTGCTAAGGAGATATTGCCGTGCTAACTCTCTCCACCTGTACCCTCTTTATTTCTCCCAGTCACAGAAAACATGCTAAATTAAGAGGTCAAATAGTACTCCACAGCCTAGTCTCTTAAGATGACTACCACAAGGTTAAAACCAGCAAGGTCTCAATGCTTTTTGCTTTGTCTAGGAGGGAAGGAAAAAGGCAGACTAAGCAGGTGTTAACCAGCAGATCAGCCTACCATGCAATACCTCCAGTCAGTCAGTCACCACGTGCTCCCAGTTGGCCAGGCGTCCGCGGCCACTTCACTGCTTCTACCGGTAGCCCATTGCAATCTATGATACAAGTTGATAATTTAAACAAAATGCTTAGCTATGTCAAAAGCTCATTTGTAAGAGCTAAGTATCCAGGATGAAGTTAAATGAGCCAGCCCCTGTACTATTACTAATAGGCAGTCAGCTAAAAACAAAAGAAAGTATTTTCAGGATACAATTAAAAGGCAATAGAGAGCGATTACGCCCCTGATGCCCCTGCTATACCTGCTCAGTGAATCAGAACAGATTACTGCAGTCTCCCAGCCTTCTAGACTGTCAGTCTAGCATTTTTCACAAGCACTATAGTCACACAAATTATTAAAAAGCTTTTCTCTACACCATCAGTGTTATACATCCATTAGAGGCCACTCCAGGCTAGAAAATATCTGTTGCAAAAAGTCTTCCTAGGCCATATGCTAGTAGTAAATAAAAAAGGCTGGAAAAGATCATTTTGTAACAACAATCTTCAGTTTTCTTCTCATGTCTGTGAGGTAATCTCTTAAGTCAATCTGTTTACTCTCTGTATCAACTATAGTAAATTTTTACTATGTATCTGATTTGTTATTTCATCTTTTGTCCTTCTCTTTCATATTTCTTGCCCAGATATCTAGAACATGGAACACCCTCCTGTTCATTTTATGTAGGTCACAGATGGTCTATAACATATCCAGCACTCTTCAATTATTAAACTAGATCAACTTGACTCTTCATCTTCTCTATACCTTTTAATAAGTATTCCAACTACCACCCCTCCTATTTTTTTAAAACTCGCTACTAACCAGAGTCTGAATTCAGAACATTTCAGAAGGAACAGATGTTCTGCCTGTATATTCTACTATTCATACTGGAATGTTTTAATAAGTTCATAAAAGGATGACGAACTTCCCACCCTTCATTTCTGTTATATTTCAAGAAACATTTATGGAAGGTGAGCAGGCAGGGGGAAAAAAAAGGTATGTAAAAACATGCACACTGAAACTTACTTTTCAATGTTCTACATGAATTGCTATGGAGACCTAGCATCATGTCCTGTTAGAAATGGCAACATATATATAAATTTATAATTTTATCCTGAAATTACAATTAATTAGAAAACGAGACAATAATTTGAAATTTAAAGTACAGAATTTCTGGTAGTGAGATTTTTTTTTTTTTTAAAGACCTTTCTCTACCTGGATAACAGCAGAGTAACAGATGTTCATCTGAATGAAGTGAAAGTTGCCCCATCACATGTTAACGAAACACACTCCCAGATCAGCATCTGAACTACATCTGTCTTCAAATATTTCAATTTTAATTTCAGTTGTTAAGCTGTGGCCAAAAATCCACACTGAGTAAGCTAAGTCATATTTTTACATTTTACCTCTAAACCACTTCCTGATACTTAAATAACTGAGTGGCCTTTTTTTTTTCTTTTTTTAAATTCTTCTATGGATTCCACTCACAGAGGTTATACCTTGCCTATTCATATTTCAAAACAACAAAAGTAGAAGATCCTACCTGTCTTAATGTATCTGGCTTTGTCATGTGGAAAAAGATCACTCTCAAAGCGTTTTCCACAGGACAGAGAGCTCTCCTGTAGTTGCTCTTATTGAAATACAGTTCAAAGACATATAGCTCATGTTGCAATTTCAAGGATGTAAAATGACAGGTCATTATCACAGAATTCTCCAAAGTAAGTTTCTACCAGGAAAACCTTGTCATTGAAAAGACAGGGTTTCGGCACTTGTTCTCAGGAATAAGTCAAAAGCAGCCTAGCAAAAAGGGATGGTACGGCCAAGGCCAGCTTGCTGGCCACGCAATGCAACCGTGGGCATGCTCTTCCCAAGTGCACAACGCAGCCTAACTGGCCAACCAGATCCGCAGGAGGAGCGAGTGGGAAGGTGTGCAAATCGGTTATTCCCCCTATTCTGCAAACATTTGGACAAGGAACATGACACCCAACAAGGGATATCTGATGGTGGGTTCTTCCATTTGTTTTGGAAGCAAATCAGAATAATTACTGAGAAAACATCTTTTGGTCAATCTGAAGAACAATTACCAAAAAAACACTTTTTAGTCCTTCAGGCTAGGACAGCTTTAGATAGCTACAATGTAAATATTTTCATCTGAGGCTGTCTTGACTCCATTTCTAGCTGACAGAGCAAAATCAGTACAGCAGAACATGGTTCACTGTAACCTAACACAGAATTTAAAACTATTCATAGACAGAGTGGTTTTAGATGCTCGTGTCTAAATCAGAGCGCGTGGGATGATGTTCTCTGCATGCCTGTTTCTCTCTATTAACGAGAAAAACACACCAACTACCTCAGTTACACTTTTACTGTGCAGACATTTCTATATAGCTAGAACCAATCTTATCCAAAATAATCACTTAATCCAAAATTATTACTACTTCTGTCGTCTGCCCTCCTTCACCTCATGTGAAAAATTAAATTGCAAGGTGGTAAGGACAGAAGCCTTGTCCAGCACCTAATGCACCTTCAGATACTCATCACCATTTTCAGCCCTTAAAAAAAAAAAAAAATTCATGGCAGATTCACCTGTTGATTAGCCAAATCACAGGGATCTTCTCTATAAACTTACTTTTCTGAATCAAGCTTTTACAAGTCTGAGCTACTGTAGGATTTGTTTCAGCTTATTCTGTCACTCTTCATATTTTAAACAAGTGATATTTGCAATGTTTACTAAGAATATAAACTTTTCAGAAGTGAGATTTGCTCACACCCTGCTATCAGTGTTCCACAGTGCTCCCCTGAAATATTTTCTAGTTTTCATTTCCATAGATGGAGAAGAGAGATTATGTCAATTCTTAACTATTCCTCATCTATCATGAGCTATTCTTTTGTCAACAAGCTTCATATTTCGAAATCCTCTTTTTCAAATTAACTGTAATGCAGCTGCTTGTTTTGTCCACAATACTGTGACAAGCCCCATTATCTCCTATCAAATGAACACTGAAGGTCTTTGGGGGAGGAGGGATGTCAAGCAGAAAGTCAGTAGCTAGAACTGATTGCAGCTGGCGGGGCAGAAACAGTACAAGTATTCACCAAAGTGATCCAACATACTCTTTAATGTACCACTTTGCTACCTCGTGATCTAACACTGTACCTGCACACAGTCTCACTACTTTCCAACCTCATCAAAAACTGGAAGGGGTCCCTGGTACAGATACAATGCTGCAAATTTATTTTGCATGGGATAAAGCAAAATCAACTGTATTGAAGTGACAGGAGGGGTATTAAGTACCTAAGGAGAACATAATGTGGACAGGGAGATGTGAGAGCACGTTACACAGAGAGAGGGGCACAGGGACCTTACTAGAACTTGTCCAAGGAGCATATCAGTAAAAAAAACCATAAAATGATAGCCAACTCTTTAACTGGCGATTCTGAATCACCTTTCATGCTATTACTGAAGTTGCAATTATATTCATGACTGCATGTGCAGGGAAGTAAGAGACACATTTACTAGGTGATGGCTTGCAAAATTAAGATCTTGACAGGATATCCGCCTCCTTACAACTCTGCTGAAGGGAACACCTAGGAGCAAGAAGTAAAGCTATTTATGCTAAAAGACGATGGGAGCAAGAGGTAAAGCAGGTAAAATTGGCCTTAAGAGTAGTCTTAAATCTGGAATTAGACATTAGTTCCAGTCACCAGGGCAGTGAACAAATGAGGACACTCAATGTTTGACCACAAGGGCTATTTCCGGTTTTGAAATTGTATTTCAGTGAACCAGGTTCTATACAAATGTTCAATAAAGAGATAGGTATTCCCCCAAACAGACTGTGATCCAAATTGTCAGAGAAACCAGACAAGCTATTTTTAAGAAAGAGGCAGATATAATTTATGAAAAGTGTTAATGACGTCACCTGGAGGCTCAAGAGGTTTTTTTTTCAGTCTTATATCCTATCTTCCTAGGCATATCATCTTATATCAAGAGATTTGCAAGAGAACTACTGAACTCTATCATAATTCTTTGATTTATCTTGTCTTAGTACTGTGTCCTAACTTATTTCCATGAACAGATGAACAGCTGGTGATTCTGGAATAGATTAAGTGCATACACGAAACAGTTAAAGCAAAGTGATTCAAAAACTTACCATATACTGGCTGTTTTTAGATATATATGTTATCAAGAGAGGTTGCTTAATTAATCTTTGCTGTCTTAACAGATGAACCAGATGTACTATTATGTTCTTTGTTCTTCCCTAAAGAGGGGATGAGCCGATTATTTATCTCCAAACAATAGGAGTTCATGTACCACAGTGAAGAATTTTTTTTCAATCTGTGAGGCAATCACTAACAAGCTTCAGCTGCAACTGCTTGATGTAAACACAGTGTGAATATGTTCCTGGAGTATTAAATTATGTTCCTTCCATTAAGTACATGAAACCAATTTCTAAATAGGCATGTAAAGAAAGGGATGGAAAGGACAGAGTTTGGAAGGAGGGAAACTGTTTCGTCTTTCATGTATTCATATTTACTTCTTTTATACACCAACACATTTCCATAGATAAGTTAAAATTTCAAGCTTCAAATGCTATTTACAAATAATGCGCCAAGAGAACAGAAGTTAAAGAAACTGTTGGTTGATGCAATACATTCCCCATGCTATCTAGCAAGCAATCCAAGACATGTGAAGGGCACAAAAGCATTTATAACATTAAGTTCACAGGGCTACAAGAATTGTTCGTGAAAGTTATCAACAGATTCACAGAGTACATAAACATCTTCAACACTACTGTACCTCAAAATCACATTTTTAAAATTGGATTATATTTAAAAAGAATAAATTTATTGTAAATCAACTCTAGAAAGCTGTAAGATGCAGCTACTTATTGGTTTATGTCAGTCTGCAAATTCTTAGGGAGATGCCACTGCAAAAAAACCCTGAGGTTAAATAGCAAGGAAGTTTGGAAATTAGCCCATTTTTCTAGGTAAAAGACAGAACAAATTTAGGAGTTCCCTCTATCTTCCTGATAAACTCAATCTCATCTGAAGTCTTCTCAATAGCCTTTCCCTTGTCATAACCAAAATTTCTTCTATAAAACTCGTTTTCAATAATTCAAAACAATTTATCTTCTTAAATACATTAAGTGTTTTTAAGACATAGATTAAGTGCCAAGCTGGGGACTATTACCAGAAGCTCTCCACAGAAATAAGTTTTCCATCTTAAATTACTGAAAAGAATTCAAATAGAACAGAATAGAATTTGATTACGAAAGCCTCCCAAGAGATTGCAAAGCTGTATTAACGGTATACCACAAAAAAATGAAAACAAAATCAAACTAGGTCAAACAATATAACATAGCTCAAACATAATTAGTTTTTCTAACAGATCTTTTCTGTATCAACTAAAACTTGAAGGAATCAAGCATATTCGTTTCTTCATAATTTTAATTAGAAAATACTACTTGAACTAAGAATACTTTAATTTTTATTCACAGCCATGCTGAGACTTAAAAACACCCCACCAACCTATAGTCAGCTATTTGGTTAAAAGTAAGTAATGTTTTCTCCTTTCCTTTTGCTTAACAGCAGGTGCTCTCAAGCTGCCGTAATCAGTACTGAAGCGCTAACCTATGCCACCATGCTGTGTATCACATTAAGTTCCCATTTCAGCCCGTGAATTTCTGCCAGGTTAGTCCAGTCCAGTAACAAAATTGAGAAGAGTTATTTGTTACTTGTTATCACCATCTTCCCAAACCTACTGAAAATCAACACAGTGCTGATCAATAGATTAGTGCACTTTTCAATCAACAGATCCAGCAAAATAAGGTGTCTGATGCGTAATACACCTATAAAAGAATATAGGCATTAGGATCAAATAAAGCAGTAATAATATAAAGTTATAAAAAAAAATGCAACTGAAAATTTACTAACTGCCAAGAAAGCTGTCCTAACAATTCAAAAATATTTTAGCTATGTGTAACAATGGAAGTCACAGGATCAAAAAGTTGCATTAGAAACCCATTTGGACAATAAACCTGCAGGGGATATACAAATTATATATGAATGTTGTGTATGACATTACATAAGACTAACAAATATTCTGTGCTGGCAAGATGTGTCCATTTTCACTCGCACTGAAAGAGGACGGGAAGTTTATTTGGACCAGTAACGAGAATGAGATAACCCCAGAGTCTACGGTTTATATTCGACCATTCCTGTCATTGGGAGGCTACGAAGCAAAGGTCTTCTGATGGACTTCTGATGGACTAGATAAAGAGGTATAAACCTTAATAGTTCTCATGGAGAAAAAAGAAAAGAAAACAAAAAGCTTTTAAGACCATTTCCATCTAGTTCCATTTTTTTGTAAAAGCAAATGCTCCCCCCTGCAAAAAACTATAGCATGACCATTCTGGGAATGCCAATTCCTGTGGCCAGACTGGATTATGCTGTGTAATTTTATATACTTTTCTGACAGTGAAATGCAAACAGTCATTTGCAGATTAAATAAATAGGGCAGAAGTAGAGGCTGATGACATCCTTTCACAATTTAAGTCTAGAACTCAAGACATTATAAAAATAGGGAACTACATGAGTATGTTTGTTTATATCCCGGAAACAAAGTTTAAGAAAATCTACACACAGAATCAACTCCAAGAGACACTAACTTACAATCAGCTCACTTCTGAATGTCCACTAGTTAATATTCGATAATTCAACATTTTAACAACATACAAAGTAATTATTTGATTATATCAACATTTTTGTATGCAACTATTTGAATGTCTACCTAATTTTGAGATACTTCTGCTCAGTACTACCTAATGGGTGTACAAAGCAAAGTAAGACACTCTCCAAATTCAGGTGCATGATGTATTGTAATTATGTCTTGAATCAGCTTGCAATATTATCTCCCTCCCCCTTTTTTTTAAACATTCATCAAGAAAGCAAGAAATCTTACCGCAATATGAACTTCAATCATGAAGTTTTGACTGCTAAGCTCATCTGAGAGCAGGACAGAGCTCTGTATATATGTTCTACCAAGAAGTCATCCCACATACTTACGTAGCTAGCATTTGTCACAAACTTCTCAATTATTTCAGGTAAAATTTTAGCACTAACTCTACCTGGTTACCCAGAAAAAAGACAAGCATAAAACTTTGGTAGTTTCACAGTATAGGGAAAGCAAAGAAAAGTGGCTTCAGAGAAGAAAAAAACCAAATCCACAAGACTCTTAATTTTTCCAGCATTTTGCTTGTTTTGAAAAAAAGACTAATGACAAGAAATAATCTACTTATGGACATAAAACCAGTACTAGAGCACGTTCTGTATTTTTCACATACTCTGAAATAAAAATGACTCCCACTAATCTTCTTTTTGCTTCATAATAAGGCCTCTTAGGGAATAGCATTGCACAAGACACATTTTTAACCAGACCTTTTTCCTCTGTAAACCCATCTACCTGTTCACTTGTCAATGGAGAGTACTCTATATTAATGCTAAACACTCTAGTTCGGCCAGATGTAAAATGCTCCTAAGACCAGTCCCCACAACAGCAAGGAAAGATGGAACACAATACAGGAACAGCTGATCTAGCAAAACCAAATAATTCTCATTCTGCCAAGAGTTGTCAAGTGTAGAATGGAAAACTTAGTATTTTCAAACATTAACAAAATCTGGGCTTGTAGAAGCAATTACAGTTTTCTACTTGAAAAAAACTATTAAGTTGACAGTACTGCCCTTCATCAAATTTGCTACATCAGGGGGATCTAGCATGCTGCACTAACAGAATAGTACTACAATCGTTACGTGGGTATCTGGTGTACAGAAAGGTTATGCCAAAACAAAAGCAAACTCTTCATCAAATAACTAGATAAAAACCCAGACATCTTTCCAGTCTTGTAAATGAAATTTTACTATAGCTGGCAATACACAAAAAAAAGTTTAAATATCAAATTCTCATCTGAAAAATGCAAGCTATAAAGTAAGCTTCTAACACAACAGGGACAAAGAAATCTTGCAGGTAAATTGACATATATAATACTAGCGATACCTTCATCTATCCCTGTAAGGCAGACAAGAAAGCAAGACAAAAAGAAACCAAACCTCTCTGATTTTTATGCTCCAGGAAAGAGTGCTTTTTTTTTTTTCCCCTTTAATTAAAGGAATTTGCACTCCTCTGGCTCCCTCCAGCTGAAAGCATGCTATGTACATCAGTGCTTTTGTGTATTTCTAGTATCATATTGGCACTTAGCACACTATTCTAAATCTCCTATCTGTAGACTGATTCTAACTCCAGATAAAAACCTCTTGCTCTGTGGCCAACAATTTGCAATGCTGTTTATCACTTTGCCAGATTAGAAAATGTTAGGACTGTTAACCTTCATTACAAATTCTTAAACATTTATAACTACATTAGTTTTTGAATTTTTGGTACTCTTTAGGAAATTAAGATTCCTGTCCTAGATACAGTATCAAAGAGATAATAAATGCCTAATAAATGAAATGTAGACTATGATGTGTAAGATACATGATGTGTCACCATATACCCACAGATATAAACAGCCTTGTAGAAATGTTTCCAAATGCATTATACTCAGAAATTAATTCTAACTATACAACTATCTGAAAATATTTGCTGAATATAATGAGTAACAGTAAAACCAAACCTGATTCTCAATGTAGAGACCAAACTTTTTTAAGATGGCCCAACAGCCTAACTTTAATGTATTAGAGCGAAAACAAAAACAGAGCTGAAGTTACTCAGATAGGTATTCAGTAATTTTCAGCTATCATTATATTCTAAGAAGTTATCACACCTCTGCATAGATGTGTTTCCAAACATTCAGGCAAATACGCAAAAGTATGCAAGACAAAGGGGCTAATTCCACTTTGCCTAATCTAGATAACATCTGTAACAGCTCAAAACTACAAGTAGATCTAGTCAATCCTCTTTATGAAAAGCATACTTCACAAGAAAGCAGAAGCAAGATAAAACATCTAGAAAATGAAGAATGGCTAGAACTGAACTGATTTGAAGAAGCAACTGAGAAATCATTTGGGTATAGTAAAACTCAAAATTTGGCTTGTAAACCATAACAACAAAAAAATCCTACTTACTAATTGTGATATGAAATTAACAGCCCTTGTCCCCTTCAATGTAAAATGAGCTGATTTAATTTAAATCAGTGTTGATAATTCTTGCAGCACATTTCGTGCATAAATTCTCTCATGTGTCCTAAACTAAAGCACACTTCTATAAAGAGAAGGTGCACAAAAGTGCACCTGAAGAAAAACATTTAAAGGTCTTGTCCTCTGAAATGGTTGCAAAAATCAATACTGCTTTGATCTCTGTTATCTCTTGGTTTAAAAACCAAGCAAATAAATTCAAACAAACAAGTTCAC
>VXBO01009740.1:278896-312797 GCA_013400135.1 Rhinoptilus africanus
AAATAAAAGCTTGTGGTATCTAACAGAAAAATGTATCGATGCTGCTAGGGATAACCCAGCTCCTAAATACTTACTTCATTTGAAAAATATATTTACAGAATAACTAATGGCAAAAATCATTGGAATATCAATTGTTTTAAACTATTCAAGAAACAAAAAAAGGCCATTCAATATTATGCATAGGTTAAAATACTTTCAAAATCTGTTGTATTTTATGTTACTTTACTTAGACATTTCAAGAATTTTTAATTAAAATTTAATGTAAAAATTGTTTTCAGAATTAAAAATATTTTTAAAAATTTACTGAATTTTATTTTGGTATAAATACATTTAATTTCAACTTCATTGTCCTAACCTTGTTAAAGTTAAATATAACATTTGTATGTCGTTATAGCTTCATCTGCATATAGTCAAAAAAATAATCACGGCTATTCTTTGATAACACTGCCATCTAGTGTACACGCCAAATTAGGACGAAGCATTTATTTGAATTTTTTCATTCTACAATTTAGTTTAAGGCGAAATTACACTGCATGTACAAACTATGTCTTCAGTACTACTTAACTGTGCATTGGAATAACGACATTTGTTCTCTTATCTGGAATACATGTTAACTATGCAGACATATTAATTTTGAAAATATAGTGTAAAACTCTGTTATATAATACATTCATGTCTTAAACATATGAAGATGTTTTTGATAGACAAAAATAAGAGAATACACAGCTAACATCCTGCACACAAATTTTACTGCACAGTACTCCCAGTCTTGTCATCATCGTTCCCTTTCACATTACTTGAATAAATTAAACTGAAATTTGCTCCTTGAGACCGGCTAAGTTCAGGCAAAGCTCTAAATTTCTCATTGGCATTTGGACAGTGAATTGTTGTGCTTCTTGCCCATTATTTCATCTTATGCCTTAAAAGTTGCACTCTTTCCATCTTAAAAAAAAAACTGTTGAAAGATCATATTGAAGAGAGAAAGGCAGAGAGAAAGACAGGCTTAAAACAAGAACCCATGTGGTGGATCAGCACAAGTGAACTGAATGTGATCGCTACTTGGATTGTATCTTACTTCTTAGCTTCTATAATAGTCTCATAAAACTCCATTTCTCACTGAAAACCTAAATTAATCGCTGTTGATAAATTAACATCATTAAACAAGACAAATGCCTTTTGCCTCAGTATTCTGAATTTCAGCTTCAATCCTTTAGGTCTTAAGTCAAAAAGTGCATCACCTAGAGCAAAACACAAACCCAGAATCTTGTAAGGCAAGGAGTGTGACAAATACCTTGACTGACAGACTTGATCAACAGACTTCCTAGTACAGTGGATTAAAGAATCAACACAACATTCATAAAAAAGCCATTATCTAAGGCTGTATCTGACACTAATCAGAAAAAAAAAAAAAGAATAGATATAGCTGGCCAAATTTATGCATTTTTCTGAACACTAAGATCCCTGTGTTCTTTGTAATCCAAAGTTGCTTTCAATAGCCACAAGGCTACAGCCATCATTCAAAGTCTGGTCAGAAACTGCCTGCTTCGGCAACCTTTGGTGTCCCTTCATATGGCATTTGCCCATGGGAAACTTCACATAGCTTTGAAATACGCACAGAGTTTGGGTTCCTTCTGAAAGCACACTGAATTCTTTAGATGCTATGAGACGACAGAATAAAATCAAGAAACAAAGTACAGCATGCATAAACATGTCTAAACTTGATTTTTTCATCCATTTTCTGAACACTCTGATCACTCAAGGGGGTGCAGACTGTAAGCTGAAAAAAAATCACTCATCTAATTACAAAAAAAGTAAATGCTTGTATTAACAGATTTTTGAGGTTGTCGAATAATTTCCATGCCTCGTATCACATAATAACCTTTACCTAAAGGTGAGAAAACATTATGTGAAGGTGTATGTTGCTTACTGTATCTGTAAAGCACCTGAGTCCCCATCACTACTAACAAAGATATTCACATACCATTGATTAAGTAAAGTACAATTCTCTAGCTCCTTTATTGCCTGATTCTACAATATGTATATTTACGATTGGTTATTCTTCAAATCTGGGAGATGGATTTTGCCAAATGCTTGTGTGAACACTAAACAGCGATGATTAAAGCAGTATCAAAACCGTGTAGGTATCTTGAGCATAAATTTCCTAGAACTTTACGCGAATGCAGACCTCAGCTTTAAATAATCCTTGGTTAAATTTGACATCTAGCAAGGAAAGGTAGAAAACATTTCTGTAAATAAAAGTTAAGCACAGCTGGAAAGCAGGAAAGAAACTGGGATCTTCTAAGGTGGACATGAAAGATCTATCAAGCTGACAATAGAAAACTATTTATACAGAAAAGGTATTTACACTTGATAAAACCAGAGCTCTAGCGAAAACTCCAGATTTACTTAATTCCACCCAACTCTATAGTTATGCTGCCATCTAGTGAAACAGGATACTGACTCCCTCTGCAAGACGGTTTAAGTTGGTCCAAATGAAAAACATCATCCCTAAAATCCGTGTGTCACAACAAACACCTTTCACCTGCAAATACCTTATTCTTCCCTCTGCTCCTTCTTCACCACTACAGTTTTGTAACATGCATTACAAGGTGACTAATTGCGGCCATAAGACAGTGAACATTTACACACTTAATTTGTAATGCAAACATGCTAACAGACTTCAGTGACAAGCTGAGGAACTAATCAATACAGATCACAGTCCGGGATCAGGAAAAAGTTAGATACTAGAAGGTTTCAGACCATTACATAGATAAAAACTTGAATTCACAGCTAGTAATGTAGACAAATATTAGTCTGAGACTTCAACTTAAATCACTGTTGTGGTTGTTTTCTCATTAAATTTCATTAGAATGATGATTTATAAAAAACAACGTAAAACCTTTACAAAAATTCCAGGCAGTAAAAAGGAAACAAAGTAAGTAAGTACACACTCACCTGGGAAAATATATTTGCAGTTGGAGCAACTCTGTTGTCCACAATACTATATAATATTGCTAACAATCTGTCCAGGGGAAATGGCTTTGGCCCAAGGAGATGATTGCTGGTCTGCAACAGAAACAAGACTTTTCAATCCAACAGATATTTCCTGGAGCACCACAAGATGTTATTCTCACATCTTTTCAGTCTCTGGGGAGGCACTATAATTCACAGTAGACTTTCATACAGCCTACTTATATATTATGGAAAACACTGAATACATGCCTGTTGATCAAGATAAAGAGCTCTATTTAACACGGCAAGAGTTCAAACTGCACAATAAATAGGAACATTTTTGAGCTATAACAGAGGATCTGATGCCAAATTTCCCATCACTGGATTTATAGATTTACTTATCCTATTAAATTACCTTGCCCAATCTAAGGATTAAAGAGGAAACACTATATTTTATCAACAGTAAGACATGTTAGGCTTCTCAAAATCACACAGAATTTCTAGCTAGTGAAAAAAGAAATTTTAAAGGTTTAGATTTATTTTATTGTCTACAGACAGCCTATAATCCACACTACTCACAAAGAACTGCTCATAATAGAAAAGTATTTACAAATCTTTAAAACATTAAACAAGTACATTCTTGTGTTTTGCTTACTGAAGGCAAATACTTTATTAGCATTTACATTTTAAAAAGGCACAAGAGAAGATTCTGCTAAAGTGTCTATGCATCCTCTTTCTTTGAACCACTTTATCCAAAGCCTTGTCTCTTTCTCTCACAGAGGCCAAGGTGCAAAGCCACAACAAGAGTTCCTCATCTTAAATTCCATACTGAACTAAATCGATGGCTTCAGCAACACTGTCAGTACAGTAATGCACTCTACAGAGATCTAGTGAAGGCAGTCATAAGAACTCGCTGGCAGATGCCCAGAGGCCGGTCAGCAAATCACTCTTCTAAGCAGCCAGAGAAGGTCCCCTCTGAACAGCACAGGAGCTTTGCTGGCTGCTGTACTTGGACACCTACGTTTACTTGTCTTACCCCACAAACTCAACAGGGCCACGAAGATGATTAAGGGACTGGAGCACTTGCCATCCAAGGAGAGGCTGAGAGCACTGGGATTGCTTAACCTTGAGAAAAGATGGCTCAGAGGGATTTCATCAAAATACCCGACAGAGAACGTAAAGATGACTGAGGCAGACTCTTCTCAGTAGTATGGGGACAAACTGGAATTCAGGAAACTGTATTTAAATATTAAAAAAAAAAAAACAAAAAAACCCAAAAAACAACCCAACAACCTTTTTTACCCTGAAGTTGGTTAAACACCGCAACTTACTGCTTAGGCAGGTTGTGGAGTCTCCAACCTTGGACATATTCAAAACTCAACAGGGCATGGTCCTGAGCAACTCGCTCTAGGTGACCCTGCTTGAGAAGGGGGGTTGGACTAGACCAGACTGTCCTTGTCCACCTCATCTCTTCCATGAAATTCACTTTCTAAAAGCTAATTTAAAAAACACAATAAAATCAATCAACTGTCTCTGGAGGAATAAAATGTATTAACTGCTCATTTTTTCCAACAAAATTGTTGAGTTTTTTGTATTTCTGGCTGATATACTTTTAGTTTTCATTTTCTCTTTTGCTTCACTTATCTCACAACGAAAATATTACCATTTTGATACCAAAACCAAAGAAAACATTTTTGATCAGGAAATTAGAACACTTGAACTTACTGTTTTATATAGGAAACACCTTTACTACTATATTTCTACTTTCTAGAGACCTCAGGAGGTCTCTAGTCAAACCTCTCCTGCTCAGAGCAGGGTCAGCTAAGAGGTCATGCCAGGTTGCTCAGAACTTTATCAGTTCAGCCTTGGAAACCTCCAAGGACAGAGACTGTACCACCTCTCTGGGGAATTGGTGTCACTGCCTGGCTGTCCTCATGATGAAAAAGGTTTTTCTTATACCCAGCGTAAACATCTCATTTCGGCTTACACTCTTCGTTTCTCACTTTCCCACCATCAACCACTGTATCTTACAGTCTTGATCATCTCCTTGCATGTACAGGACCTGCTGCTTTTAGGTCTCCCTTCTCCAGGTTGAACAACTGCAGTTCCCTCGGCCTCTCCTTGCAAGGCAAATGCTCCAGCCCCTGACCATTTCGATGTCTCTGATGAACTCACCCTGGTTTAATTGATGCGTGTCCTGTACCGGAGGAGGGGTATAACAGGACAGAGTATTCAAGATGCATCCCAAAGACTGCTGAGTGTGAGGGACCTATTATTTTCTTTAAAGTTTGCATTTCATTCTCTCTAATTTGGCATCCAGTTTCCTTTTTTGTAGCTTACATTGATTTATTCTTGCTAGCAGAGCAGTCAAGATTAAAGAGGAATTTCAAAAGGAAGTTTGCTTCAAAATGCTTCTGGGAAAGGACACCTCTCTAATATACCACCAGCACCTCTGTGGCATTAGTCATCAGTGAAACATAACCATTCATTCTTCAGCAAGACAAAAACCTATTTCCAATACTTGTTTTAGCTTTTCGAATCCAGGAGGTGTCCCTAAAGCTACCTCTTGGCTAACAAAAAAAAACAGCGTGAAAAGTATTTGAAACACACAGTCAAAACCTTAGCACAGCACCCCCAGTCAGAGACAGGCATTGCAGAAGTTATAAACTGCCCTTCTGCTTCTAAACATGCCAGTTCTGTGAAGCATATTCTTTATTATCAACAGAAAAAAATCAACAAACATACAGTAATTAAATGTGTATACTCCAAGCAGCTAGCAAGCACAATTAGTAGGTAGTAATCTCTGAAGCTGTGTTTAGAATATACAGGTACTTCGCAAGTTTCTTGCTCTTATCAGCTCTCTACTTAGACAGAATACTATTTTGAATTTACAAATTGTTTGAGAGAAATGCTTTGTTCTGGAAAAGCCCAGAGTTGATTCTAATAGACTGCAATTTCTAGAAGCAGCATTTCATTTTTATTTCTTTAGCAGAAACAAATGCCTGGAAGAAGACGAATGGTTTACAAATTCCTCCAAACAGAACACAGCACAGAATAAGGTCTGTAAAAATCTTCTGCAAGGACCTCAGGCAAAATACTACAAGGGATAGTATTTATAAAAATCCAAGGGATCCCTCATCTCCCTTCAAAACAAAGGTAACTTCCACCTGCAGAAAATCTCTTCAGTAAGTTTTGTAGCTATGAAATTAACTGCGTGTGTCCTCTATCTGATTTCCACCTTTGGCAATATACTCATCTAATAGTTCAAAAAGATTTTCCCCAGTCGATTTATCTATGCTCATGCTTTTCATCTACACCCTCAAAGTTTCAGGTTCCCACTGTTTAACCGGCCTAAGTCTTTCACCATCCCACAACCGTAAGCCAAGTATTCACATTCCAAAACTTCATGAACAATAATGTGAGAATCGAAAGTGTTCTTTAAAGACTAAAACCTTAACACAAACTAAATTACTTGCACAAAAGGAATAAAGTTCTTGAACTCAGTTGGCTTAATTTTCAACCTTTTTAGCACATACTTAAAGACAATCTGTACTTCTCACACTTTTTAGCAGAAAGCATTTCTGAGCTCCCCTGGTTGCTATACAAATGAAGCATCTTCAGTTGTAAACTAGAAATTCTGATACAAAACAAATACTAGACTAAAGCTGAAGCAGATATACCAGACAAACTTTTCCAATAAAAACAAAGACACCAACACATCTGATCTTCTGACAGACTGACATCTGAGAAAGCATACTCCTGCAAAAGCAGCTTCACCAGGAAAATATCTCACTCGCCACTAAACTGGAAAAATACTGTTCCAGGGCAGCCATGCAAAGAAACCCAATAAATTCTGCTGTTATCAGCAACAAGGCAATTAATAGAACAATAAAGTCAATTTTTTCCCCTCATTCACAAGATTTACTTTTTCCAATAAAAAAACACAGCTTCTTGACTGAAAACAGTTAAAAAACAAAACCCAGATTTTTTTAGCCTGGCTGTACCTAAACTTTTAAGGACAGATTTATTTCATCTAACGTTAGCTTCCTGCCAAGTAGGTATGTACAGCCAAACTAGTTTCCTAAATTCCCGTTATAGCCAGTAGAAATCTAATCAATACAGTTTATGGTGCAATTCATCTGACTGAACGCAGAACCTACTTTAGTATGAGATGAATCGCAGCCTACACTTCAATGACTGCGTTGGCTAGCTCTGCACTGTCTATAAAAAGACTCTAGGTTAGATGCAGGCACACACTTGGAATTAGGGGAATCTGATGTGTAAATCAGTCTTTAGACAAGCTCCTCTGAGTGAAGGTGTACTGATGTAAGGCATCACACCAACTGAAGCAGATGGGCCCTTACTTATAACACTACGTATTATCCCTACATTTAAGTCTCCTCACTATAAAATCACAGTACCAAAATATGGAAGTTTACATCTGGGTGATTATACCTCTGTGTAAATATTTATAAAGGTTAGAGTGTAGTAAAAGAAACATAGGTCTGGAATATTGCCTTAGCACTTGCAGTCCTGTTCCCCACTCTTATCGATACCATGCCTCAAAAACTTTCAAAACCAGACTGTGCTCTGACCTACAAACAGTTTCAGTTTCTGGCACCAATACTTAGAGCGAAAGGGTCCTTATCTGTGTGAAGAAAGGTGTGAGAATTACATCATTTGCAGTCTTTGAAGTCTTTCCTGATTATTCAAGTTACTCGTTACAGTTGGGCAACAAACAAGATGCTTTAACTGCACACATGTTCAGTTCAACAGGCCAAGTGTGAGGTCCTACACTTGGGTTGGGACAATCCTTGTTATCAATACAGGCTGGGGGATGATGTGACAGAGAGCAACCCTGCGGAAAAGGACTTGGGGGTACTTGTGGATGAAAAGCTGGACACGAACCAACAATGCACATTTGCAGCCCAGAAGGCCAATCGCAACCGTGGCCAGCAGATCCAGAGAGGTCATTCTCCCTCTCTGCTCTTGTGAGACCCCACCTGGAGTACTGTGTCCAGCTCTGGAGCCCTCAGCACAAGGACAGGACTTGTTGGAGTGGGTCCAGAGGAGGCCCACAAAGATGACATGAGGGCTGGAGCACCTCTCCTATGAAGACAGGCTGAGAGAGTTGGGGTTGCTCAGCCTGGAGAAGAGAAGGCTCCAGTGAGACCTTATAGCGACCTTCCCTTACCTGAAGGGAGACTACAAGAGAGCTGTGGAGGGGCTGTTTGCAAAGGCATGTAGCGATAGGACATGGGGCAATGGCTTTAAACTACAGTAGGGTGTGTTTAGATTAGACGTTAGGATGACGTTCTTTACAGTGAGGGTGGTGAAACACTGGAACAGGTTGCCCAGAGAGGTGGGCAACCTCTCTGGGAGACATTCAAGGCCAGGCTTGATGAGGCCCTGCGCAACCTGATCTAGTTGAAGATGCCCCTGCTCACTGCAGGGGGGTTGGACTAGATGACCTTTAAAGGTCCCCTCCAACCCAACAGATTCTATGATTCTATGTCTAATCATGCTTTCAGGTATCAGTTCAATGCTTAGGCTTGAGGGTAAATTTATCTGCTTTTCATAACATATCAATCCTCTTTCAGTTAAAAACTGGTATACCTCCACCAAAATCAATTATATTTAGCTATTTATACCCATGAAAAGCTTAGTTAATAGTCTGATGGAATCCTAAAGACAGGAGTGCAAATTTTCCAAGCTTCAACACACAGTCTTAAGCTCTTACACCTGACTGCATTACGGGGACCTACAGTGACTTGACTTTCAAAACTACTAACCACCTATTACTCTAACACCTTAGAGAGAAATTCTGATATCTGGCTCTTCCAGGTATGACATCCTTTAACTAGCTTTATTATGCACATTTTGTTATACACAAAAATATGGCTTTAAGAGACAAATTTATGCTAGTTAAATTTCAACAAAATAAAAATGTGTGCATCACACAGAATTTTGTAACATGCGAAACAAATGCAATAACTGTTATTTATGCTATTCTGTTGTTTCTACAGTAAACAATGAGGCAAAACCAGTAGTACAGTAGAAAGAAAATATTTGTTGCTACACTCAACTTAGAAGGATAAAACACATACCTTCTCATGTTTCTTCATAAAGTTGGTCTTTCTGATTTTCCCATGATGCTGTAAACAAAAGAGCAAATATTATATTTAAATTATTTTAAGCTCCTTCTATAGCAAAGGCAGAATCAAAACAGTCAACAAAGAATTGTACGCTACATATGGTAGTATGCTAGTCTGCGTCTGCTTCATTTACTATATCTCCAGTATTTGTTTCTGATGTTCCTAGCAATCCTTCTTACTAGAAACCCTGAAATTACATTTGCCTTACTTATTCCTTCATTGTGCCCCAAGTGTTGCAAACACAAAAAAACCCACTCCCATATTTTTTTGTGACATGCATAATTATTTTTTCTGATCTAACCAGGAATTGATGAAAAGAGGCAGTAAAAATTTGTTTTTAATGTGACTTTATGCCATCATCCTCCTCCTACCCTCAATCATCTAATAAAAAAAGACAGATGTTTCATTTCTTTCTCCTTCCAGAGGAGTTTAAATGTTGGCCACTTCATTTTTAAAATGTATCCATGCATAAAATCCATCTGAATTTTCATCGTTTATCCGCTCCATTTTAGAATTCTGATGGTAGGCAAGTTGGCAGAATGGCAACCACAAAGTAAATCAATACAATACAAAGGTAGTTCAAGGCACAGGAGCTAAAGGACAAAGTGAAAGGAGGAAAAAAAAGAAAAAAAAAGAATATCATTTAAAAGCTTTAAAGCAGCCTTAAGAAAGGAAGGACTGTCCAAAGAAAATATCAGGTGTTCTTGGATCTCAACTGAAAATGTGAGAGCAAAACAAGGACACAAATACAGTAAACAAGATTTTACAAACGAATGACTAGAAGTTGTTAAAAAAGACAAAGAGAGACATGAAGGATGACACGCATAAATGATGTAAAATTCGTGGAGAGGTGCAAGTATAATATGCTTTAAACATATTTAAGTGCTATTTCTCAAAATATCACCTGGTAAGTTTTTCCACGTCCTTGAGAGGTACACTTTATTAATAAGTATGTCTTAAAGCATGCTCAATCAAGCAGCAAAAAAATATCTCCAATGAAGGTATTCTTTTTTCATTTTAATGTTTAAAATCTTGTACTCAGTACTTGTGGACCCCAATACTCAGCCATGTCAAGAAGATCTCACAGTCAGTACCTGGGGCATTTCCTGACTGACTTCTGAAGACCTTAGGATTAGACGGGGCTTTAAGTTTCATTTAAATAATTTGACAGACTAAAAAAAAAATTAGTTAATTCAATTAATATATATCAAGTACTTAGAGTCAGCAAAGCAGTCTTTTTATTATGCCTCTGAAAGGATGACTGCTGTGATAACAGAGACCTGTTGGAGGGGAAAGGGATGAAGCCCGAAATAACACAGCATGCTAGTGATGGATCACAACAAACTGCATTCATGCATTTTAAAGGTTATGTTGGAATCTCCATATGGTATATTTAAGTTTCGTCAAAAGCGTTTCAAAGCAGGTGAGCAGGTGCTCTATTTCTGTGTAAGTACAAGGAAGCAAATGAAATTCAGAGCTAGTTTTCGATCATTTTTTAATCCTGTTCTCTGTTAAAGTGACAAAATGAGGACGTCATATAGATTGCTATTCTTTTTTGTTTTAAAGACTACCTTTCAAAACCAACTTCATATTTTTCACTTAATCTACTGCAAAGCTCTTGAATTTTCACATAAGTAATAGCAGCACTGCCAATTATTAATTCATTGCTTTATCAGGCTGTTAGCATTCCAGGTCGCCACAAACTGTGACTTTAGCTTTAGTACAGCCTAGCACCTATACCAATAGTCAGATCAGCAGTTCAATGACCATCTTTTTGTTTGCATCCCTTTTACTGTCTAGCAGCCCTTAGCTAAATCATTCCAGAAGATATTTTTCTGTAATCTACTCTGAATCTCATTACAAACCCAACAATACAATACTCTGTTTTCACAGTCCACATGACTCATAAACATTCAACTTGAACGCTCTCCCAGAAGTGTTGGTTTCGTTGGGCTTTGACGTGCAGCTATTTCTGCAATTAACCCTAGCACTAGGGCTAACTGCTATCAGGTGATACATGTAGCAAGAATGATAACTTCTCTTGCTTTACGAATTCTTAGGAAAAATACTTAATATCACTGATTGAAATACCTTCACAGTCCCTGCTTCAGAAACCTTAGAAGCTCACATTTATTGTACAAAAGTTTAGTAGGGTTCGTGTGCAAGAGTGGAAACTTAACATCAGATATACTAAAAAAGGAGAAAGGAAAAAAAATAAATTGAAAAGGTTGTTCAGTGAACACAAGAAAGATGTGTCACTTTTTGATAGCATGCTTTACTGACTTGACATTTGTAAGTTTTCCTGTTTCTTTTGAGTTCCAAGACTGATATGGAAAAACCTGGGAAAAAGCACTTCTTCAGCAAATAAATCTCTTACGAAGAAATTGTTTTGTCCAAGTGAAAAGAACAAAGGTTGCCCATAAAGAAAACTTCTGAACCTGCACTTACTACAATTAATCCTACACTCTTTTCAGGAAAGTACTAGACAGAAGGGTGAAACACTGACAGCTTTCAACCTAACACCATACCAGAAACACAAAACCCATATTTAAACTAATAAGGTACTAGCATATCATCACTAGGAACTGCAGTAACTTCTCAAAATATGTATACACAAATTTTCTTCAAGATGGAAGAAGAAAACAGGCATATTTTTACAAATTTGTTTTGTCATCATTTTCTTCATCTATTCACACCTATCATGAATACCATACATTTATTCACACATGCATATATTAATATATATTGTAATAAATTAGAAAACCTTTAAGTTTGTAAAATGCATAGAAAGCATAATTGCACAGTGTCTTTTCTGGTATCTGTCTTCCTGCCTACATTATGTCAGATTAAGGCCTCAAAACCAATGCAATTAGCAGGCTTGAGAAGCATAGAGATCCTGGTAAGAAAGAGATAGACTACAAATTATGACACCACAGCATTTACTTGCAGCATGAACACAACACAGCCCAAAGAAAAAAAATAAAAATAAAAAAAGTTCAACCTGTGCATGGCAAGAACTTACAGAAAGTTAGGTTTGTCACATTCATCCTAAAACATGCCTTACCATCACTTCAACACAACATGGGCCAGCTAAGGGAACCACCTCTTCTGCAAAAGCAACTGTTTCAAGTTTTTGTTTCAGAAGCTTAAAATTGTACAAATAAGCTAACAACACACTATGTCATTTTACCTCACTAAGGGCTAACTCAGTGAAATAAACTGTTGTGGTTCGTATCTTATTCATGAAATTTAAGCATGGCTTATCCCTAAGGACACTGCAGGCATTCCATTAATATCCTTACAAAGCAGAGCTGTATCAACGTACAAAAGCAAAGCACAATCCTTGTGCTGTGTGTTACACATGTTTTGACATGAAGAAATTGGATTTATTAGACATTAATAATAACTAGGTGATCATTATCAATCACAATACGTGATCTACAGAAAAACTTCTGATCAAGTCAAACGAACCACACACAGAAACAGAGTTCAAAATGAATAGTTGAAGAGTTTTAATGTAGGAAGTTCAGCATGCAGGAATCCAGTAAGCAGAACTAAGAAAAATATCTCATTACCTTAAGAAAGAACCTCTTATCTGTTCTGACAGGATTGTAAGAGGCAAGATAAGCAGCTATTAGAAGAAATTTGGAGTAGTAAGGAAGTTCCACATGTGTATGTGCAGAAAGTCCTGTAAAATAGACAAACAGTTCATGAGTCACTGAAACCCACTCTGAACACCCACAAGCTTCAAATTAGACTTGTTTGCATTCTTCTTCTTTTCCTTCTCTCCTGTTCTAGTCCTTAACTAAATGAGTATGGCTCCTTTCTCAACCCCATTATCACTTATATAAAATCAGTGAAAGGCCAAGGAATGACACTAAGCTAAAAAAAATAACACTCTGAACTCTTTAAGGACTCATCTCAGAAACCGTATCTGAAGCATCAGGTATCCATAAATCACTAAGATATGATCTCATTAAAAAAAAAAAAAAATTCCAGGCTAACTTCATTGAAGGTAATACTTCTGGCAAACAGAGCAGATAAAGAGATTTAGTTAAATACTACGGCAAAGCTTTTCTCCAAGACCCAATCAGACACCTCAACCAGGAACAGGGCTGGCATGGTGGAGAAAGCAGCAGTGCTGCACTTCTGAGAAAAAGTTCAGCATCTCACAATTTTTAGACACTGCTTTATTTCTACAGAGAACATTTTCAAAATTTTAAACTTGATCCAGTTGACCTAGCCTGCTCCTTGTGTACTTCATTAAGATTAAAGTCTCACACATTAAAACACACAAGAACTACAGTCTACTGAGTATTTTCCTTCCCTCTTTTTACTTTTACTTTGTAGTTTTTCCCCTTTACATTCTCACGCTCTTATCAGCATAGTTGCTTCTTTTATACAGCTTATGCATATGAATAGGATGATCAAACTACCTGACTTCATCACTTGTCTAACTATGGACACAGGTAAAGGGTCTCCTCTTGTGCCTTCTTTGCTTACAGGTTTTCACTTCAATGGTTTCTTGTTCTACGAAATCTCTGTACCCTTGTGTTTTTATCCACAAATATCACCACTTAAAGATCAAGGAATTAAATATGCTTAAAAGTTAAGATGCAGAGCTCCCAGTGTGATGAGAAACATTCCAGTTGATAGCTAGTAATAATTTCCTCTCACATAGGCATAAAAGGACAGCAGTTTTAGCTTTCACTTACAATCAAGATATTGTTTTGTACTGCATGTTAATTACAAAATGCAACACCAAATAAACTTACATGTAGAAAATTTAGTTTAGTACAGAAATGTTTGTTCCTATCCCGTTCTTCTGGTCTGCCAATATTGCACTGAAGTATTTGCTTAATTACATCCATGGTAACAATTTTTATAATAGCTTTTTTAGGCATGTTATTATCAAATGCTGCTTACCAACAAGACAGTTTTTCCTACCACAGATATCTGAAAATCCTAGAAAACACGTTTTAAATAAAGTCTCCCTTTTTGTAGTTATCAAGTACAAAAGTATTTCATGGTGATCTGGGAATGGAAGGAAGGAGTTTAATAACACTTTGAATCAAACTCCTTTTGGTGAACAATATTGAAAAATTACTGATAATACAGCAAATACAGGAAACAGCACGATGACTCTGATTAAGACAGCTTTAAAAAATGGCTATTTTACCTACTATCTAAAGAAGAAATTTTTTGTGCCAGTTGGCACACAGAGGTCTGACCATGAGGGATCAGGCCCTTCCTCATCCATTCTTACACAAGAAATACTGATTTAAAGAGACCTGCTTTTACCCACAAAGGATCATTGGAAAGATTACTCCTAGGATATGTGCTACAGGAAAAAATAGTTAAAGTCCTTTGTAGAACACCTCAAAAAATATGGTTTGCCTGAACTGTAACTGAATGCTAAGAGGTAGCCTTGTCTATGTAATTTCATTTACACATTATCAGGTAACAGCGACCAAGTCAATCTGAAAAGATCACATTTCACATTACAAGCCTCTACAGTTACCGTATTCAATACCTTTCAACTGCCCAGGTTCTCCATCCTCACACTGTAAGCGCTCCCATTGTGAACTGAAAAGACAGATAATGCAAATATATAAAGATGAAGTATTTGTCAGTCTTTCAGAGAAAACTACCTGCTTGGTATATGTATATTTTGATTTCATGACACTGGCTAGGATACAGTAAGCAAGACAATAATTAAAAATACCAAGTCTTATTACTTTGCATTCAAGTTTCAGTAATGTGCAGACTATGCATACTTGAAAAAACTGTAGAAAGTAGTTATAGTAAGGCGTAAAAGTGATCACAAGCTAACTGGAAAATGACAAATTCTTTCCATCCAACTACCACCAGTAAACAAATATCAATAGCTTTCTAAGTTTCAAGAACAATGCAGAATTGGATAAAAAGTAAAAACACTGAGAGTTTTGATTTTTTTAATCTGCTTAATAACTGTTTATGCTAGTGAGAAGGATACTGTAATTACTTCATAATGTAATTTTGAAGTGTACATAAAAAAGAAAAGCAATATCCACTCTTCACTGAAAACCTTTGAAGACATCAAAATGGAACATCTTATTAGTGAAAAATGTCTGCAAGTAGTTTGGTGTTTTCCTAAACAATAGCAAAAAAATTAACTTTAAAACTTCCCTTAGGGAACTATATTGTTAGACATGTTATGATTTCAGATCATGATTTTCTATACCACAAGGGGATAAAAACACAGCTTTGTTAAAGCACCAGTGATTTCATATTTGATTTTTTGTTCAAGTTCTATATGACAGTCCCTCAACTAAAATCCTGTGATTTACTTATCACATATTAGGGTTTATCAACCATAAGCCCTAAAACTTATTAAAACAATTTAATGAGAGTTGATGTAATACTCAAATTTTAGTGAATGATCAACCAAATTACCAATCAGCAAAGTTTTTATCTAACGTCTATTTTACATGTGGAAAAAAAAGTTCCACTTTCATCTCAGTTCAGGCAGCACAACAGCCGATAATGAAGTTCTATTACTGCAAATTACAACTCATAGAAAACCCCAGAGTAACTGCAGTTCTGTGGCCAGAAAAAAATTATATGGTCATTTTAATTCCTCAAGCATTTACTGGTACCGAGAGGTAAAACCTAGAACTATTATGCAGAAAGCTGAAATCTAAACAAAAAACCCAGTAAAGCTCCAATTTATAACCAAAGAAAACTGTAAAGAGGGAAAACTAGTTATTTGGAAACAATTCATGAGCTATTTTATGTCATAATCTTATATTACACCCTAATTAGAGTAGGCAATTACACAATATAAGAAGTCAGGAAGATCCTGAGTAGACTGTGTAACAAAGATCAATATTGAGTATAAATACATGTTTGAGGCAAACAGAATAATGCCTCATTGTACAATGAAGTCTAGCTTATATGGAACAAAATCAATTCTTTTTTTTGAAGGAACAATCATTTTTCCAAAACATTTAGCAACGACTTCTACTATACACCCAGGTTCAGTTATCGGAATACCCTGCAGCCTCAATGACATTCAAAGGAAAGGAATCGTTACATTTGTATGAAGATAAAGAAATCAAACACTACTGAATTATCTCTCTTGACATTGTGTAACACCAGAATCATTCATCTTAAAGATAGAGAAGGCATTAAATGTGAGCTGATTACTACCGTTTAAAATGAAACCACCATCTTTTTTCTAGCACTTAAGAAATAAACAAGGAATCTAAAACTACATCAAGAGAAACTCAGCCCAGCAGCAAGACACCAGCTGTCAAACATGGTATTTCCATATAAGGAAAATTTTGTCCTTGGACAAGAAAACAAGGTGTCAGAAAGCACGGTAAACACACAAATCTAGATCTACTAAACAAAGCTAAGGAACACAGAAGTTCAAAATCTATCATGTCATATCAGAATTTTGAGGCTTGCATGCATCCTTGATACAGTGAGGATCTGCTAAGTCAACGTTACACGTGTGTTTTAAACTGTACCTGTACATTCTGGTGATGGATTCCCATGCCTGGCCATCACATACGTGACAGAAAGTGGATCTATCTGCATTAACGTCAGTGAAAAAGGGAATACAACCTGCTGCCACTGCTTTATTTATAAAATATTTAATATGTGACAAATACCACTTTGTTTAAAAATTTCCTCCTGAAATATGTTATTTCTAACATTATATGGCAAGAAAGAAATGCACATCGAAGAAAAAAGATTCCATCTAGCAAAAAAGAAACACTAGCCATGAAACTTAACTGAAAGAGTAAACATTTAGAGAGCAAGCTTGCTAAAAACAGCAACATCAACAAAGCAAACAGGCCCTCGCCCCCCAGATTACCTGGATATTTCCCGGAGATAAACAGTCTGCATTGCCTTCTTCAGATGAGGTTCAATATTTTTCCAGAGTTTGCGGGTGTCACGTTCATTTGCTGCACCAAGCCAGAATCAACTCTGTTAAAAATTTAACTCACACAACACTAAACCTCTTATCTTTGACACCTGAATAGTCACAGACACGACATAGTAAGTCTGAAACCCTGACTCCAAAATACTGTATTAGGATGATGCCCCATCATCATCCATTTGCAAGCACATGCTACCACACAAGGCTGTAGATATTGAGACATGCTGGGACAGTTTGACAGAACCTCTGCTCTCATTTTCTCTTCTGAGACTTGACAGAGAAACGACACACCCCATTACTTTGCAGAAGTCCTGGTGGCTAAGTGAGGAGAAACGTTTATAGGAAGGAAGCAAGTTTTCATGGTATTTCCGTCTCATTTCCATACAACACCCCCAGCAAATGTCATCGACTACTGCTGCTGCAAATGCTGCCTACTGGGTGCAACTGGAATAACCAATGCTGTTGTGACCACAGAAATGGTCACAACACAACGAGGATCAGAGCAAAGTCCTCCACAAAACCTACACAGGGGCATGTGCAGTCTCATACACCCACTCTAATTAAAGACAGAAGCTTACCTTCTCCACTGACCACTGGTTCACAGTATTTAGAAAAATTAAGCACTGCCTACAGAAAATAAGAAGTACAACATATTAAAAAGGTGCTATATATTTATCTAGTTATAGGAAGTAACAAGCAGCATAATTCATTACTTTGCAAAACCACTGAATTATTTTTCAGTCAATAATTACATTGCTTGCTTCCAAACATTGTACTGTAAAATGTCACACATTTCTGTAGATTAAAATACAAACAGAAGCAATGTATCACGGGTTACTTGGCTTTGATCTCAGCAAAATCTGTTTACTGTAGTCAGGGGCTGCATTTTAATTATTAAAAAAAAAAAAAACAACAAATAAACAACAAAAAAAACCCCCAAGCCTACTAACACACTCCATACTCAACTGAACTCCTATTGCCTAAGGTAAGATGGAGAGATTTTTGACAAGGCTGTAATCTACATTTTTTTCTAAAATCATTACATCAGTATCACACAGAATTTTGAAATATAACAATCCTCACATTTCATTCTCCTTTTGTCCTACTGCACCTTATTAAATCTCTGTGCTACTATACAGAACTTGATGCAGTAACTTCCACATGTAAAACTAATATAATTCCAGAATGTTTTATTAATAATGATGCATGATAGCATAAACATTAAGAGTTTATATTAGACACTGTGGAGTTGTTTACAAGCCTACAGATGGTTGTATGTGTCTATTACCTTCTACAGAAGAGACTTGTCAAACACAAAAAGAATTTAGGGTCCAATTACATAAATCTTTTCATAATGTTGGTAATACACACACACAAACCGTGCATCTAAAGCTAATGAAATTATTCTTATAAGCAGAGCAACTCAAGCACATGCCTAGGAGAACTGTGACCATAGTTTCTATTTGTGTCTCCATCCAATTTCAGCAATCTCATTTTAATATAAAACCTATAGATTTAACAGGTACATTCAGATGAAGTTTAGCTATGTTTTCCTGATGGAAACAGGACATTCAGATCATCTCACCAGCACTGATTTGTTCACTGGCCATAACCACCGATCACTTCAAACTCATAGAATTTCCTTGTACACATTACAGCTATGTAAATAATAATAGCATGAGCTAATAAATGTTATTGCTATTCAGCTTTCTTTATGCAAAGGTCATCTTCAGGTAATTTTTATTTTTCTTCTGTTAGTTTGTTTGCTATTACATTCTTCAATTGATATATGGTTAAAACTCATTTTTCCAAATATCTTTTATTTATTTTTGTTCCTTCAGGCGTGACTATATCGCAGGAACTTTGACTTATCTATTTATGTCAATCCTTGCTTCTCTAGGCCTATGAGTCACATTAATACGCTATGTTTCCATAAAACTGTGCAACAGAACTAGCTCGTAGCTGCTTAGTTACCTTAAAATCCTCCAAAGGAGGCAAACCAAGTGAAAATTTTACACTCAAGTAATACAGAAAAATTTTTCAAATTTTAAGTTACATCTACCATAAAGTATAAAGAATGCTGGGTGGCAAGTTATATTTAATAAACCTAGGAAATAATAAAACTTAAGGCTGGACATGCTGAGACCATGTAATCGAAGCTAATTCCTTCAAATGTTGAAAGCAACTGCACAGTCCAGGAAACGAATACAACAGAAGGCTATTTGGAGATTACAGAAGTCCATGAGAGCAAGAAGGTATAAGATAAGAGCAAATAAGAGCAAAGTCACATAACCACACACAGAAAGAATGTGAAACAAAAAGAAGCACAGTGAGGCCTACCATTACCTGGAAGAGTGAAATCGTTACTTCCTCAGAATGAATTCCAAACCGACAAAAAAAATCATTAACCAAATCTGTAATGGGGTTGTCCCTCAAAAACTGCTGCAGTTGCAGCAATTGCTTCTACTATACTTATCAGTAGGCATAAAAAGTTTCATCACACTTATCTCCTTATCCCAACAGGTAAAAATAGGGAGCCTGGTCTTCTCAGTCACTCTGATATCAAGGAATGGCTTGACCTCAAAAACCCCAAGGGAAGTTCTAGGCTCGGTGAACTACAGGCAGACTGGCCAAGTCACCAGTGCAGCTTTTGCTGTCTCTGACCAGAAAACTACATAGCAATGGAAATGCTTTACCGCCACCAAAACAACTGCAAGCTTTGTTATGGATTTATGAGGAAATCCCATTTTGAGCTAACACATTCTTACGATGGTAGACTTAGACGAGATATAGGGAAGAAGATTTTTATGCTAACAGTGGTGAAACACTGGAACAGCTTTCCTGGAGGTGGTAGATGCCTCATCCCTGGTAACATTCAAGGTCAGGCTGGACAGGGCTCTGAGCAACCTGATGTAGTTGAAGATGCCACTGCTCACTGCAGGAGGGGTTGGACTAGATGACCTTTAAAGGCCCCTTCCAACACAAACTACTCTATGATTTTCTCTTTGTCCATACATCGTGGTTTAACACCATCTTCAACAATAAATCTAGACTTCCAAAGCTTATTTGGCAAAAAACACCCCAAACCAAAACAACCCTAAAGGAGCTCATCTCACCAGATGTTGAAGTTCTTTCAGGTCCCTACAGACCATGTAGAAAACACCAAGCAGAATATTGATATATGCAGCATAGAAATCCGCAGAATATTCTGGGGGATGATTCTGAGACAAAATCTTCTGCAGGTGTCCTGTTTAAACAAAAACAGGCTTTGCTTATTTAAAGCTAACTTAATAAATTGACTACATTTTACAAGTTAAGTGGAAAAACAAACTATAATCATCACTAAAAAAATACAGAATCCACCAAAAACTACACTGATTAAAAGAACCAGCAAATAGAATGGAACCAAAATGTTACTTTGAGATGTTCTGGCAAGTCATTTAGAAGTTGCCTGAATACAGACTTTTACATTCCAGTAACTATTACATATTCCGGATTCTGTAAAAGC
Source organism: Rhinoptilus africanus (assembly GCA_013400135.1). Lineage (NCBI taxonomy): Eukaryota > Metazoa > Chordata > Aves > Charadriiformes > Glareolidae > Rhinoptilus > Rhinoptilus africanus. The sequence goes on from VXBO01009740.1 coordinate 299,442, forward strand.
GCACAGATAAGCATGGAAAAAAAAAAAAAAATTTGGATTTGTTTGACAAAGTATTGCTCACTTCCCAAAAAGCAGATTAAAGAATTAGTTTACCTATGCTGTAATCAGGAAAATACAAGGTAAATGGCTCAAAGCATCCAGTATTTGGACGAAACAGTTCCCATACTATTTCACTGAGCAGGACAACTGTCACATTTCTGTCAGTCTACACAGGGAAGGAAAAAAAAAAAAAGAAGAAGAGAGTGACAGAGACACACAGAAAGAAAAAAAATAACACTGCATGTTACAATTTCAATGAGAAAAATTATTATTGGGACTTTTCTGTTCCACAAAAATGATCAAATTTACACAAATTTAACACAAATTGCTAGCATAGTAATAAAGCTTCAGCTGACCTAATCAAGAAGCTCATACATTTGCAGATTTTCATAACTACATGAGATTTCTGTGCATCCTTTGCCATTTCACTGCCATGCTTTGTGGGGTGATAGAGCTCTGGTACTAAACAATACCAAGTAGATTCCATCTCTCACTCCTAAAATTAAGACAGCATTTTACTTTGGAATTAAACTCAGACTTTCAGAACAAACAAGAAGAGTTAAAAAGCAAAAGCAAGCTCAGAGCTTTCTGAAACCAAGCTATCTAGTACTTCTATTTTAAAGGTAAGCTGGTCTTTTAAAAACAAACAAAAAACATCCCAATGCAAAACCACAGTATTAACCATGTACTCTACCAGCTGTTTAACTAGTTACTAATAAAGGCTGTGCATAGTAACATACTCTTTAACCACGTTGTAACTGACTATATACTTGCCTTGAGTTTGATGTTTTGGTCAATAAATAGCAAAACACTTCATATTAAAAAAGTATTCTTTATTTTGGCCACCCTTCAACATAACAGCTTTTTCGTGTGTTTCTCTAGCGTATTTAAGTCTTAGCCTATGTTTATTCGGTCTCTGAACAGCAATCATAGGGCCAAGTTTTCCTCCTTTCTCTCTGTCAGACAGGTTGTTTCTGCTTCAGGGGCAGCAAAATCCACAACATGGGCAGAACACACAAAAAAGCCAGAAAATGCATCAGCTGCCAGGATTAAGAACACAGCTGTGAATCAGTCTTCATTCAGCAAATAGAGAAATCAGTGTCACCGGAAGATCAAGAGTACCACACAAAAGTCTTGAGATAAAAAGCATAATTTCAGCTATTTAAATGTTCAGACATTTCAAAGTACCACCATCTTCTGGTTTTGTCTTCAGTTTCTTTTCAGAGAATGCACCATTTTTAATTATTCCAAGGCATAAGCTTTGATATTTCAGAAGCGAGAGAGAGAAGGATACAGGGGTTTACTCCAATCAGAAACAGACTGTGGCACAATTCCAGTAGAAGTGTAAAAACTCTCTGCCATCATAACGCACATTCGCAGCTGCTGAGCTGTGCAGCTCCAACCACAAAAAAATTGCTGGCGGTCTCAAGCCAACCATTCTCAAGCCAGCCACCACCCAATCTTGTGAAGTTTCACATAGGAGAAACTTGAGGAAAACAAATGTTTCCCGAGTTGCAAATTCATGCTTCCAGTGCTGGATTCAATGTGGTTGAGCTCTCTGAACCTGCAGCTGACTCAGGAGCAGACTTTGGATTCCCACACAAACATCTGACAAACTCAAAAAGGGGGGTTATTTATTTGTACCAAGACAATGGGAGCTATGATGAAGCTTCTCCTTACAGATTATAGTCTGCCTGAAATTATTTTTCCTGCAATTATTACAAAACTTTACATAAAGAGGAGAAAAATGTCACATTCTTCTTAAAAACAAAAATACTCTAGAAAAGACAGCTATGTATCTGACAGAAGCCTCAAAATAATCTACAACAGATCAGACATCGCAAAACAAGATACTATTAAACAGAATTTCAAAAAAAACAAGAGTGTAAGAAAAACCTCGCAATGTTTAAATTCTGGTTTGATTTCTCGTTTTGAGAACCACCAGTTGATGGGGGGGCGTTAACTGTGCAACTTTTCTGATCTAAAGAATCACTTATCTTGATCTGTGAGCCTAGATGGACAGATACCAGGTTCAGTTACTTTCACTATGCAGGAAATATACATTATTTTTTTTCCAGACACTTACCAACTCTTGAAGCCTAAGAAAAGCTGGCAGGACGTTTGCTTCCATTTCCCTCAGCTGCTCTGCTCTATCCAGTACCTTTTACAAAACAACGATCTTATTATATAGACAATGTCACCTTCCATTCTCACATCGACTTAAAATTAATTCTTAGCTGCTGGAAACTCATTTCACCAATGGCTCTTAGACACTTAAGCATCAAGACCCCTCCAACAAGCAATATTAAAGAGATAATTACTTCAGGTGCGCTCCAGGAAGCCCAAGCAGCTCTACCATTTGAAAAAAGACACAATCCCCAGACAAGCACCATTCTCATGCCTCATGGCAGCCAGAATTAGAAGATAAATTTTAATTAAGAATGTCACTGACAGAGCTGTGACATCACTAACAACTCACTTTGTTTTGAGTTGAAAACTCAATTTTTGTCCAAAATTCTTCTTATATTAAAAATTATGTGTAGTACTGCAGCACTATATCAACACTGCTTACTGTAGGACAGCTATCTTCTCCCACTATGAAATTATTTTTCAGGAATAAATGCCGATATTTTCAAAAAGTTAGCTATGATCTGGAACCCACACAACCGAATTTTGAGTGAAATATTTCTTGCCATAGTTTGCAGTCTAGAAGTTTACAGGGTTTATTGTATTGCACGCAAACCTAGCATAGCACTAACAAATACGTAGCATAGGTACATCTTAAACAGGGAACACTTTATCTAACAACTAACATATTTTGGAGCCTAGAGAAAAAAAATAGGAGCATGAAAACACGCATGGCTATCCTTAGGAAAAAAAAAATCATATTCCCAGTACACTTAAAATCTTGACAGGAATGAAAAAAAGAGAATAGAAACACATTTCTTTTGTGTTTTATTTACTACTCGCAATATAAATCTAAATTCTGAATTTCATTACTTCTTTTGAATTACTGCTCTTGAAAGAGAAACTCTAGGTCCCTAGAAAATTGTATTTTTCTATCCTTTTACATTTCCTCTCCACACCAAAACATTAAGACATCTATCATTTCTGTTGCCCATAGTAAGAAAAAAGAATTTTATGTGGACAACCAATAAACATTTTATGAAACCGTATTTCAAAATCACACCATACAGGAAAAAAAACCTGAAAGAGCAGTATCTCTGCAATAATAGCTCACTCTTCTTGGGAATGTATTTAAAACTACAGTACAACATCTGATTTTATATTGACATCTGCATTTGGTTTATACAATAAACGACTTCAGGGATGAAGGCTGCTTTACATATCTGACCAAAGACAGGCTATATATTTTTACCAATAAAATACTGCTTATGGGACCCAGTGACATGCAGCTACCAAACACAAAACTTTAAGGTCTTCACCTAAGTACACCTTACTTTTTAGTTAAATGAGAAACAAACCAGAGTTTCTACTTACAGCAGAGAAAACATACTGTAAGCCTAGCTTGTGGAATATGTCAAGTGGTTCACAGAAACAGCCTAGTCACAGGCCTATAAATCCACATGTTATTCTTTAATTTTAATATAGATTCATGACACTTCAGCTTTTTTAAAAAACTATACATTTTAGAACTGTCTGCTAACTTACATTAAAAACAGCATCATTTTACTTCTGTAAAGTGCTAAATATTGTAAAGGTATGAATGACTACAAGTTATATCAGTTCCAATTTTTCAGGTAATTAAAATGAATAAATTCATTTTTCACAAGTAATCACAAGCATTCAGCACCCGTTCTTGGGTTAAGAGAAATATTTAGAATCCTTGGCATGAAAGTAAACATTTATCTTAATTTGCTGAGTTAATTGGGCTGAAATACTACATTATTTACTAGCAAAAAGAAATAGCATAAATTAGCATTGACAGTTTATGTTACCAGCATGCTGGTCCTCCATCATTCTCAATTTAAACCACTCTACAATAAATCCAGATGACGCAGGTTAATATACATAAATTGATTTCCCCCATTCCTGTCTGTTCCCATGCAGAACAGAACTGAAATACTAATTTAATACTTTAACACATGAAACATTCTTTACCGATATAGAACAGTTTTTTAATTCAAGTATTAATCTGAAAGTAAAATTTTACCATATAAAGTATTTTGTGAAATTCCCTAAAGGTTACTTTAGCGCTAAATTTTGTTCTTATGGAATTGCTGAAGGATGGCAATACCACCTTTGTGACAGTAAATTAAAATGAATTATCAATGTGTAACTTCTTATCTATTGAAAGTGCTGGTACATTTTTCTCTTCATTGAATTTTTAAGAAGTATGTCAAATTTATTAACCTTATGAGCTGTAGGAAACTACAAGATAGTACTGCTTCCACTAAACAGGAAGTTATTTAACTCGGTGGTTAAGTATTTTTAAATGGAAATAAAACTTAATTTTAACCTGTGAAACAGAATGAAGAATGTTCAGTGCAATTATGAACTTCTCATTTGACTGCAGAAAAACAAAGCTGGATATTAGATATGTAATATTATCACATAACTAATTTAACAATGCAGTTTAATTTATGTTCATTATTAGTTATGCTATACCGTTTTTGTGAATTAAACACAGGGAAAATACAGAACCCCACCTAAAGCCAGTAAGCCAACTGAAAAAATCTAACCAGAATCAACAGATTCTGAATTAGGCCCACAGGGAAATTTTGTGATCTGATCTATAGTGCACACATTTCATATACAAATTGGTAACAATTACTCACAGCCTCTTAACAAAAATTAAACTGGAACACTAAAATTATGTTACTTACAATGTATAATGTTTGATCTTGAAGCTCTTGACTTGCAACAGCTTGTTTAAACAGACGTACAAAGTCATTGAAATTATCGCAAGGCACATGAGAAGTCTGTTCTGCCTCAGAAGAACAGCTTTGCAACTGGATTAGAATTTCTTCTAAAAGAAGCCGTGAAGTAAAGTATTCCACACAGTTCACAAACACATGAGGAAGCTGAAGAGGATAAAAAAAAGATACAACTCTATTTGGCTTTTTCAGTGTAAATACTCCAAAATCAGTTTTTCCTTCCAGATAAGACAATGAAAGAACCCGCACCCTGCCAAAAAAATACAGCCCATAAACCAAAAAAACTTGCCAAAAAAAGAGATTACTTATGTACCTAGTCAAAACATTACACGCCACAAAGTGAAGAGAGATCTCATGAATCCTCATATGAAACATACAGTGTATCTTCTAACTATGTTTCAAAATAGTGAGCAATACACAAAAAAGAAAACTAAACAGAATTGAGATCAAAGAAAAGCTAGATTATTCTAACACATTACAGTATCATAAAATAGTTCATTACACATTACAGCATCTGGATAACATGAACTTCTCAAACTTATATTACAACAAAAGTAATCTAGAAGCACACTCCCTAAAATTACTTGAATGTTTTTGGCATTCACTGCATACAAATGATAAAACATAAGCTTCTACATCAGACACATGTAATTAGCCTGCCTGTGCAGAACATTTTTAGGAAACTGGATCTTTTCACAGCAAAGAGAATGCGGAAAAAAAACAGAGCATGAGATACATTTTATGGCAATCTCTAAAATGTACTTTTAAGTACTAATTTACTAATACTGAAAAGTTAAGGTCATTTGTCTACAAATTAAAGACACATAGTACCAGTATGCAAACCTATATAAGGCAAAAATGGTAATTTTCTAGCAACTCTTTTTTTAAGAAATACTTGCATCGCTCCATAGCCTCTGGTAAGGCATACGCTCTTTTTTACACTGACCATTAAAACCTCTGGAAAACATTAGTCACTGGGATACATAAGCATTATTTGCAAATTTAAAGTTCTGATAGAGGAACGTGTGTGTATAACAACAAAAAAAATCTGAGTACATCATTACAGTCTTGCTGCTTAAAATACAATATATGGCATAAGATTCAGCAGATGTGGGAAAGTGTGGGTATATGCTGGCAAACCACTCCAACAACACATAACAAAAGCTTTCTTATGATTTTTAACACTATTAAAAGAAAGTGGTTACATCTCCAAAAGCACCTATTCAAAATGCTGCACCTCCATAGCAGAAGAAAAGGTGGGTGCCTCACATGCGATTCACAACACCACATTATGTACGAGATACCTACACTTGTCAATAGGAAGTTCTGCAGAAAGACTTGCTGCTTAAATCCTATTCCTTTCCAGGGTCTGGCCACAACTTCAGATATATTGCAAGCGGGCAGCACAACATGAGGTGCGTTGCACAAAAGGCTACTGCATGAAAAAGGATCATGACCACTGCCTTCCGCCTTTCTTATTCTGTAGAATTTTTAATGAAAGGGACAAGATCACTGTGTTTTGCGTGAAACCCAGTCCTGCAGATAAATGCACTCTGGACATGCCTAAAGCATCAGGGCTATGAGAACACACAAGTGAAAACTTATGGTTTGGGCATGAAGTTGGCACCTGTCATTGGATTTAAATCCTTGAAGTACGTGACTGACAAAAACATAGGCACTAACAGGTTTAGGTGGAAATTTCTGTGACGACACCCTTCAACTTAAGAGGACTTTAAAACCTGTTTTGGGAAAAATAAGAACAAGGAGTAAAGCTATCATGAATAAACACATTTGCTAGCAGAAAAAAAAAGGGACCACAGAAGTGGCAAGAACCTAGTCTATAAAAGTCTTTTGACCAGAGAGGTACTGCAATGGACCTAAGGCCATACCTCTCTCCATCGTTCTTCAAGATAACTGTTTTTGTAAGAAACATCTTCAGCCACAATGACCCACTATTTCTATGAATTTCTGATTCTCACTTGATGTTTAAAGAGGAGGTTTCTCTGCCTGCAGTCCTTGCAACTGAAATAAGTCTATTCCTGACAAAGAACCTACTTAAGGTTAGTAACATATAGCAACTCCAGTACTAATCATCAAGGATATGTCACGTCCCAAGTTTTTTTTAAGCTGTTTTTTTTTCTTTAACAGTTGAGGAGAAGAGAGTTTGTAGTCCCAGCTTCCTAGGAGTGTAAGGCTCCAAATTCAAAACTGTACAATGAATTTTCAGTGTTTCCACTTCTCGTATTCCAACATCATCTGTCTTATCAGTCCTCCTTGACCTACTTCTAACTTACTCCTACACTGTCTTCTAAGAGCAGGAATCCAAAGGAATTTTATCTTGGATAGTGAAGATGAAAAAAAACATGCAGTCCTAACATTTATGAAAGTTATCCTCACACAGGAGGAAACAGCAACAGTACTGGCATGGGAGAATAAGATCCAACCCACCAGCAACGGCCTGGCAATACCAAGTTTAGTAAATGCAAACACACCTGGGGAATTAATTCTATTACATTAGAAACTGTGAATGGCATCCTGTTCCTTGTGGTTTTTAACTTATTATGCATATCAAGCTCTGTTTGGAGAATCTAGAATAAATTAAAGTGCATAAAATTCATATTTTCAAACAGGTTCTGAAAATATAATACTAAAAAGGGATATCAATACACTTTTTCCCATTTAGAGCTGATTCATTAAGCACAAGAATAATTGTTTATTGTTCAGGAATTAAATCAATAGCTCCTATGCAACATCGCTCCAACATTTTAGAACTCCTGCATTGTTTCTTTTTCCAAGTTAAAGACAGATTTTCCTGCTTCTACAAGAGGGCTGACTGGAACTAACCAAATCTGCTGCAATGAATACAACATTCCCCCTGAGTCTGCAAAAACAACTATCGGCATCAGGAAGAACAGCAGTTGCCTGATACTCAGCCAGTGAATTTCACCATTTCAGACTCATTTTTTTGTTTCAGCAAACATGTATAGCTTGAATGTTTGCTTTGAAGTCTTTGAACAACTTTACTATGTTTAAGCTCTTAGGCTGACATTTTAATAGATCATAAACATACAAGTGAATATAATTAAAATGAGTTTGTTAACACAAAACACATAAAACAAACGTCCACTACTGTAAACTCTTCTCACTGCTCTTCATATACACTCTCACTCTCTTTATATACAAGTAAAATTAAAGGACAATCACAAGAAGGTTCAAAAAAGGTATACTGTAAGTGACTCTCAGACTGAACTGAAATCGTAAGAGTACTTAACTTGAAATAGCTCCAGTGACAAGTAAGTCCCTTCTAGAGAGATGAACAAAATTTGGCTCCTTTTTTTAATTTTAAACTTTCTTAGAAAGGCTATATAATTTATATCATATCTCAGTATGTATGACTTCATTTTATCCTAAATGTGCTAGTGAGAAGAACGATGCATTCATCACACACTAAGTGGAGGAGAAGAATCAAAAAGGCAGAAACAGCTGAGAAAACAATCCATTTTGATAAAGCAGAAGCTAGTTTGAGGGACCATGTTACAAATCATTTCTAAATTCAATATCCATTGTGAACATCTTACCTGTAAGGTGTTTAGAAGAGTCTCCATCACATAGGTCTTACCACTAGATGTATGCCCATAGATAAAGATGGATGGAAAACTGAACTGCTGACGCTAGGAAAAATAAAAAAGTTGTTGCTGTTTCAATTATTATTTTTCATTCAACAGACCAAAGATTTAACAAAGAAGTTTCCCTCCAAAAGAAAAGTTACCTTTTAAATTGAGGCGTTAAATATAAAGTACGCCAATTATTATGGAATCTAAGTGATCAAGTTCTATGTTTCATCTTGACAGAAATGCTGGGAGAGTAAAGTCTCAAGAATCAAGTACCACATAAAACTACCAGTGAAACTGCTATAACGTGAGTATTCATTTTTCACAGGAAAAGCAAAACAAACAAAAAAAATGAAAAAACCCAAACAAAAAAACCCCCAAAAAACGCCTGAACAGCAAGAGAGAAAAGCAGCAGGCTCTTAAATCAAATTAGTTAACTAACTGAAATAGCACCTTGGCAAGCACAAATTACAAGATTTACATTGTCCTACTTTCTGCAAACACTACAAAGTGCTTTTCTTTCCATTAGCACCAAACAGAGAAGAATTAAATAGTTTGGTGGAGGAGATGGTAAAGGAACTCGCTTTTCTCTGACAAGGCAATATTTGATATAATACCTCTATTTATTTAATGGTACTGATGCTGTATATTTCATGGATTATTTTTTTTAAGTTGCAATGGAAATAATTAACTTGTTCTTTCTTTTCATTCTAAACAGGTATTTATTTTTGTGTTTTTCTCATTTCTAAGAATCTTGACTTAAAAAATGAATAGAAAAATAAATTTGACACTTTCTATGAAAAACTACAATATTCAGTTAATCCAAGATGAAGGCACTCTTGTGCAAGGTACATGGAGATTTAACAACAATTTAAGTATCTGGTTTTTTTCAGATGACTTGTTGCCACTATGCTTGTAATAAATACATAAAACTTAAATGCTGTAATCTGATGTTATTATTATTATCTATAATTAAAGGCAGCACCAGAAACAGATATTAATTTCCATTTTGGTAACTGAAAGTAAATCAATATATCAACTGCTTTTAAGTCTGCTGATAAAAAATACCATTACTTTTTACCACAGCTTTGCCAAGCAGTAACAGAACTGCTTAACAAGCCAGTGATTTCCAAATCTTACGGCCAGCAACAGAACCAAGAATCAGACTGATTTCAGTAAGAATCAGACTGATTTCAGTAAGAATCAGACCGATTTCATGTACTTAGAATTCAGGCACGCAGACATTAGATTAACAGGTTAAAACCAAACAGAATTTCTAAACTGACACTGAAAAAAAAAAAATACCCTAGAACTTCAGACCAGGGGACAGACTTACTTCCTGGTACTAACTGGCAAAGATGAAACAGAATCATGGAGAAGGCTGGCTCCAGAGACAGGAAGATACAAACAAATAGCTTTAAGTTTGTTTGGGGTCCTTGCAGCTGTAAAACAGCTTTCAACCTTCAAACTTACTAGACTCTATCTGCCACACACTGATGTTTAAGATGATTAATGAAAAAGAAAACCAAACAAGAAAGAGACAACCAATGCACACAAATACCCTTAAATTGCTACTCTGCCCTCTGAGACAGCAGAACTTCTTTGTTCTATTCCAAGGTACAATATAAAAGCTCTACCTCTCCAAATATTGACAGCAACATGGACACTTGGGATTCTCGACATGGCACCAAACTTTCTAGGTGAAGTAGTGTAGCTGCTGGGTACGCTGGATGTTCAAGATTAGGCATTTTGATGTTCCTGTAGTTAGTCACCTAAACATGCATGTCCCATTTGAGGTGCAGGGACAAGAAATAAAATTATCTGGAAAATAAAATGTTTTAATTATCATTTACTGTCATACACATAAAGGAAGAAAATTAACAGGAACTGACATAAATTTAAACATTCTAGCTCAGGATAATGGTATAAATATGACAGACTTAAGAGTCAAAATTGAACATTACTATGTAAGGCATTATACAGACATTTTCATACCAGACAGAATCCAAAAAATCAAATCAGAACAGAAAGGCATACACAGTATGAGCAAATGACTATAACAAAGAATTGTCATAGTTTAGTTAAGTGGAGAAATACATATTTCATTCTGGTTTTATATACATTTAAAAGCAGCAAGGGAATAAAAGGAGGAAAGTAGATTAGTCACAGATCACCACCTCCCTGGACAGCCAATAAACTAGGATTTACAAGTAACAGAGAAGAGGTAGGGCATAAGGAAAGATCAGGATGACAAAATAATAGCCCTTCACATGTCAACAGGAATGCTTACCCCAGCTTAAAAGCAGCAGAGGAATACAAAGAAAATCCAGCTAATGGTAAGACTGGAAGTACTCCTTAAAAATAGTGGAAGCCCAAATGAGTCAGATAAAGCTGTAATAATAATTACAGTCTACCTTTTAGATAAGGAGTAGGCAAGGAAGACTGAAGGTCTTGATGGGCTAAACACCAGGAATTTTAGTGACAGAATGTGGAAAAACATCTCAGTCAAAGATACCACTTCGTCTGCAGCTTCTAAAACTGCTGAAAAGATGGTACATTTGTCTGTAATGATAAGGATGACATGCAGAGAGAGACTCACGGCTGTTTATGACTCTGTAAAATGCGTGACACTCAAAATGAAAGTTTGGAAATTAAGGTAGGGCAATAGAGAGATCTCATCCCCAGATAAGAAGATCTGTAAGTTATCACAGGATCATAGGGTTGAAAGAGACCTCTGGAGATCACCTAGTCCAATGCCCTGCCAGAGCAGGGCCACCTTAGAGCAGGTTACANAAGACAAAGATAATGAACAAAGCACTCCAAACACATTTAAATACAAGTATTTACAGCCAAATGTGTTATGCTGGGCCTAAGGACAATGCCACATGAGAGATGATTAGGTTAGCAGAAGGAGATCAGAGATAGCATGGGAAATGGAAAACAAACTGCTCTGAAGCAAAAAAGCAATATTGGGTTGCACTAACAGGGGAGCTATTGGGCTACAAGGATGTTCATAAATACAAATGTATTTATGGAAATACTTATAGAGTTCACTTTGGGACCAATCTCTATTAAGTATTTCCATAAAGACATTTGAGGAAAGGAGGTTTTTTTCTTTTATTTTTACACTTTGCCTTCAGTGTTTTCTGAACTGAAAATTCAGATTATAGAATCATCAATAGAAAAACAAGTGGAATTAGTGAGGGAAAAAATGACAGCCCAAATAACAGAAGTAATGCCAGTATAATGAAATTCAACGCTTCAAATTACACATATTTGTAAGTAACCGTATCACGACTAACAAGAAGTACAGTTAGATATCAAGAAACTGTAAGTCTAAAGCAACCTGAAAAATAAACAAGTCAAACACATAACGAGAAACCAAAGTAATGAAGCTATCAAAAAAACAAACAGAATCATATGTATCACACAAATTACTTCCCATACAGCCAACTATGCAAATATCCTTGGCTCACTTTATCAGATCAGCAAGATCAGCTTTCAACAGGTCTGCCCACCTGTCCACTCTGCTATTCACGTGTCTATTCAAAATGGAATGAAGATTTTAAAAAATTAATAGCTTGATAAAGTTGCTCTCTAAAAATGAGCTAGGAATAAATATCAAGGAAGAAAAAAACACAGTAGCCTCCAAAACAGAAGACAAACAAGGAGGGAAAGGGTTTTAGAAAAGACTGAGAAGTTCACATGTAATTAAAAGGACAGCTTTTTTTCCTCCACTGACTTAACGAGGACAGGGCTTGACCAAGTGTCCTAAACATATCTAAAGCCGTAAGGCACTTCAGCTTCTCCACCCTGCTGCCCAACGGCACTCCAGAGGAGCATGAACCGCCTGTTGATCACACCGTATCTGCCAGCCCGGTTTGCTCCTCTAACACCCTACCACGTCAACTTAACCTAAACACATTTAAGCCACTGGGTGAAAATTCACATCTCTACTGTAGACTATATGTAGGTGTCTTAATCTTCAACGGGAACCATCCTAGAGGTGACAAGAGAAAGGATGCTTAGACCAACGTGTTCACAAAAGAATTTAGATTAAATGTCAACACTGACACAAGGACTAATGTCAGCCGAAGCTTGAATTCAGGCTGTTCCTGACCGGGGAAGGCTGTACGAAGGAGGTTGTTCGTGTGACTCCATCCAGATCAGGAGGGACAAAAGCACTTTCTCTCCAGCCGAGTCCAGGTAAGGACGCTAAAAGCACCGTAAGTCAGATTTGACGGCCGGATGTGATGATTTAGCAGGACTTCTGAGAGTGTACTGGTCCTAAAAGACCCACTCTTGGCATGCCTTTCCACACTGCGGCACTAAGGCTGACACAACCGAAGAGCCTCACGCCGTTCTGCTTCCCCTCAGGCCCTACGAGCCCCCTCGCGCCGCAGGGCCACCGCCGGCACAGGCGTCCCCTGCCTCAAGGCAACGACCGGCACCGGCCCCGCGGACCGGGATAAGAGTCCCCTGAGCCACGCGTCCCCGGGACGGGCCTCAGTCCCGGGGGCGGCTCTGGCCGCGGGGGCCCGGGCGGGAGGCGGCCGGGACCCCGCGGCGATTCCCAGCCGGAACGCAGCGGGAGCAGCTCTGCCCCGTCACCTCCCCCCCCTTCTCTCCCAGCACCAACCTCCCAGCCCAGGGCCGGCCCGCTCCACCCGGCGGGCTCACCCCGGCTCCCCACGCCCCCGCCGCCCGCGTACCGGCTGCCGCCGCCGCCCTCCGCACATGCGCAAAGCGCTACCCAGCCGCGCCTTGCGCGGGCAGTGCGCAGGTGCGGAGCCCACACGCACGCGCCC
>VXBO01009740.1:312814-375286 GCA_013400135.1 Rhinoptilus africanus
GCCGCCCTGTGGCGGGCTGAGCGGCGGTCGGGGGCTCCCAGGGGTGAGGCGGTGGCTTATCCCACAGGGAGAGCTGTGTATAGCACATGTCCCTGGGAACAGCGGCCTGCGCAGCCGTGTCTTGGAAGCCGCTTGGCAGCAGTTTCCTCAGGGAGAGGAGGGCGGTGGGTTGGCATAGGGAGGCTTGTCTCACCGTGAGGGGGAGCCGTGCTGGTGCTGAGGGGTCAGGCCCTGGGGCCTAGGGTCCGAAGGAAGTTGTGGCTGCCTTTGCGGTATTTGCTAGTTTAACTCCTGCCACCTCCCTTACAGGTACACAGGCAAGTGTTTAGCATCTCTGGTGGCTGGATGTGCAGGTTTGAGGGTCACCGTCAAGGTGCATCCTGTGAGGGGACAGTGGCGTCAGTCACAGGAGGGGCCTGGAGGTATCTGTCCTCTCTACACATGGAAAATAAATGTTACAAATAGAGAAAAGACTGAAATAAAATCGACATGTAAGTGCACATAACACATATGTTAATAGCAAACACCACTTAAAGGCATGGCTGTGGAGTCTCCGATCAAGCTTTGCAGGCAGCAATCTGAAAATGCACAAGATGTTCAAATTGAAGTTAAAGTTATCTTATGCATAAACATTGCACATTGTATTAGAGAGAGAAACATGACAACTGCACACTGGGTTACAAAAGCTAAAGTGATACCCTCCTTCCACAGTCTGAGCTGAGTGAATGTTAAATAAGTAAATAAAGCTTGTGTGACTCAAGCATTTCTTTTTAACAGTCTTTTATATATATATATGTTTGCATTCACAATCATCATAGCTTGGCCTGAAAAAAATTTCAGATCTGTAGTTATGTATTGTAAATTAATGGACCGAAGCCATCCTGAATGGACTTAGAAAAATTTGTGTACAGTCATATTTTTTAAATGGTCTGTTATTTATCACAGTTTTGCCAAAGCATCATAATAATATAAAATTATTTTTATGTTAACTGGGTTTGCATATATGTGGGGAAAAGCTGTAGTGTTATTAATTCAGTCTACTTCTTCTTAAAAAAAATCTTAATTTGAAGTAATAGGTATGTTTAAAAGCGTCATGTCAATGCCTGTGTTTCCAGCAGAGTGAAATACTTCTTTTCTAGCTCTTGAAACCATGGAATCTGTTGGAGCAGGTTACTCTGCCTACAGATAGACCTTGTTTCAGAAAAAAAACCCCAAATATAATAACTGCAAGGAGTCTCAGAAAGCCCATATTTGTATAGCCTATGTGGGAGTTGAAATTAAATACTTTGAAAGCAATTCTTAGAATTTGAATTCAGAATTTGCACCTTCTCTAGGTTCCTACTGAGCAAATCTGAAATTTGGCTTTGAGTTGAGCAAGAATCCTAAAATGAGAGATTAGTCTTTTAACAAGTATTCGCTTTAGCGATTCTGAGGGAGCGTTGATGGTTCAGGCCGCAGTCCCTCCCAGGGTCACTTCAGCACAACGTAAATCCCTATTGCCTCAAAGAGGGGAGCCTCCCTGTTCCATCCCTGTTTCCAATCATTTTCTGGTCCTAGGATTTGGGTGGTGATGAAGAGAGCTAGCTCAGGGAACCAGTCCAGCTGAAATTAAACCAAACTGAAAAATAGCTACATCAATAATTGCAGCCTTGCTTCCAAAAGCCTGCTTATTAACTGACTGGGACCACCACTACTGTCTCATTTAGCTCCTAGTCTGGAATTCGAACAAAATACCCAGTAATAATTCTGTTTATTAATCCAAAGTGGCACCATTATTATCATGAGGTCAAAACTGAAAAATGTATCTGCATAGCTTTTATAATTTGAAGTTATTAAGAATGTCTGTATTGATGGAAATGGTGGGACTATAATGCTATGTTTTTGCAGGGCTGACTTGATGTGAGTCATACAGAATCGTGGACTCTTAAACCTGCAGATGAAAAACTGATACGGAAGACTGTTGAACAGTTCTGTCCAGTTCCTCAGGCTTATCAGCATCCGTTTATTCCTACACAAAGTCTCTACTTCTCAGTAAAACTGCTTAAATTTAATAAGTATGATTTTTGATTTTTCGTTCAAGAGGTCAAACCTCTTTAAGTAGCAGTTGCTAAAGACAGGATTCATGCCTAAGTATCTAGCTGGTTACATGTCGCATAATAATTTTGTTTTGGTTTACATCTTTCATCGACCACAATTTTCCCTGATGTTGTTACTGACTATGCATTTCTGCACAGCTTTAAATGATTTCTTAATTTATACTAAGATGTCACATGTCTTTTTATCTTATTCTGATTATGAGTTGTTTACAGATCAAATATATAAAAATGAGAAAGCAAACAGTAAACAGGTTTGAAACTTGTGTATTACAGAGCAGGAGAGAATCCTTTCTCATTCTGTTTATGGTCAGATATTTTATATTAATACTTTTTTGTTTGTCAAACTGATTTTCAGTACAAGTAGTGATAAATTTTCATTTAAGTTTTCTTATCCGTAGCTGCAGTTCATCAACAATCTTTTAAGTATAGAATATGCACTCATTTCATTCAAATCACTGTGATTCCTCATTCCTTAAACTTACAAACGTGCCTAAGTGAGATACAGGATTAGATTCTGTAATTTATGTATATAGTTCTAGATATACATATCTATATCTACAGAACTGTATAGAACACATACATACTCTATGTAGGTTCTGTATGTATGTAGAACTATTGAGAGAGAAGTATGTATATAGAATATGAGCAATATTTCATCTTCGATTTCCTTCAGTCTTTCCAAGATACATTTTACCAGAGATGCCATTGTGCAGGATGCTGTTGAGACTGCATCTGGATTATTATTTTGCAATCTCTTCCTATTTAAAAAAGTCAATTCAAGCTGACAGAGGTGCAGAAAAGGGCTCTGGCAGGAAGATAAGAAATTATTGCTCTGGAAGGATGTTCTCTTGAAAGCATCATTGAGGTGGTTTAAGAAATTACTACAACCACGTTTCCACGTTGTTGGACAATACAGCTCTCTCAGCCAAGCCAGTGGAAAGGATGGTGTCATCGTCTACCTCTACACAAGTCATCCATTTAACTTAACTTCCCAGGTAGACGTTATTTAAAATATAAATTGGGTGATTTTTCTTCAAAGTGGATGATGAGATCTCAGGTGGTTCATTGTGCACACTGTGGTAGAGGAACTAAAATAATGAAAGAGAAAAGATACCTGCAATAACTTCTAAACTGGTTTCAGCTTTATCTGCTAATGCCTATCTGACACATCCTAAATAAGGGTGGCATTTGAGCCTTGTTGAAGAACAGACACCAAAGGGTTGTGGAGGTGATTAATTTAAAGGACACCATTGTAACAGAGCAAATAAATATTTAAAGTACAATACTACAGTAAGGAGGAACACAAACTTCAGTAAAATACACTAATAAAAGCAATCTCCTTAATCTTTATTCAGATGGAAACCTGTCATTCTAATTGGTATCGTTTTGCAAGTATGTTATTTTAAAAATGCATAATTAAATACGTACTAAAAGAACATTCGAAGGGCAAAGGTATGTTAGACCAGACAGCCTTGGTCTGTCTGAAGTACACCTATCCTGCTGCAGGCCATTCTGGGGAAAGTAGTTGTGTGCACCAGCTATAGAAAGGTGGTCAAGAGCATAACGAAGTGGTTTGAACACATTTTAAATGCCCACCAGAGGCCTAACGTTTGTTACTTAATGTCAACTGAAGTCATATAGAGAGAGATAAATCTCTGTGCTAGCCCACAAGATAGCAAAAGAAGGAAGATCAGGGGTAGTAAGGCTTTGTAAAGAGGAGATTTGGACCAAAGGACTCTGAGTTACATCAAGGAAAAGGAGCCCCTGGAGACAACTCTCTGGGCTGCGGATTGCAGGAGTGCAATATATTCCCTTCATGTCTTTTGCTGTGTCCCACTCAGCCCCTGTGTCAGTGCCAGGGGGTAGCACAAGCGGTGGGCAGAGGTTCTCTTCCACGGGCACTTAGCAGTAGAATCAGAAACCGAGCTCAGATCCATAATTTCTCATTAAATTTGCTAAAGATAGACAAAGATGAATGTTTAACAATCTAATCGTTAGTGATTATAATCACCGACAGTGGATTTTCAAGCAATTAGTAGTAATTAAGCTCTCATTTGTAACTCATTAATATGAAAAACAGTAATTCTATGGATGAAATACTCCCATAGTGTCTAATGCAGAGGATTTTGCAGACAGAAATATATGATGAACCATCTAGAGTTTGAGATCTCCAAATAATATTTGATAAATATATCACCATAACCAAATACTGCTAAAATTTCATCTGGTTGCTCAGACAAATCTGTTGCATAGTATCGTCGCGGTTTACTTTTAGAATTTAGGCTCCGAGGGGAGCAGTCTGTGATAGGGTTGGAAGGGACAATAAATCTTTCTTCAAACTGCCAATAAGCAAATTCAATTCATACTGGGGATAGTTTAATTTTTAGTTACATTTCCATTAATTCTAGGCACTGTTTATTTTCCAGTTTATTTTTCTGGGAAAATGATGTCCTAGCACCAGCATCCTCAGTTAAATCAGTGTATTAATTAGCATGTGTATTTCTCTAGGCAGGTATGTAGCAGATTGCAGTAACGTACATAGTCCTCATAGAGAATGCTTTGCCAAGAATGTCTCATTTTTGCATACAAAACTGCTGAGGTTTTATAAGTTACACTATAGTCCTTTTAAATCAGGAGGACCAAGGGAGATGGATGTCACTATATGTACACAATCAAAGCCTTTTATTTATCATTATATATTCAGATTGTGAAAGTCATACCAAAGTGATGCCACTTCTAGCCAAAGTTAGTTCTACTTGGAGATTCTTGGTTTACTTGCCTCGATGCCTGAACGAAGACTGAATTAATTAGGCATCTGAGTTTGGACTTAATGACTTTTCATAACTGGCATTTGTGTGTGCGCTGCAGAAAAATGAGCTTTTGTTTGTGAGACCACATCTGATGAGTTAGTGACTTATAATTGCTTTTTCAGAATTCAGTAAAAAGATAGGGTTTATGGCATGCAAAATTTAAGCTAATCACCAGCAAGCATCTAGAGATTTCTCTAGTTGTGTGTTAGGAAAATCTTGTATTCTTAATATTTATTCTCAGATGAATCGAGCTTTTGTTTACATGTTTCAATATGCAAAACTCTTTTCTGCTGGAATCAAACTGAAAATGAAATTGCTTGTGTACCTTTGTTTCTTGTCCCTGCAGGAGCCTGGATTGGGTCAGGACTGGGTGGAATTTTCAAATAGTGCTATTTGGTTTATCACAGGATAGTGGCAGACTCAGAGGGAAGGAATTGGAAAAACAGTCACTGTTAGCTGAAAAGACCTTTGCTATGCTGTGTCTGACACTGAGCAGTGATGTGGCTACCTAAATATAGTATCTGTAGTTCAAAAAAGGAAATATTTGTCTCAGCTAACCTGTGAAGGTGGAAGTCAGTCGTCTTGCTTCCATATTTCCCCAATTCTATTTTGTTATAATTTTCATTGCAAAGTTTCAAAAGACTAAGCATACTTCTGCATATTAACCAGTCATAAATAAAAGGGATGTTCCATTTCATGACATTATTTGCAAAGCTTTACTTTTCTTACTTCCTAAAATAGCATAGTATGTAACTGCCCGGGGAAAATCACTGCACCAAAATCAGTGCTAGTGCACTTAGCAACGTGCCCATCAGTGGAATGAGAAGTGAAGACAGATTGCTCAGCAGTTTGGTGACAGGCCATACAATTTCCTAATACGGCTCGCCTTCTGATCCTCTTTTCTGTTGCATACATGCATGAGTGTCTCCAGACATTCCCGCCAACTTCATTTTTGTATCCACTTGCCAATTTCAGATATATCTATAGGAGAATTTCTGTGTCTATGGCACTGGCTATGTAGAAGTTTATTGAAAATGAGGAGGAGTACCCCAGATCACAGAATCACAGAATGATAGGGTTGGAAGGGACCTCTGGAGATCATCTAGTCCAACCCCCCTGCCAGAGCAGGGTCGCTCAGAGCAAGTTACACGGGAACGCGTCCGGGTGGGTTTTGAATGTCTCCATAGACGGAGAATCCACCACCTCCCTGGGCAGCCTGTTCCAGTGCTCTGCCACACTCAAATGAGGAATAATGAGATGAGGGAAGCATTCCACCTTGAGTTTGTACACCATCATGCACCAGAGAAGCCTCAAAGCAAAACTGTATCTGAATTGATTGCCGTGTTTCGAGGTAGTTCCCCTCTCATGATGCTGAAATACTTTTTGCTCTGCAGCAGAAATTATGGTGATAACCAGCATCTCCAAGCCTTTCTGGTCTATATAGCTCACTGATGGGACTTCCAAAGTTTCTGCTGTGATGCAGCAATGTTTGCCAGGTTTCTCTAAACATAGTCAACATGACTCCATGCATGTTCTCCTACTAATCTGGTAGTGGAAATACTGACAAGGTACCACCTTACTGTAAAGGAAAATCACCCATTCACAATGATTAAGGTGGCTTCCCGCATTGTTTTAATGTCTGAAGTTGCTAGAAATGTAAGGTGTAAAAGCTGAAGCACATGACAGAGACGGAATCTGAGTATCGTGAGGATATGCTTGATGTAGCCTTAAAAAGGGGATGATGCAACCAGTCAGTGTGATGCAACTCAGCTCACATCACAGGAGCGATGCCAGAGTGCTGTGTTACGTACAAAGACAGGTTGTAAGCTATTTGGTGGCATTCTCAGCTCAGCCAAAGCATTGGCCTACACTTGGGAGTGTGCATTTTAACAGTGAAAACATACTTTTCAGTTGTAGTTGTAGGCCAGTGTTTTAATTCTCCCTGTCATTCAACCCACTGTAGCACTGTCTCATATGTTAATCAAAGGCAATTATTGTGCTGCTCATATTTAAACTATGGGCATATGAGTATATACATGTATGTGAGTATGTATGCACATGTGTGTTAGGAGCGTGTTACAAAGGAATAGTTCTGCCCATTAATGCTTTTGATAGTGCAGAGTATTAAAATGGGATACTGACACTTCTAAAAAACATGTTTGGTAAAGACGTTTTACTTCAAAAAGGAATTGACATACTCTCACTCCTAAAATGTCTTGTGGAAAAAGATGTGACTGTTCAGTGCAGCAGGGTAAGGCACTTTGATTAACAAGAAATTAACCGAAACTAAATATGCAGAACCAGGTTGGGAGAGTAGCTAACGACTAATGTTACTCTATAGACATTTCTGATGTGCAAAAATCTGTTAGCCATATTACAGAATCACAGAATCACAGAATCATAGGGTTGGAAGGGACCTTAATAGATCATCTAGTCCAACCCCCTGCCAGAGCAGGGCCACCTTAGAGCAGGTTGCACAGGAACGCGTCCAGGCGGGTTTTGAATGTCTCCAGGGACGGAGACTCCACCACCTCCCTGGGCAGCCTGTGCCAGGTCTCTGCCACCCTCAAGGTAAAGAAGTTCCTCCTCAGGTTTAGGTGGAACTTCNTCATGGGACACCTGAACCAAAACCATGGCATCATCTGTGATGCAGGATTCACATTCCCAGGGACCATAATCTGTTGGGGGAGTTTTCCTTTCCTTGAACTGGGCGTATGACTGCTGAAACACACAGTGTGAGCCAGTTTTCTTTCATCTGGGCTTGGTACTATTTTAAAAGCGGTTGAGTTGGCTGCTGTTTCATAGTCACAGCAATATCATGCTCAGCTTCATTCCTGTGGGGTTTCTTGCTAGCTTCCAGTAAATTATGAGAGACAGATCCCAATGCATTTTTGTCAATGCAGAGTTGAAAATTAATTTAATCTTTAAATAGAAAATCAACTAAATATCGAAGCTGCTAGAGGAAGCGGCAACTGAGTCATCACATTTGTGAACTGAACTTTAATATCACAATTTTAATCTATAAAAGTAAAAAAGCAGCTAAATTTCACCCTGGGCAGATAGACTGCTTACTGAGACTAATAAGAAATCCTATCTACTTCTCAGCTGGAACTTTTTCTTCAGCTTATTTTCTATGGCCCTGCGGCTGTTTCAGTCTTATGCCAACCTATCAGCTAAATAAATTTAGCATTTAAATAAGTGCAGAGGAGAAGAATTCTGTGCTAACAATTTTTAATAATCCTAATTAATTATTGATTAGTGCTAATGACAGTAAGCAAAAAATTGATTTGCTGTTTTTACTGAGCTGAAATAATCTACTAACACCAGCAGGGATAATGTAACAGTCTCCCATTTCTAGTTCACTATATTAATAAAAAGGTGTCTGTTTGTTAAGCGATAAGCAAAGGAATGGAAGGTAGTTTTTGGTAGTTTGGGGTAGCAGATCTTTCATTGCATTTATCACTAGTATGTTGTGGTTTCTTTCAACTACAATAAATAATACATGATTTGGGGAAAAAAAGCTGTACAAACCTTAGTAGATACAGATTTCTTTTCCTTACAGTACCCTTTAGGCAGCAATAAATGACCATGTAGGGCTGACCTCTTTCTTCTTGGTGTCTTTTAGCTACTTTGTCAATATTTATAACAATTTTAGTTTCTCTCAAAGCATTCTAGCACTTAACCTACACAACCTATACTCAGCTTTTATCTAAAGAAAAACCTGTGCTGCCTTTGAGAATTTCTGTGCTTAGAAATGTTTTTTCTATTTTTTTACTTGCTGCCATGGTCTTGTAGTCAGGTATAACTTGTGCTTGTGAAACGCAAACAGGTTTTTTGGCTTGTTACTGGTTTAATAGTTAGAACTGAGTATTTAAAAATCAGCTCTGAAACTACATGCAGTATTTCACTGATATCATACACTGAGCCTCACATTCCACCTTCAAGCTTCTGTTTGGTATTCCCCATCTGTAGGTCCAGCAGTTGTTTGGTCCTTAATTTACAGCTTCCTGTGAGAAGTTAATAATCAACAGTCTAGTTTTGATGACCCTCCCCTACCATTCCCCAGGATCGTCATATAGTATTATTTCTTGACAAGGTATCATCACATACTTCATTATTATGACCTATATATTCTGTTCCTGTGCATATGTATGACGTTGCAGACCAAAAGACTGGAGACAGACAGAGTGGAGACACATCAGGTTGATCACCAGAATAAGCCGTAATCAGAGCATAGCAGAAGCCTAATTATTGGCATATTTTTTCCTTAGCATATATTGTAACAAAAGACAGTGTTAAGGAAGAAATTGGAAAGAGACAGCTCTAATGGTACTTAAGAAGATGCATAAAAACCTTTTTAAGTGTAGGTGGTGTTGACTGGAAGGACAACGATGGTTGACAGTGTGAGCTGATCGGAGATGCAGGCAACATTTCCTGTTAAAGAGTGAGGAGCGGGGTGTGTGGTGATGGGCTATACACGCAAAAGTCCTGTGCTGAATAGAGACATCATTTCAGAATCAAGAGATCCACATTGATGCCTGGGATTACAAGTGACCAGCAGGATGGAGACGTTGCCCACAGAAAGTCAAGAAAGAGAGGGAGAGTCCAGGCGCTTTAAGAACTCTGGTTTTAGACCCTTTCAGCTCAGCGTGACTTTAGTCTCCAAGGACTGATGTGAAAAAGAAAGGCTGTGATTTTTACTTTTGTACAAAAGAGGCCTGACTTGAGGAGAGAGAGAGTATTGCTGAGCTAAAATAGAGGTAGGAGCCAAATTTGTGTTCCGAAGAGTAGGTGAGAAGATTTAAAAGAAAAATATGTCTGATGATATGCTATCATGAAGAATTCTCTTAAGTATGAATAAAAATTGTTTTAATTTGAGGACATTTCAACTGATGAGTTCAAACTTCCGGAGGAAAGGAACTGTTTTCTCTGTGAAACTAGTGAAGATGCCAAACCCTGCCTTTGTGTCAATATGGATTCTGCTGATACCTCAGTTTTATTTGCTTACATGTCTCAAGACACTGCATGTGTTGAATTCTGTTTCATTCTGAAAAGATCAAAGGCAAAACGGTGTAACAGCTGCATCAATTATTTACGAATCAAGTCACGATATTGAATGTGTTTTGATCAAAATACGGCTACAGCTCAAAAGGGAATGCTGACCTCTACTCCAACCCAGCATAATCCAGAAACTGATATGTCAAAGCTGTTCATTTTTAAGTTGCTATTGTTACCAAGACTGTCATGGCAAATACAGCCCAGCTGTATCAATGGTGCTTGAATCCAGGCATGGAAGAAATGCCCAGCGCTGCAGACCTCACGTATATTCTGGTGGGTTGTCACATATTCACAAAACACTCCAGAAGCCTTATGTCTTTCGCACACTTGCTTACTGTGTTTCTGTTACTTCCAGTGGAAGTTAGTAATTAGAGATTTCATTGCTGCTTTTCCTCCTCATCCTCCTGATGTATAGCAGTGGCAGACATCCTACAGTCTGCTAAGCCTGCTACTTATATTCCAATATGCAAATGACTGGCTGAATTAGGAATAGCACAACAGCCCAGAGATGAAGAGCATTTATGAGAGCAGAGACCAGAGGGACTCTGGGAGTAGCAGCCAGGAATATTCCGAGGCAGAAAGTGGGAGCTCACTGAGCGTAAATGCTGGGCAGAGCACAGTGAAACAGGGCTGTGATGGAGAGTCCTGGAGGAGCGAGCATCAAATGAGAAATAAGAGTGCACAGGAGTTGCTGTGATAGGTATGGATAAATCCCTGACATCTAGTAAAACAGTCTGTAACACCCTTTAACAAAAATATCTCCCAGAAACAGGGATGTTGGATCTAGAGCAAAGGAGTGTCAAACCATCCAGCAAACTGCTGTTATTATATGATGAAGTATGCTAGTTTTCTTCTGGAGTTCAGGGTGAAATGAAACACGTAAGAATGGTCTGAATCTTGACGACATTTCCACAACTATGAACAAAAGGTGTGATATCCCATGTGTTTCTATAATTGAAGATATAACTCATTTTGGTGACAGCTCAGATGGTGGCAGTGAAATAGCCTTGACCTAGAAAATACTAAATCTGGAATAATCAAACAGGAGGTGAGAGTGTGATTCAGACAGATTTGGTGGGAGACATCTCAGTCATTTTCACAGAAGAAAGCTGTAATATCTTTCTGAAAGGGGATAACATTGGGGCGAGGGCTATCTGTCTCCCCTTTATGGCCTGCAGTGTCAGATGTGGCCAGTGACTTAATGTCCCCAGCCCAAGCGTAGTACAGAGCATTGTCCCAGGTTCTTATCTGTGCCCAGTGCCTGCATCTCTGGACTTGGTGAGTGCTGCCGCATCTGCGAATCAGCAAGGATTGAACCCTCGCTGCAGAAGTTAGCTACCAAAGCGTTTGTACATCATCTGACAGAAGAAACCTCACTTCTGGGCTTCCTGAAGCCCATTTTCATGCTGTTACACCGTCAGGACAACAGGACATGAAATACACAGTAACTATTTTGCTAAAGCTTTAATTTTTCAAATTTACATCATAATAAATACCAGTTCAGTTTATGAATAAGTCCAGCTCATCCATCTAAAGAGTAAACTTAAAAGCTGTAACTTAATAACATGTTACTTTATATTTTTGATTGATTCTTTTAGAGTTTGAGAGCTGCCTTCAAACATTTAGTGAATTATGTTGACAGTTTGATATAACTAACATATACTTGCACATGGTAGCATTTATAAGAATAGATTTACAAATTTAATGATAACCAAATCATATACAATTGCTTTTTCTAGCCTCCAGTGAGACTTGATCACATGGTCAATTATATGATTTTGGTTGTATTAGAATTTACAATATTCTTTTTTCTGAATCTTATTACACTTATTTATAAAGCACCTTTGATTTCAAGCACTGGCTTCTCACAAAAGCAATAAAGCAAAGCATGGAAGAAACCTTGGATTTTCATAACCGCTTCCTTTAGGTGTTGTGTGAATCAGCAACAAATAATTGCCAATAGGTATGTATTTGCTATAGATAAATTAACTCGATTAATGGAGTTTTAAAGGTTTCTATCATACAATTTCTTTTCATATTTGCTCCCCCCTCTCTGTTGATGGTCCTTCAAAATCTTTACTCCTTCATGGCTAGTGCTGCGGCGTTACAGTCATGTGTCTACAAAGTGAGCACTTTGCTAATCTGCTGTCAGTGATGTTGCCGTATTACATTGATTGATGGGAGAAACAAACTCAGTTGTGCTAAATTACTGTGTGCTTTGGTATCACCAAATAATTAGCACTGAATTTAAAAAAAAAAAAAGATATTAAAATGGATTTGTGGTACTTTCCTGTGACATCCTAGAAGAACTGAATTCTGAGAAATGTCTTAATACTCACCAGGTCCCTTCAATGTTTCACGTTGGGCACCCTGAAATGTAAGCATCCCAAATAATCTCATATCACTGGACCATATATGCAAAATATGATTTATGATTTGATCTTTTGTGGCCTTTCTGATCTTAACCCAACATTTAAAAATAGTTGAAAGGCATGCCTGGCACATTTTGCCTACCAATAGAACCACTTCTCTATTTCTTATATTTAAAAAGAACTGCCTTACGTATTACTTGAATTACAAAACTGCGTTCTGAGGCATTCCACCAAACAATGGATAACTGGGGAGACCTCTGGGAAGCACCAATGCCTCTCATAGTACAGCAATCGGTCCATTTTTTACCAGGCTTTTTCTTCAAAAACTGATTTTAAAACAAAGATTTACCTCACAGCACTGAGAAGTCTGTGTTAAATACAAATAGCACGTAGACTGCAAATAAAGAGATTTGATAAGCCTGCACAGATTAGATGCTTCCAGCCACATAATGCTTCCTGGCTTCATCATCTGCAATGCCACAAATGTATTAAAAGTAGCTGTTGAGTCCAGAAACTCCTTCTTCTTGCACTTCCTGCCTGAGAATGTGATGCTGTTATGGGGAAGGGAAGCTCCTACTAGTGTTGCAGCATCATGTAGAGCTGGACTGGTGCTGCAGCAGTGAAAATGAAGCTGCTGCAACTCCTGGCTCCGTGGGCTACTGTGCTGGGGAGCCTGAGCCTTCTGTCCTTCACAGTCACTGCGTGAACAGCACTGGCTTAAAAGAACACACTTGACTGCAGGACAGCAAGAGATAAATCAGGAAATAAGAAAACTTGTTACAGGTTGCAGGGATGATCCCACACTCTGCATGCAAAGTTATTGATGGAGGATGAACACATGCTGCAAGAAAGCCTCCTTGGAACACCTGGCACGGTTATAAATAGCTGCATATTCCCAGAAGATAGGAGAAGGTTAAAAAGAAAAAGAGGCTCTGCTTTGTGCCTGCTGCTGCTAGCCAAAATATACATTAGTATAGATCAGGAGGTAGGAGTGAAACTGTTAGCCAGTGGCTGGCCCAGGTGGAGTCCATTTCATAGGAGCAGTTTTACTCTGAATCTCCCCGAGCTCTGAGGAAGCCATGGGGGAGCAAGCGAAATAATTAGGGAATCTGTATAGCTAAGTAAAGATAAGTCTCAGCTGCTGACCCCCACTTCAGTGGTTTGCAGGGTTTGGCAGTGCCTACAAGCTGCCAAAAATGTGTCAGTGGAGAAGGGAAACGGGGTTATTCAAAACAGGTTTAAAGAGCATCCTAACGTCCCTGTGCAGCACCCCCAGCTAAGCTGCATTTCAGGGCCCACAGACACACATTGCACACAGACAC
Organism: Rhinoptilus africanus; assembly: GCA_013400135.1. Taxonomy (NCBI): domain Eukaryota; kingdom Metazoa; phylum Chordata; class Aves; order Charadriiformes; family Glareolidae; genus Rhinoptilus; species Rhinoptilus africanus. The sequence continues at coordinate 326,473 of VXBO01009740.1, forward strand.
TAGAAAACACCAGTCACAGAGCAGGAAAATAAAATTTCCTCATGTTTGTAACCTGTTTTCCCATTCTCCTGTGGTCCTGTCATGGTTTTGGCTGGACTGGCCACTGAATGAATGACAGATGCTCTCTTGAACCTCTCTCCCAAGTGAGAGAAGAATGAGAGAAAGAGAGGAACTTAGGAGTTGAAAAGAAACTAAACTACTTTAATGAAATACTATTAATAAAATAATAATGAGAGAAAAATAATAACATTAATAAGAAAATAATGAAGTATATACAATATATACAAAACCATATCAAGCTCCCAGGATGACGATCGCATCACTGTCAAAGTTCCAGACTGGATTTGTCGATTGACGGGAACTGGATTCCGGATCTGGATTCAGGAACACACATATCGGGATCAAAGGCAGACAAACAGACAGAGTCCTCCTTGGTTGCCAGCCACTGAAGAAAGAGCCTCACCCTTTGATCCCTCAGCTTTTATACTGAGCATGATGCCGATGGGATGGAATACCCTGTTGGTCAGTTCTGGGTCACCAAAACTGTCCTGTCCGCTTCTCCCTTCAGACACGACCCCTCTACGCTTTTCCACTTCCGACCCTCCAACGGGGCAAATAACAAAGTTAGTGGCCTTGGTTGTTACAGCAATAAGTATAAGAAGAGCCTCTCTGCATATCATTCCTTGGCATTAACTATAAACATCAGGCTTTATCATGCTGGAAGCAGACACTGCATGAAAAATAGGACATTAATTTCAGAGAGCGCAGTTAGTTAGAAGAGACTTAACTGCAAAGTAAAATCACTTGACAGAAAATTGGTTCTGTTTTACCTCAAACCAGGACAGGTGGAGACTGGTAGTTTGCTCTTCATGCCTTCCTTAGTAACCTCAGAGGCTTAAAAGCCTTTTGGAAACCAGCATGTAGTATTTCCTTAAGAACAATTCACAACTTCCAGGCTGTGTGGGATAGTGACTCCCACACAGGAGGAACCTGTATCTACAGCTCCAGATCAGAAAAAGTGAAGGAATGTTGCTCAGCATTTGTTAGAGTGTTCTCCTAAATAAAGGAATTTTATCACATAACTAGGCTTTCACTCAAGAAAGCACTTTTGCTTTCTAGTGCATCTCTAAAAAAATTCAGATATATTGCTTTGGTATTAGATTTGTTTGGGTGCTCCCACTGTTACCCCGAAGCTGATTCACCTCCACAGCATTATATTGAAGCAGAAAGATATTTGCAAGTTGGTTCTTAGAATGGTAATATTTCACTTGAGTTGCATTTATGCAGGGAGAGGAAATAACCTCTCCAGCATTTTTATTGTATCATTTACATTGCAATCAGGTTCTCAGCAGCCCACCTCGCAGCTATTTGGCATTTCCAGGCCTGCACTGTAGTCCCCAGGAACAACGCAGAGAGGATGGGAGGCCACGTGCCACATCATTTGGTGATAACCAAAAGCCCCCTCACACCCAGCTCCCAACCATTTAAGCTCAGACGGCTCATCCAAAGTGAGCTCATACTAACTGGAAGGAAGGAAACAGATTCGGCTTCAGACTCTGGGATGCTCTGCATCCTCCTTCTTCAAGCTGTGGCTATATTGCCTTCCAGGGACCCCATTCTGCTGGGGGTAACAGCCTGCCTCCGCCTTGAATGCTGCTCAGCCTGCTTAGGGGGCCTAAGGGCTCTTGCTTGTTCCTTTCTCCTTGTCCTAGGGCTTCATCCTAGCAAAGCTGGCTACAGACTAGCAAACGAGGTAGTATATGCTTCATTTTAAGTAAATGGATGTTACACTGAAATGAACTAGATCTACTCGCATACTTAAAGCGTATGCTTAAATGCCACCAGGATGCCCAAATCTTTGCAGAATTGAACAACCTGCATGGGAACAAACCTCTACCAGAAGCAAATAATCAGCCTGAACTGATGTGCGTCACCCTGTATTTGAAGCACAGTGGTTTCAAATGCATTGTCAAAACCCCTGTGTAACTCTTAGGCGTGTTTGATGTAATTACTGCAGGTGATAGCCTCAGGGAAAAACATCTGATTCTTCAATGTACTGTATCACTTGCTAAACCTTGCGTGAAAAAAACCAGCGTGAAGTATGTGCAGTATGAGAAAGACTAATGTTCACGCTTCTACCATATCACTTAGGCAGTACCTAATACCAGCCATTCCTGCAAAGGTAAGGGCTCTGAAAGAAGATCACACAGCTCCTTAATGATGGCAAAACCAGGAGCCTTAAATTTGGATTCCAGCCTATCTTCCTTAGAAATGCAGGTCTTCGTTAGAGTTGAAATGAGAGCTGGGGGGGCAGCCTTTTATGGGGCAGACAAACAAACAAGAGCTGTTTCACACTGCCTTTACGAATCATTGAACTCACCAGAGGTTGTTTTACTGTCTCCATTAAGTGTTAAAACTGTCTTTAAAAAGAATTTACTATCCTCTTTGGTTTTTGCAGTACGTACTCTGTAAGGGACTAAAAACATTGAAGAGCATCAGCGCCGTCTCCTCTCCTTCCGTTCAGCTGAGGATCTGCCCTGGATTCCTCATCTCCTCCTGTGTTTAGGCCACAGGCTGCGCAGGGCTCCTGCCTTTGGGCTGGTTTGCCTCCTTTTACAACGGCTTAGAAGAAGAGGAGGCTATTTCCCAAGAGATCAGTTTAGCATTAATATAAGAAGGATCTGTGAAAATTGTGTTGTTTTTATCATTCACAACAGTGCACTATGTGCCAAAATGGGTTTACTCATGTCCCCACATAGACTTGGACTGGCCACAGTCCAAGCAGGGTAATTAACAAAGCATTAGTTTGATGACAAAATACTTGCAGTTTTGTCCCTCTTCTTTGGGATTTCTCTGCCGCACAGGCACTTCTTTAGTTCCACGTTTTGTTGCCCACGGTATGTCCAGCATATGCATTCCAGTCTCTGGAGAAACACACAAAGCACTGATTGTCAGACACAATTAAAATGAACTGAAAATGAGTAAGGTAAAAGGCAAGCCCAGACGTTCTCATTTAATTACATGCCATGTTTCTTTCAGCAGCTTATATGCCTGTCTCCTAGATTATGTGGGCATACTGCTCACCAGGCATGGGAGAGGGAAACATCTTGGAGCATACCTGGAAGCAAAATTTTTCATAGAATCACGGAATGGTTTGGGCTGGAAGGGGCCTTAAAGATCATTGAGTTCCACCCCCCTGCCCTAGGGAAGGGACACCTCCCATTAGACCAGGCTGCTCAAAGCCCCATCCAGCCTGGCCTTGAACACCTCCAGGGATGGGGCATCCACAATTTCTCTGGGCAACCTGGTCCAGTGTCTCACCACACTCACAGTGAAATATTTCTTCCTAAAATCTAATCTAAATCTACCCTCCCCTAGTTTGAAGGTATTAACCCTCGTCCTGTCACTACATGCCCTTGTAAAAAGTCCCTCTCCAGCTTTCTTGTAGGCCCCTTTCAGATACTGGAAGGCTTCAAGTCTATCTTAAGAATGGGCAGTTCTTAAAATAATATAAAGAGGTGCTGGCATTCCTTACAACCTGTGGACACCAAGCGCAGTCATTTTCTCTTTGCTAAGAGCATGCTATTCCAGTGCACTGCACGACCTTAAACAAGAGTGGGTCCTGGCCATGGGATGCTGGAGCCTGCCTGCAACAGATTCCTAATTTCCTGCAGCTTCCTCCAGTCCTACAGCTAATGGGCAAGCCATACTGTAAAAGTCAACATGCAGCAATTCAGCCGAGCTTCTGCATAAGACAGCGTGACCTGCCTGCTAAATAACTTCCCAAATTTTGCTTGATACACTCAAATGGAGTAAGTTCCCTTGAAGAGTACCTGTGCTAAGACAGCTGAAGGAGGGGGGATTTCTCCTATAGAACAAATATTGTGAAATCGACAGCGGTGTAAGAATGCCTCACTAAGACGTGCTATCACTTGGAAAAGGAAGTAAAGTAATTGAAGTATCCTGTACTTTCTAGACAGGCTTTCTAGACAGAACTGCACTGACTGACTAATCCTTATGACAGCTGTAGCATTTCTTGCTTTGGTCTTTGATAAGGCACAAATGGCCGGGTGGGCTGCAGCAGAGGCAGGAATTGAGCACACGTATTCCAGCTCGCAGGCTGTCTCGCTCAGCCGCCGTCCTTGCCCACGTCAGCAGCAAAGGAGTTAACCAGGCGGTATCCGAGATGCATACTGGCCCGAAGGATCAAAACAAAGCTAATGGCAAGTGGCAACCTGCTCTCCTGCAGCTCCAGCTGCAGAATCCCTATGGCAACTTAGCCAAAACGAAACAGTCTTCACCCACGCATCTCTCCAATTGCAGGAAGCTCTCTCTGAGTGCCCAAAAAAGCAAGTGAGCCTGACAGCAGATAGGCTTTCTTGTCACCACAGGGATAAGATATATATCTTCATCATTTTTTTACAGGAACCGCTGTATCCAGATCATCTCTGCAACAAAAAACGTGACCACTTTCCACCCTATTCCTACCAAGAAAAAAATGCTCACAAAAAACAACCTGCAACACTCGGCAGCATATAATTCACTGATTTATACCTGCAACAGCCACAATTCAGCAATAACCTGGTCTTTTGAATATATTGTTAGCACCACAGAGCAAAGAGCACTGAGAACATGAACAGAGTCTGAAACAGGTGAGTATTATGAGGACATTTTTATTGTCATTTTAAGTCCTCCTTAACCCAACCTCTATACCTGAATTTACAAAAAGTCCATGCTACAAACTTTTTGTTTCAACATCTGTATATCATCAAATACTGCTGGAGGGGCCCTGACACACTTAGATTTTAAAAAGTCTAAAAAATCTGAAGAAACCTTCAGAAAACGTCAAAAAAACACTTACAGCAATTTAAGGTCCCCAGTAGTAGCAGGGCTGCAGTGGTCTGGTTCATCAGTGCACCTGATGCAATAGCATTTTAACCTACAGTTGTTGATCCAGAAACTCTGGAACTAGATGTTTTGGGTCTCACCTTAATTTTCCACTGAAGGACATACAAGAAACTCAGTACTTCCCCTATTTTATTTCACCTTACTGAACTTTCCCTCTAGTCAATGTCATCACACCCATGTTTGCATGGCTCTTGGTGTCTGTGATTCATATAGAGCTCTGGTTCACACTCACAGAGCACAGCCAGCAGCCAGGAAGGGAAAAACATCCGTGTATTTCAAAGAAGTAGGACCTTTGGATCTTTTTTCCCTCTCTTGGATTGTAGGCCAGAATATGAAATATGAAAGTTTCCCTGTAACTCAGGATGGAATATGTGCCAATGACACAGAGCTGAGGTGGGGGGTGGGGGGTGGGGGGTGACGGTGGTTGACACCCCCGAAGGCTGTGCCACCATCCAGAGAGACCTGGACAGGCTGGAGAGCTGGGCGGAGAGGAACCTTATGAAATTCAATAAGGGCAAGTGTNTGAAGTTCCACCTAAACCTGAGGAAGAACTTCTTTACCTTGAGGGTGGCAGAGCCCTGGCACAGGCTGCCCAGGGAGGTGGTGGAGTCTCCGTCTCTGGAGACATTCAAAACCCGCCTGGACGCGTTCCTGTGCAACCTGCTCTAAGGTGGCCCTGCTCTGGCAGGGGTTGGACTAGATGATCTCCAGAGGTCCCTTCCAACTCTGTGATTCTATGGTTAAGTAACAGCTGCTGTTTTCTCTGTCTGAAGAAGAAAAAATGCTATTCAGTCTTTCCTCAGTGCAAAGACCTGCTACTGAACGCATCTCTTGTTTCCGAGACTGCTGAGAAGTTGAGACTCCATTGTCTGAGGCTTAAGAAAGCCTCTCTTGGGTTCAGTAGACTTTGGTTTGAAAAGGATTGTTTAAATAGGCATCATTATCTGTGATGATTTAAGAATATAAGCAAGGTGGGCCTTTGGGAGGGTGGTAATATTTTATTAGCCATTAGAAAGTTGGGTAAAAGGGGTGTGCTTTTCATCTTACCTGAAAAGGGCTTTCATGCCTGAAAGCTCTTCTCTCTGTTTCCATCTGCATCAGGCAGTCAAATGGAGAGGTAACCTCTCCGCACAAGCCTTGTCTTTATCGGTAAGAAATATCATCTCTCCCTGCGTGTTCTGATGTGGGATTGCTATCATTTGTAGGTTGATTTTCTTCTCAGAAATCTTCTCACAGTCTGGGTCTTATTGTCTTGGAAAGCTTTAAATAGTAACGCATTTCTTCATACTCAGGTTGCCTCCCTATAGATATTTACTACTTACAGGATAATGTACCCCAAAATTAAAGCAAACTGTCCTTCTTCTGCAACCAATACAATAAAAAATAGGGGTTTTTATTATTTTTCTCAGCATGACCAAAGTCCTCATAGAAGAAGCAGTGGGGTTTATCAGCTGGACTAGGGGCCCAGGTGAGGAAATCGGTCTCTGTTCCTTGCCTGCTGCTCAGCAGTTTTGCCATGTGAGGGAAGTGTGAATTTTGTAGTCTGTCTCCAAGCAGAAGCTGTGCAAAAGCACACAAGAGGCGCCTGTGCCTCCAGATCTCCTCTCACTTGTTGGCATGGGCATTTTAGGCTATAGGGAGACTGGAACAGGAGTTTTTGCATCCAGCATCTTATTATAACAGCTCTTACAGTTAAACTGTGATCTTCTTTTGGGTGATCCTGTGGAAATTATTAATTAATATGCCACATTACTTAATATTTAAAAAACACTGTTGTCAGAGTCGTAGGGTACAAGTAGTCCAGGAATTTCATTAGCATTCTTCACCGGATAAATCTGGAAATGTAGCGGTACATGCTAAATGATGAAAAGATGTTCAGGTGCCTTTCTCAGGGAAATGACTTCTCTTCCCTGGTGGGTTGTTGTGATTACTCAGAAACTGCATAATCTGAGATGGTGATGCCTGTCTCTTCTCCTGAATGATTAGAAACCTTTCCTGTCAGAAAATATTTAGAGTATAGTTTGTCTTCCATTGCTTTCAGTTCCCAAAGCAATTACATCAGAAAGACTTAGAACTGGACCAGTGTGACTTTCTTTTAAACTGATGCAGTTTTATCACTATAAACCTACTACTGATGCATATTCTGAATGCGTGAGTACCTGTTCTGCCAGAATCGTTATTTCCCCCGTGATATTGAAAACTGTCTCTGCATGAAGAGGATGGTACTGCTGTACCTAAGTGAGTATGGACAACATCTTGTGAATTCTAGTTTTGGCAAGACCTAAGAAATAGATACAAGTTTAGTTTAGAGGGCACCGCCGCTTCCCATTGTTCTCTGCTCTTGGTTCTGATTTCTGTGCCTGTTAACTGCTTCAAGGGCAACAATTCTGGATTCAGAGGTTTTGGAGTGTGCATCCATAAAGTGAGAAATAATTTCTCCTTTAGTTATAGTGGTGGCTGGACTGGGTAACAGTGTGTGTTTGTAATTACGTCATCTAAGTTTATTTGGCAGATCGTTTCCAAGGCATACGTGCTCACACAGTGCAGTACAAGTCCCCTAAACATAAAGGGGAACAATAATTTATGACTTAAATCATTGTATCTAGCAAAAGCATAAATATGCAATTAAAAGTCAGATGAAAACAATTCAAAGTCTTTCTTTTTAGTTCCTGCTTATATCCTCAGGGGAGAAAGTAGGAGACAGTAAAGCAACAGCAGAGAACAGAAAGAGGATATCTGGCAAGTGGGTCAGGCTACTTAGAGAAAGATGGTTTTAACAAATACCCCAATGAATTTAAAAGACATGAGGATGCAAGGGGAAAGTGAGAAAATTCAGAGTATGGAGGGGAGACTGATGAATGGTCTAGTCTTGCCTCCTCTAGAACTGACCCATGGAAGTTTACTGGCATTGCACTTAGTCATGTTTCACAAAAACCTGTCCTCTAGCAAGGCATCCAGCCCTGGTTCATGTTTTATAATTCACAGGGAAATAAGTTCACCTCTCTGGTAACACAAATTAGACAAGGGATTCTGGAAAGAACAGACTGAGATTGACAACTGGACTGGAGAGAATGGTTTTGTGAGATGGATGCAGGGATGCGTGTGCCTGCCCTGCTCAACTGTGCTGCCTCTACAGCACAGGGCTGGATTTTAATTTCCATTGAGTTTAGGAATCCAACCCCAAATTTCTAATTTTTAGCAGTCGGTTTAAAAAAAAGAAAAGAAAAAAGCAAATCAGTACCACTACTGGTTTGGTTTGGTTTTAGTGCATTCAAGGGTATAAGCTACTCTTCTGTCTCAGAATATTGACATCATTTTGCACTTTTTTGCTTCTAATCTTATTACCTTTTATACAATCAATACACGTTCAAGTGTAGAATACTGGTTTCTGTTCTAACAAGGACATAGAGCCAAATAACTTTTAAATATAATAAATAAACATCCATAATCAATCTATTTCAGGCAACCACTGCAAAGAAGTCAGTAACTATCTCTCTAGGAGTGGAAGACAGTCATTTGTTAGGCATTAAGAATCATCTTAAGATCACTTTGAAATATAATAAAACTATAGTCCAGTTTTTAAGGCAATATAAGGCAATCAGGTCTTTATTTCTTCCCATACATCAGTGTCTTTCCCCTTCTCTCTCTTCTCTTTCAGGCCTCAGAAAAGATTAGTTGTGTTTCTATAGTAATCTGAAGAACTGAGTAACTCAAAAGGGGAACGTCTTTCTCAAGTATTAAATAGGGTGTTTATCACCAAGACACTACGCCCATGTTTTAAGACACAGCCCTTGTGTATCCTCAGCTATTCTCAAGCTTTCTTGCTGTTTCTCCAGTAACAACAGTTCAAGCTTTCAGGCCTCAACACTTCAAGGAACATTAGCCCCATGTTGCCTAGAAAGATTTGCAAATATGCAAAAAGACCTTGATACATTCCCCCACAAGAAGAAAGAAGTCGTTTGGGAAAAAAAAGGTGTAATTTAGAAAAGGCTCAGCTTCTCTTTCATCAGCTATTTGGTACTGAAGGCAAGGGAGGATCATCTCCCCAGAGTGCAGAAGTCACCTGCTATTTTCTTCAATATTTGCAGGTATTTTGGTAGGGTTTGGGGAGGGGGATGGAGGTCTCTGATAAAAGGGTATTTCACGCATGGCAAAGTCTGACTGACTGCTTTGAGCATGTCGTTCTGAGCTTTCGGTAGGGTCTCGGCCTCCACTGCATTTGGCTGAATGCATTCAATTTGGGCTGATTTCAGTAGCTAAATGTCACAGATTGCTCATAAACATTGGGTACCAGGGGCAAAAATGAAGGATCTATGGCAAAACCAAGCAGCACACTGTAGAAGCTGAATTAATTGCTGATAGAGGTGGGGAAGATGGGAGAGTAATTTTGACCTTTCCCTTGTAAATGTATCTTTCAGTGTTACCTTTTGATAAATTTTGATATCACTGAAGTGGCAAAAGAATAACAAAACAAAAAAAAAGCAGGGGAAAGACAGAAAGTTAGTGTAAATTGAGACATCCTGAGGTATTTTGGGATAGTGATGGATGAGTACCCCCATAGCACTTCAGCTGTTGCAATTTTAGATGCCAGGTCAGTACCAAACACACGAAATGGATGCAATGTGCAGGGAGCATAAGTACATCAGAGAGACGGGAGGAGGGACCATGATTTTGCCTGCCCCTTCCCAGGTCTCCAGTTTGTAGGTACCCTGTCTGCACTTCCAAGAAGCCAGCGGCGCTTTTCAAGGCTGTTTCTGGTTTCCAGGCTCACAGCTCCAGGCTGGCAAGCCTTTCTCTGTCAGTATTTTTCCAGCAGACAATTTCTACTGTTTAGTAATTCCCCCCTTCTAACCAGGCTGCCTCCTGGCTGCTCACAGCAAAGCTGGTTTCTTGTCTTTTTCTCCATTGCATGGAGTCTCTGTCTATTTGGTTTATGGCTTCTCCCTTTTCCTTATCATCCTATTTGACAAGGACCTGAATCAGATAATCTTACCAAAATAAACCGTACTATATCCACATATCTGTATCAATCAGTGAGACTGACTTCCACCACTGCTTCCCATATGGGAAGCTTCTCTGTGTCCTCTTGGTTGTGGCTTCCTCCATTTCTTATCATCCCCTTTTGCACTGTAAGGTCCTTGACCTTCTGGCAGCAGATGCTCTCTCCTTCTGCATACCCTTACAATAATAATTAGGATCTTGCTGAACAGTGAGGAGCGTGCTACCAGACAGCAAAGGGAACCGGTGGGACATCCAGCATATTCTATACTAGTAGCAGGACTTTGGACTTGACACGAAATTTCACCAGAAGCCAGCACAGACTTTAAAATGGGAACATTATGTTGAAACAACCGAGTGCCCAAAAGACTGTGAGCTGCTGCATCCTGTATCAGCTGCATTCGGGAGATAACACGGTTGGTAACTCCTGCAAACAAAGAATTGCATTAAGCCAGCCCTGAGAAGTCAAACCAATTCAAAATCCTCCCCTCTTAGGAAGGGACACAGCCTGCTGATATTTCATAGGCAGCACAAAGATGGCCTGGTAATACAATGTGCACATATCTGTTGATCAGTCTGACAACAATACGAAAGCTTAACTCTGGGAGATGGATTTAAAAGTGCAAGACAAGGTGAACACCAGGACGGCAGTCGCATTCAGCAAATGTCTCCTACATGAGTCTTATTCAACACAACAGTGATTGCTGTGTCCAAGGACTGACTTTCTTCTCTTATGTCCCCTTACGACTTGGCCTAATACAGCTGCTGGCGTCTCTCTTGCCCTGTCCTGGGTTTGTCTCCCTGTAGTTTGTTTCTTTTCTGGTTTGGTTACTTTTAACACATAAAGCTCAAACACATCATCCACAGCCACTGGGACCCTGACAGACAAGATATCCATTATGATTAAAAGTAAAACCTAAATGGAAACTGGTAAGGCATCAAACAAACCAGATTTAACTGATAGTACTGAATAGTGCCAGTATAGTCAAAAAGGGAAGATTCAAACTCACCATTATTTTTCCTCATTTACCTGTCAGCATAGTTACGGTAGTGACCATGTAGTGGGATAGGGAACAGCGAAGGAGGGGTTAAAACACCCTCTTTTCTTTGCATGAAGAACTGGAGATCCAGATCTGCCCAGCACTGTCCATACTCCCACATCCTACAGGTGCCCATGTACACCCCCACCGTGAGCAGCACAAGATGGATCCTTCTCAACAATCCCTCCTCCAGAAAATCCTGCCTCTCTGGTGTAAGGAAGTGTTAATTTTGCCTGCAGAAACGGCAGAAAGCCTGAACCATTGCAGATAACAGAGCAGTGTAGAGCAAGGGCAAAGAGGCACCTGCTACCTTTGTGCTAATCAATATTTCAAATATATCACATGCCTCAAATTAATTTCCAGCTAAAAAGCAATCAGTTTTCAAGTACTTAAAACAAACCATACATAAAAATTAGTCATAGCTTTGATTGATGATAATTTTTCTGATCAAAATTGTTATTTATGACAGTTTCAAATTTGATGAAATAAATTCATTTCAGTAAACTCCAATTTTTTTGTTGACAAAACTGAAGAGCATTCCCTTGGCAATTCCTGTGCCAACTACCACTGAGATCCCACCTAAACTTGTGTTTGAATTTCATCTCATTGGCACAGTCAGACCTAGGAAACGCCTCTGCTGCGGTCACTGAGGTGACTACACAGCACAGAAATGTTCACGTTAACTCGGCGCTAGCAGGGATAGAGAGGATTGTGCAGTTGATGGGACATTCCTTAATCCCTCAGTCAAATCAAGCTTGATCCAGTCTTGGAGCTGTCTCTGACAGTCCTGTGATAGCCACAGAGGGCTCAGAGAGGGATAATTTAAGCTCATCAGTAGAAAATACTTGAGGAAAAGAGCTTCTCGTTCCTCATTAATCACCAGGAGAGAGCAGGCACAGAATTACTCATTGAAATTCCCCTAAAAATGGGTGTTCATTACCTGAGAAAACCCCTAATCTCAGCAAATTACCGTGAGACAGTACAAGCACGTGTGATCGGGGTGTTTGGTCTGTTGTTGGCTCTCTCTAGATATGGTGCTCATGTGTTTGGTGCTCTTGAAGGTGGTTCTACCAAAGAACCAGCCCAAGACCTCAAGTCAGCATCCAAGATCTGAGCGTATCTCCTGGGCACTTAGACGGGCTTCTTCAGTGCTCTGGTTGGACTTGAGCTCTCCCACCTTCCCATTGATCTCCTGGCAAGAAGGGAACACGAGCTGGGGAATGGGATGCTGCTGCTTCCGCCCTGAGATGCACTGCCGATCCTCTCTAGGAGACCAGGGGGAAGCAGCGTCCCACAGGAGCAGGCCAACAGAGGAGAGAGAATGGCCCTCTCATACCTCCTGAAGGCCACCTCAGTGACAGTCATTTAGTGAAGTGCCGGCCGCCTTGCTGGGCTGAGGAGCTGTCTGCAGCCCAATACACCAGCCACAAACAGGTCACCATTAGACCCAGGCATCCACCCCTCTGCCACTCTGCCTCTTCACAGGCAATCCAAAGGAACTGCAAAGCTGTCTGCCGGTACCATGAAAGCAGGTAATAAGCAGTAAAAGACCTTTATGGGTTTAGGAGGCTGACTGTGGTGTTACAGGAGGAATTCACGTAGTTCGTCCAAGAGGAATAATCTCAAAATAGATTTGCTTATCACTAATGAGAAGGTACTGGTATTCAGTCGCATATGGTTTCCATACATGTTAAAAAGACATGCAGTCTCATTAATCCCCTTTAACTGTGAGCCCTTTTTCTTTCACTTTTAATATTCTCAAGCCCAGAGAGTGCCAAGGGGAATCCAGGACAGGCTGACTACAGAGGAGTTGTTTCCTCTGAAATCATGCTCATCTGTCTGTCAGGAATTCTTGAAACAACTGCAATAAATCCTGAATTTTTAATATGGTTCACAAGTTCAGAGACAAAAAAATCAGTGCTCAGACAGCTGGGATTGCGGTAGTTATCTATGATGTCAGGGTACACATGTTCCTGTAAAAGGAAATCAAACGGGAAACTGCACTGAAAAAAGAGTTATCAAATATGGTCAGCAGACAAAGAATGATGGCTGGAAAGTGGAAGAAGATGGGTCAGTAGAAATGGGTATGAAAGGGCCAGGAGAGAAAAATGAGCTCTCTGCCTGATTCCTTACTGTTCTACATTACAGCCAAATATATGGGTCTATATTTGCCGACAGCATAAACGTAAAGCAATACTACCCAAACAGTGTAACGCAGGCTGCTGTGTTGGCTCTCAAAAATCCAGATAGCCCACATCCTTACAGAATTCTTGGTTGTAAACACAGCAAATGAGACATGGCTCCGGGGGAGCTACAGATTGCTTTGGATGTCCGTGCTGCCCACAGATCACTGGCTGGGAAGCAGTGGTATGGGCTGAAATCTCCCTCACGGACCCCTCAGCCTCAGGAGAGAGGGACACGAAGTACACGAGGAAGAGTGGCTGCTGCACTGCATGCGTGTTTCTCGGCTGCAGTTGTGGCCCCACGGAAGCTGGAGTGTTGAACCCCACACTTAGATCAACCTGGTGAGATATGTGCCGGGATACAGAGATGGAATTTGCATTAAGGAAAACAGATGAATAGGCATTGACATGTGTGCACACTGAGAGATGCAGAAATGTCTTCAGGAGCTGCAGCAGGCTTGAGGCAGGAGTCATGTCAGGCTGGAGGGGGAAGCATGAAAAGGCAGCATGAAGCTCAGCTGGAGTCTCCTTCTCTGGAGGTATTCAAAACCCACCTGGACATGTTCCTGTCCAACCTGCTCTTGGTGAACCTGCTTTGGCAGAGGGGTTGGACTAGATGATCTCTGAAGGTCCCTTCCAACCCTACCATTCCGTGATTCTGTGAAAACAGCAGAAAGAGGAAGGATATGGTTCACAAATGGCAACAGACTTTGCCTTGTCCTTGTCAATGGGCAAGACACTGAGGTCTACTTTTGCCATGTCCAAGAGTCCTGCAGCCAGAAGGCCAAACTGCTGTGAAGGAAAGATGGTCTGAAAGTCAAGGAAAGACAAAAAACTGTGCATTGCAAGCAGGTGAAATAGAGGTTCTCTCATGCCAACTTTGACAGTGTGGCCAGTAAAAGCCTGTGATGAAAATCTGGAAATCTCAGTAGGATTTATATGTGTTCACATAGGGCTGCTTGTCTATGGCCACTCTAGAGCCAATGGCGGTCCAGTCAGTGCCATCAGTAGCAATTAATGTAGGGGGGTAATTAATCTGACAAGAAGTAAGCTTCTACTTTAGGATGAGATGAATCATTATGTCGACTTTATTGACTAGGTTTCTATTGACTGTAAAGGGACTCTGGGGTCATTTGCTGAGGTGTGGATGCCTGCAGTCTGGACAGCTACATGAATCCAGCTGACTATCCCTGAACAAAAGAACAAGGAAAAGTCAGTGACAATAGCAAATTCTGGCCATTACATACAACAGCATTCCAGGAAATAATTGTGATTTCCTGGGTTAGTAGAAGTCAAATAAATTCCTTCAGGTTTACAGGAAATGTTTTCTAGGGTCTTTATGAAGGCAAAAGCATTAGTCAATTTTGGTGGTAAAAAGATCTTTTGACATAGTCTCTCCACGAGCAGCTGACGGTTTCAGTTTCTGACCCATTATGCTTGCTTACGTAGACAGTGTGTACGGATAGGCAGGGTTTTCTGATGCTGTTGGAGGACTCTGATGGGGTTAAGTATGTTGAGTTGGTCTTGAGACGTTCTGCCTACAGGCAGGAACTTGAGACTAACTGGTGCCGTGTTCTGGGCTGGCCAGCACAGACCTTTCTTGCTGTGTTGATGTATTGCCTAGTTGTTCTGCCTGGGCATGGTGACCTCTCTTCTTAGCTAACTCCATAATTATACAGTCTTGCAAACTTCTTGATCCTGACCAAAACTCTGGTCTTACAGCGTGAGGGATCTCTTGAACATGCAACATTGATTACTGCACTGAAAGGTTTCTCAGAAGTGAGAGGTTGTCTAACAGCAGAACAGATTGGCCTTAGGGAATGGAGAAAGATGCAAGATCATAAGACCTGCTAAGAGATCTTCAAAGCACAGAGAGGAAAACAGCTTCAGGCATTCAATTGTTGGTAACATGCATGCTACCGAGAGAGTCAAGATCTAAGCTGAGGCCACTTCCTTCCTCACATCAGAATATTTCTGCCAGTGAAGCCAGCTGGCTTTCTTCAACCGCGGGATAGAATAAGAACTAACAGTTTAGAGTTTTAAGGATGGTCAGGAAGCTTGGACTTTTGTTAGGTGGTGAGTCCCAGGTAACACTGTGGGAATATCTGGTTAACTGCTAACCCAGATACACACCAAGGCCAGACAGTCATCAGAGGGGCCCAGCCAGCCCAGCCCATGGGAATCAGCCCCTCATAAACCCATCACAGCTGAACGACTCAGCAATTGCCCCTCTTGCAGAACCCACTAAAGCTTTCAACAGAAGAATGCTGCTCTGAAGTGCCACACAAACCAAGGGAGACTGTTGCTAAACTAACTTATTATGGGATGTTGGAGTGCACTAGCTCTGATGATCTTTAACAAACACCAGCAATGCAAATGCATCTCCGCAAGGGCCTCACTGTGGAGAGGTTGTCCTTGCAGGGCGCAGTTGCATCTTTGGCTGCCAGAGATTAATTAGGGATTGGCTAGGTCAGCCTGAAGCTGGTGTGGACAAGCTTGGTGAGCAAAACCTACATAAAACCTAGAAGAGATGGGAAGCCTAAGTGAGTCGTGGCTATAAGGGTAGGAGAGCTTGGGTTTTGTGTGTGCATGTAGACTTGATGCTGTATTTAGACTTTTGTACGTTAGGGATGTGTGACCTTGATGTAATGTAGCAGATTGGTTAGCTGGTTTCACCCCATGCGTGGGACGTATGTAGAGACAAAGAGGGAAAATGAGGAAGAGGTATTGCCCTGCTAACCATGGGGTGGAAGGCTGTAACCAGGTCTGCCTAGCAGTTTTCTGTGGGTGGGATCTACACTACTGTATATGCCATGCACAGAGAAACCCGTCACGGGAAGGTCTCTCTGCTGTGTACAGACACTGCCAACAACCGCCCCCCCCACAGCTCACTCATCTGCACGCAAATCAATACTCGCACTTTGCCTACAGATAGCTCACATCCATCACAGCAGTGACAGTACCTGCGGCATGAATAGCCCACGAAAAACAAGATGGCACAAAATAAAACATGAATGATGAGAAATATGGAACTGGTTGGTAGGGGCTAATATAGAGATGGTTTAGGTGATGCTTTGTTTTTTGAAAGAGAGAAAAACGTATTATGCACATACAGAAATAATTATGCACATATTAAATTACTGTACAGAGCTTGTTGAATGGTGCAGGTAAAGCATGACTTCCAGAAGAACAACGGTCAAGGACTTACTACATTTTAAGAACAACAAAGCAATTCTTGCAATCCCTTTTTTATGCCGTGGATTTTAGTGGGAGCTGAAACCAGTTCAGCTGTAAAAAAATAATTACCAACCCTCTCACAAGCATTGACTGTGGATCTGGGGAGAAGTCTTCTTCATGCCTGAAGTGCCCATTTTTAATGTGAGAAGAGCTGGCAATGAGAGCTGTGAAGGAAGCTGTTCGGCACTCACAGCCAGGATAGCTTGAGGATGGTTTCCATACACAGTGTTGATTCACCCAGGATTTCCAGATGGCTGGTTTCCTGGAATGCCAGGTACCTGAAAACTGGTCAGCTGCTGGTAAAATGGCAGATTTCTGCTGAAAACAGGAGTTTGACACCAAAGTGGAAGATGTGGCAAATGTGTATAAGGACAGGGATTTCTGCTGCAGCAAAAGGTCGGTTTGCCTTTCTGAATCATTTCAGGAGAGTGGGAAAAGCTGGTTGCTTCACATGGAGTATGTATGGCCAAAGAATAATTAAAATATATTTTAAAAAATCTTCTTTTATAAATCTCATTACTTTCAAGGCCTATTTCTTGATTTTGGAGTTTTGACTAGTGACTTCAGATCATGAGTGAAAAATCTGGATCTTGATTCTTTCATTTATCACCCTGAGGCAGAGCTCAGGTTGCGCTGAGCTCCCACACAGTAGGCAGATGTCCCTCCTGACTGCAGGGGTCAGTGAAACCATCAGCCCAAGGACAACTGTCTTTGCAGCATAGTGTACTTTTCTATCCGTTTGTAAAAACGCGAGGTGGACTTACAAAACCTCTCCTCTGCAACAAAATCTGTGCATATGCAAGGAATAAAACAGAGTGGTGTAGAAGAAAAGCGATGGCTGGGCATTCAAAATGCAACCAACTTTGATTGCAAATGAATACAATTACGGCAACACTGCACAGGATGGGCTGTGGTTTCTTTTCTGTTTTGGTGGTCTTTTCATTTAATAAGCTGAGAAACACTACTCTAAAACATGAATAAATGTTGATTGGTGCCACTTAATGCTGTTTTGATGGCTTCCACTCTCTATAAGATGTCCAGCACATACCTACCAAAGAAGTTCTTCATGTTGGTTGCATGCACAGAGCTCACAGCAAAGCACGTGCACGGCAATAACTAAGCAAACCACTTGCCAGATGTGGCAAACTCCACAAGATTGTTGTGACTCATTTCTCTGCATCTGCTGGTCTGGAGTCCCAATGGGTGAGAAAGTCACTGCTATCACCATGAGTGAGTAAGGAAGAAGTGTCCTTGAGCTGCCTGAGAGGACATGTAGGGAGGCAGGCAGAGGCTGCTCACAGACAGCATCAAGGGTTTCAAAGCAGATTTGAACTCCAGCCCCCTTAGAATCACAGAATCATAGGGTTGGAAGGGACCTCTGGAGATCATCTAGTCCAACCCCCTGCCAGAGCAGGGCCACCTTAGAGCAGGTTACACAGGAACTCATCCAGGCGGGTGGAGGTTTGACTAAGTATTATTATTTTATCAATTGGCTTTGTAAAATTTCTTTTATAGTCTTCCTCTCTTGAAGTTCTGTTTGTTTAAAATCCGTTTAAATTCAGCACTCAGATAGAGTAAAGCCTCAGGTTTCCAGACAGAGGAATGACAGATTGGGATGACTTCTGTTCATTTAAGACATGAAATGATGATGCCCAGCTAACATAGCCCTTTTCAATGCCAAATGTGGCTGGCAAAATGATTTTGTCTCTAAAAATACCATGGTTTTGTCCTTTGCTAGGCATTTGCAGTATTTTGCTGCCATTTACATAATACCTTTCTTTTTCTAACGAAGGCTATTAAAAATTTTTAAAAAAAAAAATCTATGAGCTGCAGAATCTTAAAGTCACCAAAGCACCAAATAGTTGAGGTTGGCAAGGATGCCTGGAGGCCACCCACTCCAACCTCCTGTTCAAAGCAGGTTGCTCTGGGCTGCGTCCAGTCAGGTTTTGAATATCTCCAAGGTGGGAAACCCCACAACCTCTCTGGGCAACCTGTGCAAGTGCTCGGTCACCTTCACAGTATAAAATGTATATGGGTTTTTCCAATATTGATACCTAATTTCCTGTGCTCATTGCCTTTTGTCCTGTCACTGGGCACCACTGGGAAGAGCCTGGCTCCGTCTTCTTTGTTCGTCCCAGTTCTTATTTAAACACATTGATGAGATTGTCCTTAACCTTCCCTTCTCCAGGCTGAGCAGTCCCAGTTCTCTCAGCCTTTCCTTGTAGAACAGATGCTTCAATCCCTTCATCGTCTTCGTGTCCCTCCACTGGACTTGCCTCAGGATGTCGATGTCACTCTTATACTGGGGAGCCCAGAACTGGACCCAGCACTCCAGCTGTGTCTCACCAGTGCTGACCAAAGGAGAAGGACCACCTCCTTGACCTGCTAGCAATGCCCTGCCTAATGCTGACAGGAGGCTGGAGAGAATTGTGAGAGTCGGAATCGGAAGATGAGGGTGCTTTGGGATGATGTGGCTCTGGATACACTAGTTTGGTTTATGAAACATTTTGACAACCACTGTGGGGCATATTCATATAAACCTCAGAGCGCTCTCTCGTGATAACCCATATCCATGTCTAATCTTGAGGTGTAGTACTTGGAGAGCTGACCAAGTTTGCTTATGCTGAAGTAATTTTACACACAATTAGCTGTAGGTAGACAGTAAGAGAGCTAGTTCTAATCCTGTTCTTCCCATGGATAGATCCAGGCATTCAGATGGTTCTTGACAGGGACATGGGGAAAATTTTTAAAAAAGGACTACAATTGATGTCAATGATACAGCAATTCTTGGCAGCAGCAGGAAACATTCAAATTGGTAAAAATAACTTTTTTTCCTTTTAGGACCACCAGTAGCAGGTATTTAGTGTGCTTTGGCTTTCCCGCAAAGGCTTCACAAATGCATCAAGCTGTTTCACCTACAGATTTGAAAGCAGGAAACAGAAAGACTGTCATTAGCTGTTTGTATCTGTGAAGCTGTAGACATTCAAGTGCCCCAGTGCCAGGGCCAGCCAGTGCTGGTTGCTCTGCCGTAAGCCTAAACCGTCCAAGTCGTCACGTACGTGGGATGGCTGCATCCTCCCTCTTCCCCAAGTGGAGCAGGTGACTTCAGATGTGCCTGAGCAAGCAGCGTTAGTTGGAGCCTGGGGTCTGAGGTATAACCTTGGGCACAGAGAGCTCCCTTGGCAGGAGACCCAGCAGCGGCAGTCATGCTGATTTGGGTCCAGCTTATGAAAATGAAGAAAAGCAAGTCCTCTTCTAGCACCGTTCATATTCCCAGTACAGCATCACAGGCAGTGCCATCTGCCTTCTGTATCTGCGGCGTGATGGTGTCCCATGGGGAAGCTCTAGCAAGTACTTGGTTTCAGAGCATCTGAATTTGCTTCCGAGTTTGCTGAGTCCAGACTTCAGGTGCCCAGTGCTGGAAGACTCTCAGTCTCGCCCAGAACATCAGCTGCATTACCTGGGCTGTTTTGCTAACTCACAGCCCTCAAGCAGCCCTATTGCAGTCACAACTTGCTGTCTCATATGGCAATTAGCATTCTTTTCAGTGTAAAATTCTTTCTAATTTTATATTTGGTTTCAAACTGTATGCATTTGCCATAGTGTCAGTGGCAGCCCAGTCTGATTGATTTCATTCTTATGGTACAGAACAAATATCATAAACATACGTGATAATTTTAGTAGAACCTGGGATAGGCTCTGTACTCATCTTCCATCTCGTCCCCACAGTT
The DNA here is from genome assembly GCA_013400135.1 of Rhinoptilus africanus. Classification (NCBI taxonomy): domain Eukaryota; kingdom Metazoa; phylum Chordata; class Aves; order Charadriiformes; family Glareolidae; genus Rhinoptilus; species Rhinoptilus africanus. The sequence continues at coordinate 346,570 of VXBO01009740.1, forward strand.
CCTGAAACCCCATCCCAGCTCAAGCATCACATGGTCTTCCTTGCAGATTCCACCTTTGCCCTTTTCCACTGACTTTCTGCCTAATTTTATTCATGTGCAAACGCCTTTCATTTGTGACCTCTCCCCATTCTGGCTTGATCACTCTGCTAACGTCACTCTGGAGAAAGTCTTTTCCCGGATCTGTGTGGGCTTCTTACTGGTCAGGGAGGTAGTTCTGAGAAGGTGCCAACACCTCTGCTCCAGCCTCTTTGAGCCAAAAATTCCCGCTGAACACAGTTAATGTCCGTGTCTTTCTGCAACTGCCAGATACACTCTGTCTGGATGTAAGTGGATTAGTCCGTGTCTACTCAGAGGAAATCTGCACATTGCCTTCCAACTTTTAACATCCAATTTTATTACTAATATTACAGAATTATCAATGTTGTTAATGACATTTTTAGTATCTCTGCTCCCAGCGCCATGATTATCTCACACACTGCAGTGGCTCTCCTCAATATGACTATATGGGCCCTGTTTTGCACTTTTAAAAGGACATAATGGTCTGTCTCGTATTTCCCATACTACTTTTAATGGATAATGAAGGGAGATGGGAACAAAGGAAAGAGAACAAAAGCAAAGAAATAAGACAGAGAGTCTCTTTGCTAGTTTGGAAAAGGGTTGAAGTCAGGTGTTGAAGGAAGCATTAACAGAGAAATGGAGATCAGGAAGAGAAAAAGATAGTAGTAAAAGTGTGTAAAGAGAGTATTTGGTGGAACAAAAGATAAATTAGAGACCCTGCTACATCTTCCTTCTGGAGGAAGAAAGATACGTCCCTAAGACAGTGAGGGAGCAATAAAGCTTGCAGAAAGTCTGATGCCAAAAATGGAAGGGAGGGCAGAAGTGTTTGTGGGGCAAAAAAGCAATTCAGAAACCAGGGGTACCATCTGCGTTAGAGATGTAGTTGCTACTAAAGGAGAGATGTAGATTTTCTGTAACCTAAACATTTTTAGAAACACTATGGAAGAAAGGGGAAAAGCTACAGAAGAGAAGCAAAGGAGAAGTATTGGCCTGTTTGTCTTCAGTAAAACATCCTTCAATTAATTGTTTACAGGAATGTTATTCATCATCCTTGAGAAAAGGGGTGTTAAATATTTTGGGGGCCATTCTTCACCTAGAGTCCACGTGTGCTGTTTTTGAATGCCAGGGATTGTGGCGGATCACATAGCCCCGGCCGCCTGTCCCCACATCCTCTCTGCTCTGTGCTCCTGCTGACCTCCATGCTGTGGGCTGGCGGTCATGCTGCCCTCTCCACCTGGGAACGCCAGTTGGCACCTGGGTCAAAAGGTGAGGAAAAACATTTTAGGACACGTCTGGGTCATTTAGTGCCAGGATCTGGTTAGTGAAATGAGCAGGTGTGCAGACAGCTTACCTAATCCAATTGTACTGCTGATGTCCGCAGAGGTAATCCATCCGGAGTGCCGCTTCCCTGGATAACGGCTGTAGCAGCACAACTCACCGAGACAAGTGTTTACAGGGAATCCCCCGGGACGAATGACTGTATCTTTGAATTCCTGCCAGCTTTCACTCACATAAGGCAGAGCACATATGTCTCCTTAATTCAGAAGAAAATCCGATTTTGAAATTGCCACGGCCCCTGCCTCTTGAGCAAATAGCACGCTGTGTACAAAGTGGCCTGTGCACGCAGAATGAAAATCAGGGTCCACAGAAGCAGAATGCAACACCTGATCTCCCCATTTTGCAGGGGGTACCGACTTCATAAAGTACTGGCAGCTCAGAGGGAGCTCCTTGCTGCCGTTAGAGCCGCAGTGTGCAGTACCTAAGCCTGCCACCTGCCGCTCAAACATAGCCTATAGTCCCTTGTTTCAGTGCTGGAATAGGCTTTTGGTTTGGCTGCTTGCAGTCTTCTCCAAAGCAAAAGATGGAATGTAATTGCCAAAGATGAGCAAAATGCTTCAACTTACAGTGGATGAAAAAGCGTATCTGGGTGGTTAAGCTCAATGAGTGCTACCAAAGATTTCTGGCACTGGGAGGTCGTCTGCTGCGGGAGCAGGTGCTGTCGGCTGATAGGGGGCTTGCGGCTGGAGCACGGGCTTTATCTGCAGAAGCATGTTGACACTCTGATCACACTGCGGTTTGTCTGTGCGCCCTGTCTCCGCTATCTCCAGGGATGAGGGACCAGTTCACCTGCCAAACACAGAAGAGCACCAAGAGGTGACCTATGAAAACACAATCTCCAAGCAAGCCACCATACCAGTGGGTTCAAGTTACCACTGCATCCTAACTAAATCATTCTGCACCTGCAGGACAGCAGGGGAAATCTTATACCCTTCCAGCTTCCTGCTGTAGCACTGCATCCCGATGCATCCTATTCTGGGTACAAGAACTTCACTGTGAGACTTTTCTCAGGCTGGTCAAAGGACATTTCCACCAGCAAACAGGCATTCCTGGCACTGTGTAATGCTCCAGATGATAGAAGTGCACCATTTTTCATCATTTATACAGTAATATGGTTGTTTTCCTATTACTCTGAAGTCCATACTGATGAGTCTAGTGCCATACTCAAATCTGCTTTCGTCCCTCCAGAAATTTTGGTCTTTTCTGAAAGTGACTGCTTCATCCAGTGGAGGTTTAAGTCCCCATTTCATTTGCATTAGCGTGGTACAAAGTGGCTGCGGTAGATCAGAAAATTTAGTCTGTGTCTTAAAGACTTTATCTCTTCTCCTTCCACCTGGACACGTTGCTTATCGTAGTGTCTATTATCATCTCCACTTCTCACTACCACCTGCTGACACTAGCCAATTTGAAATCTACAGATAAGTCTGTTCCCTCTCCTGCAGTAACTTCACTGCGAGCTGGGATGGGTTCATTTCCCTCAGTTCAGCACCCAGAAAGCAACATTATGTTTGGCAAGAGAAATCCCCACGGTCACACTCTTGTCCCTTCCATCGCCTTTCTAAATCATCTCTTCCAACATCTTAAGTCTAACATTCTGGAGTCATCCTCAGCTAGAAACTGGCTGTCACCCCCCTAGTTTCTGCGTTTGGCACAATTCCCCATGAACCTGTCTCCAGATAAACCACTTCTGCTGGTTGCTGGTTGCGCATCTGCACATGCGCTCACTTTCTGCCAGGACTATTGCGAGCCCTATCGGTATAGTTTCAGGTCTATATTCCTCTCTTGAAAGACCTCCCTTGTCTTTCTCTCAGCCTCAGAAACCCCCTGATCATCCCAAAGTCCCTCAACGGGGCTAATGGGTGGTATCCAGGCATATTGCTGCACTTAGTCCCACTGACCCCCGTGCTGTGGCTCTCCTTAGACCCCGGACCAGCCTGACCCATAGCCTTGGACCTTCTTTCCCATCACAGGGTTCATTGCTGCTGTCACACCAGCTACACACAGGATCGTTTTGCAGGCTATTAGACACCTCCCTTATTGACACATCATGTCTTTCAAAATTACAGCTCCAAAGTGCTCCGGTCTGTTTTGCTTACAGCCTCGCAGGCTGTGCCCCACGCTGTGCCTTGCTCCTACTAAAGCATTCCCTAGTTTATGGCCCCATATCTCCTCTGATTTTATACTGCTACATTTTACAACATTTTCCCTTGCTGCAATTATTGTGCTTCCTAAGGTTTTGTATGCACGATGCCTTATAAAAATAAATTGAACCTCTGCTCTTTTTACTGTTTTCTAGCCACAGGAGAAAGTAATTCACTTGTTTGAGGAAAGGGGTGGGGAGAAGGCACCAGCACTAGGTCAAAACTCCTCAAACCTAAAACAGATTGCACTTCGCTGAAAGGCAGAGAGATCAAAATGTTTCTTCAAGCACTTTTCCAGACATATGGAGATGAAAGTTAGAAATAAAATTGGGTTGTATATATTTTCCTTCAGCTTGTGTCACTTTGTCAAAGATAGTAATTTTCAAAAATGCCTCAGTAATAAATCAGAAATAAAACTTGGGAGAAACCAATGAATCTTCACTTATTTTTCAAAGATGCTTTTAACTGGATAGCATCCCACAGATATGCATGATCTTTCTCTGCATGGTTATTTATTACTGCTTCACCTGCCTCACGTGCCTTTTAATAAACATATTAAAGTGTCAGCTAGATTCATTGCATCTCCAGTAAGAAGCAATTTTGCATCCTTCACTTAAAAACTAGTTTTGAAACATCCCAAAGCAATTATTCCTCAGTGAATCACAACAGACAGCTTGGTATTGTTAGAGGAAAAAGTGCCTAAGGGTACTGCTCTTCCCTTTTCCCCAGGAACCAGAACAGCAGCAATGGCACACACATCCTCATCTCGCGGCACCGCTAACCCTTCTGCTCTCTATGTCTCCAGCCAAAGAAACTCTGCATTTACGGCGATGATCTCAAAACGTGTGAAAAAGCATTTCAAAGAGCAGTTGTATAAGAGTCCAGGAGACTATGAAGATAGTTAATAGCAAAAGCTACCTACCCACATTTTTACTCCAAATCCTACAACATTTTTTTTCTTGAAAAATAAATTATTTATGACATCTTTCCACATCGGTTCCTCATAATGTAATCCTTCTAGGAGGCATTACATCAGTGTTGCTCTCCTCTCTCACAGTAGGAAGTGTGTGCAACTTCATTTGCAGTTTGTGCTAATTACAGAAGATGGCAGTACTAAAAGTAATTATGATGCATGGCTGATTGGAAAACTACTTCATCTTTTATTCCCTTCCCAGTTTGGCTTTACAGAGGCTGTAGCACACCAAAGCCAAACTGGCCTTCGAGGCAGAAAAATGATGAGCTCTGGGACAAAGAGAAATTTCAGTAACAACGGAAAAATTAAAAGGGTTGGGTTGTATTCAATATGAATAGGAATGATTCCTTGTATTATTTAATTATGCTAAATATTATTAGAAATACTATTTCTAATAATGGAAAATGGAAATTAGAAATACTATTTCTAATAATGGAAATATTGTTAGAAAGACTATTTCTAATAGTTTTATGTTTCCTTCAGCTTTCTCCAGTGAAACATTTTGGGAAGGCTGCAGAGTTCTGGAAATTACAAAGGTGAGATCGATCTGTAGACACCGGAGACTTTGCTCTATGTGGAAAAGGTATGGGGAGATCATCCCACCATACCCAAAAGGTCTGGGATCATCTATATTCATTTGAGGATTTGGGTACTCAGGAGGCGAAGTCCTGTCTTCCTCCCCCCACCTCATTCCCTTTTCTTTGTGGGGCACCGCGTACTTCAGGCCAAGGAGCGGAGGAGAGGACATGTAAGTAATGTCCTTGGGCTTCTGGGTGAACATCCCAGTAAGGATCTAAGGACTCACCTTCATCTCCACCCTTCTGGGAGCCTCTCAGATGGCTGCTGGAGGCTGCAGGAGAGCACGCTGTGGCTGTGCTGCGCGGCTGCTCACTTCTGGGAACTACAACAGGTTTTAAGACTTCCTAACCTGGAGAGTGGCCATGGCAGCAATGGGAATTCTTCAGAAGGGACAATTCTGAAGGTTACTGCCTGCAACATTACTAAATGCGTTTTTCTTCTAATTATTACCTTTCCTAAAGCCATATGAAATACAGGAGATGGTTTATAGCTAGAGGATATTTTTCCTGTTAAATCATCTGTATAAAGGTAAACAAATAATTGACTTCTGGGGATCATAAGACCGTTCTCCCAAGTAGCTGGAAAAAAAGTTATCTGCATTTCTGTTCATAACCTTTAAGATGCAAATTCTCCTGGAAGTGCACAAAGCTTCAGTAATGAGACTGATGCAAAACACTGTGAAAACCTGAACCACCAAAATCAGAGTTTAGACTCTTTTAATGTCCAAGGAATAAATTAAAGAGTTTGAACTGCTTACAGGATTTCATTATTATTTGTGTGTGGACCTCATTATTTAGTTTTTTCAATGCAGAGATCCCATTCTGAAGAGATAAAAACAAAAATCTAGGTTTACTACTCACTTCTGTGAGAGTTAATAGCCTGGTGACTTCAAAAGGAACGCCACATAGCTCACCAAGCCTGAATTTTGTCCACATATTAGAAAATGAAATATGCTTATGCAAAACAAAATCGCATAAAAGACTTAAAGGATGAAATCTAACAGTCCTGGAATCCAGAACAGAAGCAAAAAGCGAACAGAAAGAAAGTCAAACTCTGCTACCACAAGATTTCACCGTTTTGTTTTTTTTTTAAAGTGTGTGTAAAATGATTTATTTCTTTATGCGGGTTGTTTCTTTACCTAAGCCTCCCCAGTCTGCAGCGATAAGCCTGCTGCAAATAACACAACTGAGGGTGTGCAGATAATATTAAAAATGCTGTAGAAATGGAAAGGATTTACCTCTGAACAGATCTCAAGTTCTCCATTTAATTTTTGGTAATACTGCTCTTATTAAATTATTTCCCCTAACTTCAAAGTTAATTCCAAAAGGAATTGAGGATGGCAAAAACTACTTAAAGAACAAAGTGAGAAAGCCTACTTTACATTAACCTGCAAATTGAGACAGACAACAGAAGAAACAGCCTTGAAGACCCGCTTACGCGCATGCATTATACATACACACAGCCCTCACTTTGGCTCCGTTCTCCCTCTTGAATAACCTGGCTTCCAAGAACAAATATGATGAGAAATAAGTACAAAGAAGAGGAGAAGGGAGGGAATATGTCCACTGTTGGTGAGGTAGAGTCTCTTCCTTCCTGAATTGGTGCTTTTGTGCCATGTAGATGCAAACTAGGAATTATAACTGGCTTAAAGTGACTTTAATTAAGTCCTGTGCATCTCAATCTGCCTCCTCTTGAATAAATTACATCATGATATTTTTAATCAAGGCAAAGCCAGAGCAGATCAGCCCATGGGATCAGAAACCCGGCTGTGCCATGTACAACATTGCCCGGCTCTTGTCTCGACTAAGAATATTTTGAAAAGTATCTTGCCTGAGGGGCACCGCAAAGCATCCAACCACCTTAGCAGGAGTCCATATCCGCAAAATGAGGGCGAGATCATGATCAGTGAAGAGTAATTTGCAAGAAACTTTCCCTTTTCACCATCCCTTGGTCACAGCTGCCTTCAGTTGCAGTCCTCTTCTCTGTCTCTGCCAGGCATGAATTCCTGCTCCACGATGCTCCGGGTCATTGCCACGAAGCTGCAAAGGGCCTGCTTTATTTAGCACATCCTCCTCTTAGATTTCCACCAACGCAGCATTATTCTATCCTTCCAGCACACAAGACACTCTTTTTTATACACCTACTGATCATCAGACGAGTTCAAGGTTCACCCCACATATTTGTTTTAGCCATCTGATTCTCTTACTAATACTGTTCAAACCAGGACCAGCTCTAGACCAGATCGTACCAAGGCACTGCTTCTAGTTCTGTTAACTTTGGCCCCAAAGCTTCAGCGGCCGTTGGTCTCATACAGCCCTTGTAGCCCTGACTATACTCGCACGTGCCGTATTCACCCCTGGCTAGGGTTTGGACTGGGAACTTGACAGTGAATGACCTACAGGCCATCGATCATTAATGCATCCAATGTTCAGAAACGCAGAGGAGGCAGGAGATGCAAAGCTCCAGAATGTGAGTTTAAAAAGCCTAATACAAAAGGTGAGTGCGCTGCGGCAGCACTTGAGGAGGGGCTGGATGCACACTTGGAGTGCTGATGTGGCGGAAGTGCGCTGCCTGTCAGTCCTATTTCTACCCGCGGCATAAGAAGAAAAAACTGCAAAGGAGAAAACTGTTGTGTTTCCTTATCAAAAAGTAAGTCACAGGTGTTACTCTGAGGATTGGGAAAATGTCATCAGCTATGGACTTTTTGTGTCATTTAGCCACTTTGAGGTGATATTCATTAAAGATGGTGACAGTGGTGGGAATGTAACATATGAATGGTTTCCTTTATTATAGGCAGAAACAAGGACCTATAAAAAGTACATGGGAGTGTTCAAGGATTTAACAGAGAAATTAGGTAGGTCTCTCTTTCACAAAGAAGAGACACAGCATGAAAAATAATTAACAATGACATTCTTTTCGTGCCTTTTATTTAATTATCTCAGAGCACTTTGCAAAGATGAATCAACAGCCAGAGAAGTTGAGCTGCTTCATGTTCAGCGTTACAGGGACAGCCAGTTTGGGAAAATCAGGAACAGGCTCCTGGTAACTCTGATCCCTGAGCTCTGGTCCAAACCTATGGAGTTTGGATTCACAGTTTAAGTAGTGCAATATCAGTTAACAAAATCATTAAGTGTCAGGTGGACTTTTGCATATTCTGAGAAGAGAAAAAGGCCAGTCCTGCTTGCTTTTTCATAAACTATTGATTATTCACAAGACTAGACAACTAATTCTACTTCGCTTGGATATGGTGATGTTACCATTCAGATACCAACAAGCCTCTCCTATAGCTCATTTTGTACATTACTCTTTTATAATAATGCATTCCCTGCTTCATTCCTACTGAAAAATAGTCTTAACCCCAAACACCATCCACATTGACTTTATTGATCTAGTTCTTAACTTGAGAAAACTGCCACCATGTCCCCCTGAAGACTCTTTAATAAAAACAAACACAGCTCCTTTAACTTTTCTTTATAGGCTATTTTGCGGAGCTAGTGCAATCTTTGTTGACCCAGCCTGTACCCGCTCCAAGGTAATAATAACCTATCGATGTGTGCGGGGACTGATGTAGTGTTCCGTATTTGAATTAGTGCTTGACAAGTGTCTTGTACAGAAAAAGCATTGCCTTTTCGTAGTTTGCCTTTTATCGATACATTAGGTGTATTTTTCTTTCTGAAGCATTAGTTGGCATGAAAACTCCAGTTATTGTTTTCATACAAGCTCCTAGTCTTATTTGATTGTTTCATTTAGCACCTATTTCTTGGGCTGTTTCCTCGATCTTGCACTAATTATTTTACAGAATTCTACACTGAATTTCCTTTACCATCTGCTGGTTTAATCAACCTAATGATCCATGTCCTCTGGAAGCAGATTGCATTATTCCTCATTATTTGCTCTGCTTCTGACTTTACCACCATTCGCTCCATAGAGTGAGGACTTGGCTCCAGTTCTTGGCTCCTGATGAGGGCAGTGACAGAACAACTTTAAGCAGATGTTAGATAAGGTTACCTTCAGAGGTTCTAGTGTTGTCTCCCAGCACAACTCACAGTACCCTAAATACTACCTGAAATGAGAACATGCACCATTGATCCACACAGCTACAATTACTTAAATCAATGGATTCAACAAAACTGTGGGTGTTGGGGTTCCTTAGCCATGCTCTAAATGGTGCCAGAGGAGACCATAACAGGGAGATAACACAAAAAAAGCCCACTTAGTACCTGTATGTCACCAAAGATTCCTCCTACCAAGACTGATTTAATGGCAATTTTATACTGTCTTCAAGGTGTAAAGCAGCTGAAGTGCTGTCAAGATCAAGACCTTGTTTTTAAATACTTCTTTTGATTGTTTTGATGTTGAGTGTATGAATCAGGGCCCTTAAACTGACTCAGAGTTACTCCAACTGTAATGCCAGTGAAGCACTAAATAATTGCTGAGGGTCAGAATGTCACTTTTTTTTCCTGTTTTAAAAGTGTACAGCTCCACATTAAACAGAAATAAGATGGAGTTTCAGCAACGACTGGTGTTTAAGCGCAGATCTAGGGTCTAACATACCTACTCATCCTCACTACTGCTTCTGCGGAGGCAGTTCCAGCGAACGTGTTGACCGTCAGACTCCTGGCTGAATTCGCAAACCTATTGAATAGGAAAAGCACTTTTTCTTATGAGTTGAAGGCTTCTCTCCTCAGGTACAGAAGTCACCGAAGGTATTCATAACATGTCTTCAGAATCAAAGTCTACAGAAAGAAAGTTTCTGGGGGTTAGTGTTACGTCGCTGGAATGAGCTGCTTTAGAAAAGTACCTGGATTTCCACCCAGAAAAAAGATCAGAAGAGAGATACCTGCTTTAGTTTCTTCTGCAGCTATGAACATTAAGGCTTTATATCCAGTTGTCCACAAATAGGTTGTGAAGTACCCTAGAGTATTGGAAACATGGGGCCAAACACTAACCAAGAGCTTCTAAGGGAGACCCTCTGAGATGGCAGTTGGAGGTGAAACAATGTTCTCTGGGTGATGTTAAATAGTCCAACGCATCAAAGTGAAGGCAACTGAACTGAGCTTCTCAATACAGCTCCAGTGTACATACCAAAGCCTTCTCCAGTGACTAGGAAGGCAAAGCAATGGGGAGAAGGCACTCTGAATGGCAAATTGGTTATCTCTACAACAAATATGTCAGATGTTATTTTTGCAAAATGCCAGTGATGCTTCATATACTGCCAGCCTATCCAGGGTATTACACAATTAATACTTTTTTATCAGCTGTGATTTGTAAGATCTTTTAAAATGAAGAAAAATATATCCATTGCACATCCAACGGCCTGGGAGGGTAAAGCGCAGATAAGAAATCAATGTTGCATAGAGGCTCTACAAAGAGAGCACATCCTGACCGCAGACGAGCCTGACGACGTTTGCATTCCCACGGAGAAGAAGAGCTAATCAAAGCTGTGACACGGTTAAGTTCCCCTAAATTAGAAGATAAGGAGGAAGGGGAACTGAAGTCCCCAGGAAATTATTTGATACTTCATTTGTGCTCAAGAGGCAGCCCGACAACTGTCACTGTCACAGGGGGGACAGAAACGCAAGAGAGATGCTGATTCTTTAAGATAATGCTGAAGGAGCAGAGTGCTGCTGATTTGTTTCCTCGGCTTCTGTGCCCCAGAGAAATCTCACAATGACAAGTACACTGGAAGTTGCTTTTGTTATTTGTTGTTTCCTTTCCAGAACTTGGTTTGTAATCAGCAATTTAACCTTCGCTTTTCCACGTAGCTTGTTTCATAACTGAACTTGCCGAGCTTCTGAAGTTGAGGTGAATCCAGCAAATCGGTAGCACAGGAGAGCGAGAACCAAGGCACCGTGGGGCTGAAGATTATTTAATACAAGTAAATATGACAATATCATTCCAAATTCTCAGCTCCATATTAGCATGCACTAAAAATTAAAGTATGTTTGAAAGTGGCTGCATTCTTTGGGCAAGACTATGTGAACCCCAAGCCAGCCTCTTCTGCATTATAAAACAGGGTGGGAGCTGCCTGACCTGCACAGTCCAGACCAGAAGATCTTAAATAAATTGCATTTGAGAGAACATTTGTCTAGAAAGACCTTTATTCATTACCTGCAGGGACCATGGCATGCAGGAATCACAACAACTCTCAAATTCTGCCACTGCTTTTAAAAGCCTGTATCTAGCTGGAATTTGTCTGAATTCAGTTTCTATCCAATGAATCATCATCTTCTTTTGTCTAATGGTTAGAAGACATCTATTACCACATTTCTGTTCTGAATACATACATGGGTTGATCAATGTATACGTGAGTCGTCTTGTAGCCTCATCTTTGCTAATCAGATTTGGGATCCAGGATCCTTCAAGTTAAAGCATATCTTCTCCTTTCACTGCTGTTTCAACCTTTCTGTGAACTCTTTGTAATTAACTAATAACCTTCATTAGCAGGGGTACCAGCATTACACATACCAGTTGTACCACTGCCAAATACTCTCACTTGATTTTCTTCTGCATGTGCATCCCAGAATCACATCTATAGAGATGTTTGCACCAGGACAGGTTGGGGGCTGACCTGCTGGAGAGCAGCTCTGAGGAAAGGGACCTGGGAGTCCTGGTGGACAACAGGATGGCCATGAGCCAGCAATGTGCCCTTGTGGCCAAGAAGGCCAATGGCATCCTGGGGTGCATCAAGAAGAGTGTGGCCAGCAGGTCGAGGGAGGTCATCCTCCCCCTCTACTCTGCTTTGGTGAGGCCCCACCTGGAGNACTTATAACTTTAATTTGTAAAATAAAATATTGTGTGGTACCAAATTAAACAACATACAGAAATGAAGTAATACTGAGTAAATAATATTAATAATATTTCCTTAAAAGCAAAGATGCAACTGTAAAAACTTTTTTTTTTCCTCAGATGTATGTTGAAGGTTGGTCCAACTCCCACAAGAAATTATTATATGGACTTAATGCTTTGTCTGTCTCAAGAACATCTAACCACTACATTATTATAATGTAGAATTCTCTGAGTGGGACTTTCAAAGACCATGGTCTCTATAAAATTGATCTCTGGAAGTGATCCTAGGAAAATGGCTTTATGGAGAATTACTGTTCCTTTTGTTAGCAAAATGCAGTTAATGCTGCTAGTCCTACAAACCTGATGTAGTGACATTACTCTTCATCTGTCATATTTAATTCTCTCAAGGTTTTTATCCAGTTTTACCTTGGGATGATATTTTGCATATGTAAAAAAAAAATAAAAAAGAGCTCCTATTTCTTATTTGTCAGGACAGATATGAAATTTTATGGCCTCTATGGGAAGGAGATGACACTCATTGAATTGTTGTCTCTGGTGTTAAGGCATATGACAAGAATAGGTAAGGAGTCAAATGCTCAGATGGTTTAGAGCTATAATGATTAAAACCACTTAAAAAATTGCTCCCATTCAAAATGCAAAATTAAAATACTAACTCTTGTGTGTAGATTTACCTCACAGAAAGACAAAGTGTTTAGAGACTGATCCAGCCTGTAAAAATGCATCTGTTGAACACTTTCAGTAGTATTTAAGAGACTTGCATTAATTATTATATTAAACAACTATTAGCCTGTTTGGTGATACAGTATCGTGTTGCGATTGTGAAAAGCAGGCGGAAGGATTGAACATGCAATTCTTTCAGCAAGGAGAGGTAGTTCTGTGAGTGTCAGTGATGGCAGCTCCTCTCCTGCTCTCCCGGAGGGGTACCAACCCCTGGTGAGGTACCAACTACCCCACGCTCATCCCAGGGCTTCCTGCACCCTCACAGGCAAATACCGCTTGCAGACAGTCAAGGGAAGCACATAGATACCACTCACCAAGGATCAGAGTTACACCAGCTTCCCATGCCTGAGGGCTCTGGAAAAGCAGGGAAAATTCAAGTAAGGAGGCTGCAGAGAATGGACCGGTCCCCTGCCTGGGAGCTGCTCCCTGCTTTCGTGTTGCTGAATCTCTTAAAACTTACAGTTGAGTTTGATCAAACCTTTCAGAGTTCAGGGCAGTCGCTGTGAATGTGCTGGAGTTGTACCTGAGTGGCCTTCGGGACCTAGTCTGATGTCCACAGTCATTTTGGCGTTAGAAATTTGGCATTTGGCAATCAGAAAGAAATGCAGCAAGTAGAAAAAAATAAAAATCTCTTCCAGTCCATGTTTGCTATAGTCTTGAATTTAATTCTGACTAGCAAACATGATTGTGTTTCACTTTCACGTAACATGTAAGAACTATGAGCAGTCTCTTTATTTTGGTCATTCGCCTAAGTATATCTTTGAACAGTTGAAGCAGGTATTTTCTCTTCTTTTGGACTCTCACAAAGGAGGGATTTTCTTGTTTGGCTTTGCTTTGATATAGTTATGTATTAAATAAAATAAAAAACCTGCAACAACTTTTTTTCAGCAATCACACTGCACAAAAGACAAGTAGGGAGAAACAAGAGGAGGTTCAGCAACTTCCTCATGCAAGATGAAATATTTAAACATCATATCATTCAGGGAACAAGGACATACTTCACCCTGAGAACAGAGGATCTATCCACTGCATTCCCGTAAGAAGCGTTTAAACCTCGGCTTGAGGGCCAAATACTATCATACACCGTCCATGTAAAAAAGCAAGGAAAAGGCAGCTGACAAAAAAGATTTTAAGGAAATTCTCTGCAGGCAGATTTCTGTGTGAACTTCTCTGCTCTGCTCCTGTGGACAACAACAAAAACAACAAGGGTGCGGAGAATACTTTTTGCTCAGCTACATTTTTCTTGGATTGGGGGATTCATCTATGCAGAAGACCAGCTCAGTAGATCCATGTGCTCCTAAGCACAACTTTTATGTGCAGCATGAAATCTTTTTCCGGTCCTTTTTCTGTCCTGTGTACTTATGCCATGGTCGTGAAGCTGACAGCAACCTGAGCTGCTGAGTCGTGGAGCCACAGAGCTCTCCAAGCATGAGCCACCCACATTCAGGCTTTGGGTAAGGCAAATGACCCATATGTGATGTGGCAGCAGCTGTGTCTCAGGAGGCATAGGTAAGATGTTTAGCATGGTGAAGATTGGGATCCATCAGTGGAGGTTTGGGATTTCTGCTTTCTCCTGGAAGGTAAATGCTGGATAAATCACAACCCAATCAGGCCTTACTGTGGTCTGCTGATAATCACCAGACCATCGACTGTTTCTGAGGTGTCTGCAAAAAGCAACAGAGAAAAGTGAGTCTATTCTTGGTCTACCAAAACTTGCTATACCAGCTCTGTACCTTCCCTGGGAAATGTTTATGGGTCTGCAAGCTGGAAAAATCCGTGGCTCTGAGTAGCATTACTGAGAAAACCTCCTCCGGAGTGCGCTTCATTCAGGCTGCGCAGGCAGCCGCAGGGAAGGATTCCCCAGCGTGCGGCGGTTCGAGAGCTGGAGGAGAAATGTGTGATAGCAAGAAGGGAATCAGACGGTTCTCCAGGTGGCAAGGAAAACCTGATGTGTAACTACTGAACAGTTAGGCAGGTTCAGAGGCACAGCTTGCTTCTCCTGCATACCGAAGGGATAGCTCAGGTTCTGCTTATTATGGGAAGTCTGGAGCCTCTCTGTCCTCCCCCAGCTTGCCAACTGCTCTTTCCCAGGATGGTGCCACTGTCACTTACTGGCTGCCACCAAGGCAGCACAGGATGTGGTGCTGTGAGTCAGGGTGGGAAGTCACCAAGGTGCCTGTTGAGACCAACTGTGGCCCGAGGCGAGGACACCCACTCTTCAGGAAACAATTTTGCTGAGCATCCAGATGGTTGGGAGGAAGTTTGGTTGCAGGAAAAGGATACAGAGCAGAAAGTGCAGCCCTGGAAAAGAGTAAAAATATCCCAGAAAAACAAGAAGCAAATATGCAGGAAAGGATACCAACCTAAAAAAAAAAAACAAACCCAAAAGCCAGAAAAGCAAGCTCTGGCTCCCCTGCAGTGCACACCGCTGAATACAGAAGAGGGGCCAGAGAAGGTGGCTGCATCTTTGCAGCAGGACTGACAGTCTGCCTGCTGCAACGACCACCTCTGGCTGGCGGCTCCAGAGGGCAAACTGCTGCTGCCAGCCAGGCTCATCAGCCCCCAAGGCAGGGACGGGGCTGGGAGCACAGCAGTGGCCAGAGGTGCCAGGATGTATTAGGTAAACATCTTCATCCAATTTAAGCAAAATAATTTATTCATAAATGTCTCACGAGAAAGGAAGGCACACCTTCTTCAATATTTTATGTAGCTGATACGGTTTGCAAAAGATTTGTAACTTACGGGTTAGTAAACAACCTTTTTCAAACTCCTGCAGAAGAAGTGGGCAAACGGTTCTATTCAAACTCCTGCAGAGAAGATTGGGACCCCAGACACTGTCATGCCTCCTCCTTTTAACACCACCACAGTATGTTTACAATTTTGCAGATGGTACAGGAAAAGAATAAAAAGTTAGGAGCTGTTTTTTCTAGAAATGCAATTATGCTGAAAGGTGTTAAAAGACTTCATCCATTTCGATTACATTTGAAAAAAAATATCCTAAAAATTCCAGGCTGAGATGGAATCATCCTTATGTTTAATTCCCTACAATTATATTTTCTATTGATATTTTTAGATGTTTATATTATGTTTACTAATTTTCTTACTTCATTTTGTGCAAACGAGGCAGTTCAATAAGGTCATATCAGCAATTGTGAACTGTATTGTTTATGATTTCAAAATTTTCCCTTTTGTTACCCCTGGGCACAAAAATCAACCCCAACGCCTATATTGGCCTTGGTGGTGGAGTAAACTGGGGACGCAGAGTGCAACTCAAAGCACAGATGGAGAACGTGGTAAGGTCAAGGGAAGATCATGCTGTGGGACTTCACAATTCCTTATTCCTTGTCATGCTTCCGGCATCCCTGGGAGCAGACTGAAGGAGACAAAAATCCAAGCGAGCTCTGTACTAAAGAGGCTGTCTACAAATAGTTGCAAGTGATTTGTAGTGAGGTCTTTAATTCCAAGTCTGTCTGCTTTATAGAAGAGTTGGGATTTAATTATACTTGTTGCAAAGCTTTCCTGACATTCTTGAGATTACTGAGCACATCCTTAAAGCAGTAAACTCTGCAAACTACTCATGTTAATTTTTCTTTATAGATCCTGGAAAAATGGAAATGCGATTTGAAGCTGATGTGGCATTTTTTAATCATGCCAAATAGATGGCCAGCAAATTGTGGGTCAGTCAATGTTACAATGATTCCTAGCAAAAGAATGGGAAATGGGGTTTTGTCAGATTAGTGTGTCAGAGTGAGAATTCCACGCAGCATTTAACCTCCTATTGTGTGACGTTTTGATTTAAAAATTAACACTATCCAATACCAATATTGCAAGTGCTAAGTGGATTAAAAAGTAACTAATATGTTTTATGGGGTATTTCTTAAAGAGAATGCCTAATGGAAGAAGGTGTCTTGGAAAAGCTCTGCAGTGATGAGTGCCTGGCCCAGTGCTGTTCTCTTTTTTTTTCGGAATCATAGAATCATAGAATCACAGAATCATAGGGTTGGAAGGGACCTTAGTAGATCATCTAGTCCAACCCCCTGCCAGAGCAGGGCCACCTTAGAGCAGGTTGCACAGGAACGCGTCCAGGCGGGTTTTGAATGTCTCCAGAGACGGAGACTCCACCACCTCCCTGGGCAGCTTGTTCCAGTGCTCTGCCACTCTCAAGGGAAAGAAGTTCCTCCTCATGTTTAGGTGGAACTTCCTATGCTCAAGTTTGTGCCCATTACCCCTTGTCCTATCACTGGGCACCACTGAAAAGAGCCTGGCCCCATCCTCCTGACACCCACCCTTCAAGTATTTATAAGTGTTAATTAGGTCCCCCCTCAGACGCCTCTTTTCCAGGCTAAAGAGACCTAATTCCCTTAGTCTATCTTCATAGGAGAGGTGTTCCAGTCCCCTAATCATCTTAGTAGCCCTATGCTGCACCCTCTCCAGCAATTCCTTGTCCCTCTTGAGCTGGGGAGCCCAGAACTGGACACAGTACTCCAGGTGGGGCCTCACCAAGGCAGAGTAGAGGGGGAGGATGACCTCCCTCGACCTGCTGGCCACACTCTTCTTGATGCCCCCCAGGATGCCATTGGCCTTCTTGGCCACAAGGGCACATTGCTGGCTCATGGCCATCCTGTTGTCCACCAGGACTCCCAGGTCCCTTTCCTCAGAGCTGCTCTCCAGCAGGTCAGCTCCCAACCTGTATTGGTGCAGGGGGTTATTCCTCCCCAGGTGCAGCACCCTACACTTGCCCTTATTGAATTTCATGAGGTTCCTCTCCGCCCAGCTCTCCAGCCTGTCCAGGTCTCTCTGGAGGGTGGCACAGCCTTCCGGGGTGTCAGCCACCCCTCCCAGCTTTGTGTCGTCAGCAAACTTGCTGAGGGTGCACTCTATCCCCTCATCCAGGTCATTGATGAATATATTGAAGAGCACTGGGCCCAGTACTGACCCCTGGGGAACACCACTCATCAAAACAAAATAGGAACTGGCTAATAAAGTTTGCAAAAATTCACACACTGGCAGAATGGTAAATCACAATGAGAACTTACATAAAGTGATTCTGGTCCACTCTATAAACTGAACACATTGCAGGGGGAAAAAACCATCACCAACACAAAAAAAAACACAAACAGAAAAAACCCCTACTGCAGCCGGTGACAAGATTCTCACTGCCTTTGACAGAGATGGGGTTTTACATGACTTGTTTTAACAGAGTCAGACAATAGTTAATGTATCCGTAAACACAGATTGCAGTTCTGCCTGGGAAGAGTGGGGCATTGCATTAGGATAAAGAGGAGACTGAAAATACCCATGGGTCACAACAGATGAGCCGGCTGAACGAAAATGCTGATGATAACACTGCTGCTTGCAGGGCTGGCCCAGGCAGCAGGAACATTTTACGCTTGCTGAAATGGAGTCCTTGGCCTGAGAAGGTCCGGGAGCATCGACCGTGTTACCAAACAGCTGAGTGGTCCCGGGCCAGATGCTTCACTTTATCTTTTGTTCATTCTGTATTTGCTAGTTAATGATGCTGTGGGCCAGCCTGAACGTTTCTTCCATCTCAAAAGTCAAACGATTATTGATAAATTGGCAAAGGTTCAGAAATGAGACGGGGGAGTAATCCAAAAATCTGGGAAGTGCATATTACAGTGATAAAGCATCTCTGGCAGCTTGGCTTTTTGAAAGAGTAAGTTGATCAAGGTCTCTAGTTATATATGTGTGAAGAAGATAGCATCTGATACGTTACAGTTCTGTCGTCCATTAGACAAAGGTACAACAAAATCTAATACCTAAAAGCTGAATCTAGACAAATAATTACCATTACATGATATCCTAAATCTTGTTGGGGGTCTTGTCACAGGCTGTCCCTAGACACTTTTCTGGACAAGTAAATCTGCAAAACAGACCAAATATTCCAGTGTAGCATCTACATTTCAAGACCCACATTTAGCTTCTGACAAGTTGCTGTCCTTAGCTCTGGAGCCCCCAGGCCAGGCACAGCAAGGAACGCGACAAAGGAAACAACCACATTATTTTTCACTCAGAATTGTTTTCATTTATGAGCTGCAACACTTGAAACGGCCAGAGCCTGAAGGCAGCCTCCCTCTGCCGGGTCCCCCAGCCCAGGCACGCCAGCCCTTTACATCTCCTTGGTCAGGGCATTTCCCATGATGGTGTCAGGGACAGAGATGCCACGGGCTGAAAGCAAGGGCCACTCTGGCCTCTGCCCACTGCGGGCTTCTGCAAAGAGGCATCCTGTGTGGCCCTGGGCTAAAACCCTGCATGGTACAGCAGGGAAAAGCTGGAAAATGCTGATGGCCCTTGACCACTTCATCCCATCTTCTCGATCCCTGGTGGCTGGCAAGAATCAAGCCAGCGCTGTCAGGTGGGGGCTTTAGCCCACAGTGACTTCTACAGGACTTTCGCAAGACCAAATGGGATTTGTAGTTTGACAAGGAGAGTTCCCAAACTGTGAGATGTTTTCCTAAAAACATACCCTAAATACCAACGACAAGTATTTGGTGTGGAGGCAGGGCGTTCTGGGTAAATTGTTACAACCTGTGTTTTGCAAATGAGTCTCTCATATTCATTTCTCAGAGAGACACATAATGAATCAAAAATCAATTCACATATTGAGAAATTCATCTTGAGTAATAGTACCAGGGGAAAAAAACCCAAGCCCAGAAGTGTTCTGTTTCAATATTTTCAAAATTAAATGATCTTGTTTTTGTTATCTAATACTTTTTCATTCTAAAATTGATCTATGCTTAGTTTTAATAAATGGTAAAAATATGTGAAAAGCGAGTAGTGTATCTGACTGGATACTAGTTTTCCCTAATTTATTTTCAATTTGGCCACCAAACTGAAAAAACAATTATTCTCACAACTTTATTCACTATAAATAAGTGCCGCTCTCCCAACACACCGCTCTCCACAGTTTTCTCCTCTTTTATGGAGACTCTTACTTGGAGTTGGGATTTTCCCCAGATTGTATCTTCTGATATTTTAATTCACAGAAGTTCCCCTTAATTTTTTCTATTGTTAGTGGTGATTATAACTAGTTAGCCTCTACTGTAAGTTTCATTAATATGATGTTTATTGCCTCCTTCAAATAATGAAGCTATTAATTAAAACTGTACCTAACAAGGATCCGCTGGTGGTTACATGTTGGTTTTGATTATTTTCATTGTCATATAAAAGGTTTTCAGTACACATTGCAGTGACTCCATCCAAGTCACTTAGAATTTTTTGGACAAGACACTACAAAATGCAGTATCGTGTTCTTCAACAAAATCAGAACGCTATCGCCCTTCCCTCCTATTGCCATTTAACTGACAAGAAATATGTTGGCTAAAACATATACTCTGTAAAATCCCATCGTTTACTGCTCATTGATTTCATTAGCCTTTCCATTTTAGTGGCTCTTTGCAGCTGTTTTCCCCATCATTGTACGCACACTTATTTCATGCAAAGAGTGTGTAATGTTGCCCATTTCCCACTGTGAAACTCTTGATACTTTTTTTCAGAGCTATTAAAGTGTTGGCTCCACTCAACAGCTGTTTACCTCGGTACCACCATTAAGATGAAAAATTAGTTTAGAGATATTTTGGGGCCAAAGATCATTTCGGCCGTACACGTGAAGTAAACATTTATTCAAATGACAGCCTGGGGCTAAAAACAAGAAGTCATTCCAGAAATCTGTTAGCATCAGGAGAAAGACCAAGGGACTACAGAAAGTGTTATTTTACTTCTCAGTGGAAAATTGTAATAGATGACATAAGGACTGAAATTTGGTGGGGTTTGGTTTTTTTGCTTCATCACGAATGTAAAATTTCATCATATGGTTAATGCCGCTAGCATCATTATCAAGAGGTAAAACTCCAAGTGTGGAATAGGAAGAGAAACATGAATAGGAATAGGAATAGGAATAGGAATAGGAATAGGAATAGGAATAGGAATAGGTTAAGGACCCCTTAGATGGGTTTGCTGGTCAGGGGAGCCCTTGGAAATTACTGAGGGAACTGTAAATCTTACAGGCAAGAGGCTGAGCCAACATAATGGTACGCATGAGAAGTTTTAGAATACTAGAAAGATTATAAAAAGACAAATATAGTGTCTGTGTTCAGAAAAGTATGAGGGAGGAATATGAACATGGAGAACAGAACTGAAGGAGTTACAGATCAGTCTGCCAGCTTTAATTCCTAGAATAACATGGAAGTAAACAATGTTTTTTATGTATACATGGAAGGTAAAACAGGGATGACTAACAGCTAAAATGGATTTATCAAGGAACAATCTTGTCAAATTTAATTTATTCTGTTCTATTACGGGATAACTTGCCTTGTAGATAAAAACAGAGATATAGGTGTCCTATATCTTGATTTTTAGGGCTTTTAATGCCCTCTTCTCTAATATTTTCATAGCCAGATGAGGAAAGGTTGTTAAGGTGAAGTTCCTGGAAGGTGAATGCATAGGTAGGTGGCAAGGAACACTTTAAAAGAGTAGCTACTCATCGCTCACTGATGTATTGAATGTGTGTATCTTTATCAGTTCCACAAGAGCCTGCCTTGGGTTTGGTGTTAGTCAACACTGTTATTAATGGCTTGAACAATGAAATAGGTTATATGCTTATTAAATCACTAGATTATGTTAACCTAAATGATCTGCAAGCACTCTGGAGACTTAAGCAGTTAAGTACATAAGCATGATGCTGTGCCCAGGTTAGTATAACCTGCTTGTCATCAGGGCTAATTAATCACATTAGCATCTTGCTAATGGGACCACACTGCTTGTGGTAGCTGTGATATCCCTGAATGGCACTGCATTATGCCACAGAGGTACTCTGAAAGAGGGAAATTCCCTACTTTCTCCATTTAATCTCCTTCCCCAGTCTGGTCCAGGTCAAGATGCTGATTTACTGGCAGGTCACTTAGGTATGTTTAAACATTTTACTATAAATCCTCCTGGAAACACGGCAGACTTAGTTGTGCTGTGTTGTGTAATGCCAGGACGAACGCTCACTTTATGCTAGAATATCATCTTGTGCAGCAGCAAAATCACTCTCTGCAGCCCCCAAGCTTCCCCTGCAGATTCCTCTAGTATTGATCAGCCCCTGCGTGTTAGAAAGCTCTGCATAGTCCCTGATACCTACACTAGAACAGTGGTAATTTTCCTGCTTTTCCTGAAAATATATGAGATTGCAGGAGGACTACAATTCTAGCAGATCAAGGCCAGAGGAGTTAATATCACCTACTTTTGCCTTCCCGTAGTCTAGTTCTAAAATTAGAAACAAGCAGAAACACTATGCAGCATCCTAACTGGCTTGTCGCTAGGGTAAAGTAACTGGCCAGCTTCTGACTTACTGGAGATCAGAAGGTCCTTCTCTTGCTATATCCTCACTGGTCTGTTGTTTAACCTCTCAGGAGGAAATATTTGGAAAGAAGTGTAACAGATATTTAATTGGATTACAATGATGATCTAATTAAAGTATCGTTCTTTTATCCAGTGTGAGGTAAAATATTTTTAGCCACTCTCTACTGTGAAAAAAAAAAAATGCCTGAAAACATCGTAAGTCACATCCTGACTGCAGTAATGTTACCTTGTTAAGGGCAGAGAAGGGACCAGCACTGGCAGGTACAATTTTTGAAAGCCTCATTAATGTTATGTTTTGCATCATATAGTCCTTATTCAAATGGCTGAACGTTGATGGTAGTAAAGCTGCAGCCACTTACATGATGCTTGCGGGTCTGGAAAGAAAATCTAAAATGCATCTTGTTGGCAGAGGAGTTTACGTACTTACCGTAAACTAGGCTGGTCTAGAGAAATACAAGTCCTTCTCCATGTGAATTCCAGTCTAGGAGACATATCTTAACTAAACTTTTATTATATGAAAAGCATGTCTAGACACCAGCCTTAACTGTACAGCTATCTTTGAAGAGGTACAGTATATAGCCTGCAGCACGGTATTTCACAGCGCCTTTTGTGTTGAATCTACCGACCCTCTGGCAAACAGCTGCCACAGCAAGAGAGATGAAATTTCCATCATTTCAGGAGGTGCCTCTGATGGTGTATCTGAACGGCACAACACAGCAAGCCACCTGAAAGCTCTGTCTGGGTTAATTAGCAGCACTGACAAGCAGGCTATGCCAGTGAGGCACCGTGCTGCACTGTGCGGTTGCTCTTGGGAGCGAGGTGACTTGCTCAGAGAAGCCCTGGATAGCAAGACACCACACTGGGACATGCAGAATGCCCTCGGCATGCTAAGATAGCGTAGCAGGCCCTGACAGCAAGCTTTTCTGGGTGGGCAGGGACTGGAAAGTTTAGAATCCAAACTCCCAAATGGTCCATGAAGTGTTTTATTTCAGCCAGTGTATTTCAGAGTAGTTTTGCAAGTCCTCCAAGTTATATAGGCTGAGGGAAGGTAGATGAGGCAGGTCTAAGCTGAGTTGTGTGTCAGAGCCCACCAAGATATCTTCTTCTTTGCCATGGATCTCAGTAACTATGTTCCCACTTCCCCTGTATTTACTTCATCATGTTTGTCTGTACTCCCCCTTGCTTTCCCCTTCAACAGCCACTGCTCATCCTGCTTTTTCGCAGGTGAACCTATCCTGGGTTAGGAAGTCCAATCTTCTGCTGTCACTAGGAACCCTGCTACTTAGCCCCTTTTCCATGTTTTTCTTTCTTTTAAAATGTGGTGAGATCTTTTCTTCCTTTCAATCTTTGCTTCCACACGCAACCCAGGTATTTCTCCCCTTCCTCAGATCCTTTCCCCCTTGCTACAGCCACTGCTCCTTGCCTGACCACCCCTCTCTCCCCAGCTCCATCTCTGTCTGCTGAAGTGGACTTCTGTCATTTCCAGCCAACCCTTGGTTGAGGGTACACTTTGGAATATGTGACTTTTTCCTGATAATTGCACCCCATTCCCCAGTTCCTTGGGATATCTAGTCCTGCAGCCTGCTTGGGATGTGGCTCCAGCAGGGCCATGCTGTGCTTCCCAGCTCTGCCCTGCTTCATGGGTGCCCTACAGGACACCCCCTCTGCTATCACCAACAAGAGCAGGACTGACTTCAAGAGAACTGGAGCAAACCTCCCAAGTTACCCGCTTTCTAATTTTTAAGGTAGGCCTTAATTGGACCATTTCTGACTGAAACAGTGACAGCAACATCGGTTTCACTGACACAGATAACAGTAACTCTAGCCAGCCCTTTGCTGTGCCTCTCCCACCGTTGTAAACACTGCAGAAATAGAAAGAAATACCATTTCCCACTCCCTGGGAAGGAACATTTCACCAATGCAGCCAGGCCCCTGGGGGAAAGGAAGCCAAAATGTGCAGAAACTCTAATAAAAAAGACATAATGTAAAAGTTAATGCTTTTTGATAGACAGCAAGAGCTCATCAGTGGCGAGGCTGTGGGTTGCCATGGTGACAGGGCTGCGCACTGGGGCTGCCCGGGCTCCCTGCGCTCCCTCCATCGTCCCGGTGTCGGGCTGAAAGGGAATCACTCTGCTGCTCCGGGTAAACACAGCACCGACTGTTTGCAGCCAGCTCCAGACACTGTGGGACAAGGGAAAAATTGATCCGGAGTGCCGTATGTGTTAAGGTGTACCAGTGCTGGCACCCAGTTAAGCTGCAATCAAGCCCGGAGCATGCTTAGGTTATCTCAGTTACCAGTGAAATGGCACAGAAATTCCTGCTTGTCCTTTAGCGCTGTGTGCAGGAAAGTGGGGAGCAGAGCGGAGACCTTCCGCTGTTTCAGCTCCTGCTTTGGGTGCCCCACGCATCCTTGCACAGGGCTGGACACAAGCTGGAGAGCCTCAAGACTACCACAACTTGCGTTCCTCCTCTTCGAGCCTTAGGATTTAGACCAGTCCAAATTAGATGGAGTTTGTTCTTTGGACATATCCCTATCAGTTGTGTTAAAAGGTTTTAATAGCTATATGTAGCTGTTTAAGGGGGCTCAGAGTGAAATTACCACTTGTTGACAGGCATTGGTGAACACAGAATCATAGAATCATCTAGGTTGGAAGGGTCCTTTCAGATCATTGAGTCCAACCATCAACCTAACACTGCCAAAACCACCACTAAACCTTGTCCCTCAGTACAAAGTCTACCCATCTTTTAAATGCCTCCAGGGATGGTGATTCCACCACTTCCCTGGGCAGCCTGTTCCAATGTTTGATAACCCTTTTGGTGAAGAATTTTTCCTAATATCCATCCTAAACCCCCCTTGGCGTAACTTGAGACCATTTCCAATGAGTGATACCACAGAAACCTGGGAGGAAAGTCCCAGAGAAATGGAGCAGTCCATGTACTCTCATGTGCAGCTACAGATAGGAAAAGCCAGCTGGCAGCTAGATCCAGCTCTGAAGGGGAAAAAAAGCCTCTAAGGCAGAGCTGAATTTTAAGAGGACTGGATGGAAGAAACTGGAAGGAGCGGGCGAGATGCCATCGTGTGCCTGAATGTGGGCATGTGTCTGGGTGGGCACACTCTCATGTGCGCAACAGTTTTTCCCAGTTCCCTCAACTGTCACCCTAGTAGGATCCAGCCCCACAAAACTGATCATTTATTGTCAGACACCTTTATCGCTATTTATTCATTAACACAGAACTTCCTACTACCCCATTCCCTCCTCACAGGCTTCTTTCTTTTCTGTGTAGGACCCCTCTCTTGCTAACTCTTCTCCCACCGTGCATCCACTCCTTCTCCCCACTGTCTTTCTCTTAGTTTCACACCACTTGAATAGCAATGAATTCCTAGATGTGCATTTCTTGCCAGACATTGCCCACGGCCCAGCAACTGCATTCACCTGTTGTTCTTACCCACTGCAGCCAAGGGTTTCCCCGGCACAACATACAGCCCTTCCCCACAGCGCTCCAAACGAAATGGGTAAGCAGTTCTCCACCACTGCAATTAACTGACTAGTTTCAGAGATAAATGCTGTGATTAGAAACATTGACCAAATAATAAGCTTTTATTTTGATGGTTGTATAATGATCTACATATACAAAAAATAAGCACATTTGTGGTTAGATAAAATGATCAATAGTATGGTGCAGGCCAATTTGGGGCACAAGGTATACTTTTAAAGATTATATAAATTCTCTTTAAACTTGCCTATTTCTAACCACACACGCACACAAAAATGTTTTTAAAAACAATATTATGGTTGTACAATCCAGTGCTGAATGGGATGTGCCAAAAAAAGAGCTGTCTTTGCCACTTGATTTACATCCCCTCTCTTCAATGTTGCATGCTGACATGCTAATTGCTAAACAGGATCCTGCCTTATCAGGTGCGGGAGGCAGGATCTGCTGTCCAGAGAGATCAGGGTGATGAGAATCCTGTTTCACTTGTTGAAGAAGATTTTGCTGAAAATCCTGGCTTCAGACTCTGACTTCTTAGATGAGACTAGATGGCAGCCACAGGGCTGGGACCCAGTTAATTCCTAGGGAGAAAAATAGTGGAGGTACAACAGGTTGTTGGAGAGAAAAGATAATCTTCTGAGGATTAAGATAATGAAAGCTGTGCTGAAGAGCTGGACACTATCCCTGCTCCTGCCACACAGTTCTTGTGTGATGCCAGGCAAGATACTTAAAACTTTTAATAGGTGAGCAGCAACGCAGCATGGCTCCTTCTGAGGCTTCATTTGCAGAACTGCTGCAACCAAAATCCATGGGAGCTCTGTGTTGAGAAATGAGGTCCCAGCTGCCTTTCAAGTGTTCTGCCCAGAACAGACCAACCTTCTACCTCATAAAGACATGATACTTTCCAAGACCAGGAAGCACACAAATAATTGTGGTAAGAACCATAAAAAAAGCCTCCTGAGCCTGTCTTTGGATATTCTGAAGAAATTTCTGATACCAAAGAGTGAGACTAGAGGATTCAAAGCTCTAGACAGGGACAAAAACAGAGTGATTCAGGCGCTCCGAAAAATAGACATCTAGTAGCACTTTCCCATTTTCAATGCACTAAAGGACCAGTAGGCATCACTTAAAGTCCATGTGAAATCTGTGCCCTTTTGGCGCCAGCGGCCAGAGAGGACATCCTAGGACAACCAAACCAGCCATGCCTGGACACAGGCAATGATGTCTCCTTTCCCACACTCTTGTACTCAGCTTGTCAGCAGAATCCTAGTTTCTTTCCCTGCTTCTGGCCTCTCCCTTTCTTGCCCAGACTGGCTCCCAATTTCCCTCCTACCCCAGTCTGACTCTCCTCCCGCAGCTTCTCCTCCAATCTCAGTATTTCTGCTTTCCCATCACCCCTGTCCCATCTCTTCTACAGAGCACCTCATCTCTCCTCTGCTGGCTTCTTCCCAGATCCAAATCTCTTCCTCCTGCCATACGAATTCCAGGTTTCATCTTTCTTGTGTCCACATTCACAGGCCCTCTATCCCTCAACCTCCCATTTGGCCCAGACCCCTTCCCCACTACCTCCTTTCCTTTTGAGCTCTCAGAACTTCTTGCCCAACACTCTCTTCAACCTTCATCCCTAAAATTGTCTCAGGCCACTTCAAGCCTCCTCCTGACTTCTAGGTCTGGCTTGTATTGTCATCACCTACATACTCGATGACCCCTTGGAGGACAGGAAAGGCAGATGTCCTATGTTGAGCCCTGGGGTTCCAGCTAGCCTCAGCCTGGAGAAAACAGGGCGCTGAAGGGAAAGACCATCACTCCTCCCACTACTTGAGGCTGGAACAAGTTCCGTTACTTTCTGAAGGCAGCAGCCTGGTCACATGCAGCAACTGCAGTAGGAGCAAGGTGAGGCAGTGGAGAATATGTGGGCACCTCCGTCAGCATTGGGCAAAGCACCCTTGGTGGGAACTGAATCTCCATGAATTTTAGCTGTAGTTTGCATGCTGGGACCCCCCTCCCTAAGAAAGCAAGGCAAGCGTGAGTATTTGGGGTCCACACTGCCAATGCCACATGTGCCACCCCTTGCCCTCCCGCAAGGGCGTGCAGGGCCGTAACAGCGTGACTGCACTGAGGCAGCCGCCCTTGTGCTCCCACCCCGAGGGAACAGCTTCCAAAGTTCTCTGTCCCTGACGTGAGCACGGGGGCCTGAAAACCTGTTAGCCGGTGCTGCCCCTTCCCAGCCCCTCTGCAGCAAACTTGGGAAGGGCTGGCATGCTCGCTCCACCGCGCTGCGCCTGTGTTTTGGCAGTCACAGGGCAGAGATCAAAACTTTGTCTGCGAGCGGATGAAAAATTCCTACCAAATGCCAGGAGTAATTTCCACGTGGGTCTCCCTCCTCCCAGGCGCTGATGAGCACTAATATTTAATTGAGTGCGGCCCTCTGCCGGCACCGAGTGGCAGCCTGCCTTGCTCAGCTGAGCATCCCTCCGCTCCGGCTGCGAGCGCATCCCGGGAGAGGACAACCCTCAGAGCGCTCTATATATGCGCCATCAATTACTGTTATTAACTCAGGCTCAACGCATAGGTCAGGGACTGCAAATCCAAGTGTCACTGGCATAGGAACCATTATTACCAGATGCTAATTGCTCATTAATGTATGCCAATCACTGCTGCATGCCAACATGCCCAATGCGCTGAGCGCCAGGCCAAAGTCACTTGACTGGAGCGGAGCCGCTCTTCTCCGCGGGTGCCACCGCGCCGCCACGGCCCCACGGCCGCTCTGTGTTGACGGGGGCGATCTCCGCCACCGTGGCGAGGCGCAGCCCCTCATTTCCCAGTTCCCCAGCCCCAGCCCTGGCCCTGGCAGAGGTTTGATTCAGGTGGGCGACAAGCAGCGTCTGGGGGCTCCCCCTGTGCCGGGGCAGGAGGCCGCGCCTCACCCCGCCACCGGGGATGTGGCAGTTACAGCCCCCGCCTGCAGACGGACACGTTGTGGGAGGGAAGGGATCACACACGTTTTTAAAAGAAACCCGCACAGCGGCTCTCAACTTTAAAATGCCGGAACATGTCTCCCAGCGCCGGCAGCAGCTTGACCAGGCAGCCGTCTCCCCGGCCGGGACCAGCCCCCCGGGCAAAAGGGCTGAGGAGAGGCCCTGGCTTCGCCGCCCACGGGGCTCGCTTTTCCCGCCCGCCGAAAGGCCGCCAGCGGCCCCTCGCCCGCCGCCGCCTCTGCTCGGGAACGGCGCCTCAGCCGTGCCCC